>CAJHNH020008312.1:150000-377268 GCA_905116865.2 Candidula unifasciata | reverse complement strand
CCACAATGAAGTCGATCCTTTTGTTTCAACTCTTTTGGTCCTGACCAATGTTTGATGTGGGATAAGCTCTGGTGTGAATCCCAGCCAGCCTGCCATGTGTTCTCGTACTTTCTACATTTGGTTTGAACTAAAAAAAAATATGGCTTCCCTATGATTTAGATTCTTTTGAGATAATAGACAGTTTTTTCCTGCCGGTTTTTTATGCTTTTTGGTACCCCCCATTAAACCTTTTGGTACTCAAAGATTACACTTCCTTTTGTACCATAAGGTTAGTTGCGTATCCTTTACAGGACGTTTACAGAACCAACCCCAACAGTACCTGGCTGTTGTGTGGGTTTTTTCTAGGCAAATTTACGTCCTGTAGTTTGCCATTGCCTGTTGGACGGTCGGCTTTCTTGATACCACTGTAGAAACCAACGCAAGGCGCATGGCCCGCAGCTGGGATCGAACACGGCATCCCGGCATTATGAAGCGTGTGCATCAACTTAGCCACAGAGCCGACTCATTTTGTACTTCTACCCAAAGATTCAGATTATTATTAGTGGTGATAGTTTCCCGGGATTCAAGCCCCAGTGAAGGCTAGGATTTTTTCACGTGGACTTCTAGTAATTCCCCCCTGGTCTCTGCGTAGTAAGATAGGACAACTGTGTTTATTCTTGTGCTCGTAAAAAAATCTCTCGGCAGTTGGAAATCGAAAAGAGTAGCCTAACGGCGCTGCCCGGGCAGAATTTGGAGTTAAAAATCTACCCAAAAGTATTTCAGGATCCTCCCCGGGGCAACAGAGTTCATGCACTGCGACGAGTTTCTTTAGATTCTGGTTTCAGTTAGAAGTAGAACGGAGCACTTATTGGTGACACCCGTGTGCCCTGATGTTGATCCGTCGAAAAAACATAAACAGTTAACAATATACGCGCATCATGAAACACTAATCTGTGCAAGATCTTTCTTACAGGTCATAGCTATCCAAAAATATAAAGCAGCCACAACTCCAAAGCAGAAAGTAAGATTTGAAGGGGTGCAAAAAGTGGGTTCACATTTCACTTTGAAGCTTGAATATGTTGTCTGGTCTTTTTCTATTTTTTAATTTTTTTTTAATTTTAATCTTTATTGCTTTATTAATTTGCTTTAAAAAATGGATTAATAAGTAATAACAGATATCATTGCCACTGTATTACACACACTGAAAAAACAACTAGAAAGTCCTTTCTTTAGAATGCTCCGTGTTGAGGAATTAGGAAACCTTAAAAAAATCGGAGAAGAGCAAAGGCGCCGACACAAAGAAATCATTGGGGAGAGGGGAGAACAGCCCCCTTTAAATTTTCTAGGGGTTAAAGTGGTTTACACTTAGATTCAAGTGTGCAATAATAATAATACTTATTATGTATTGAATGGCAGAAAAAATATAATAATATAGTTAAAAAGTAAAGTGGGGAGATGTGAACCAGCGTCATTGCACACAGTTATAAAACCATAAATGCTCTGCCACCAGTACGGACAGCTGATAAGACACTGTCCACCTGTGTCGCCGTCCGCACGTAACTTTGTAGCTACAGCGAGATTCCTCCATTTATCCCAGATTGTTAACTCTGGTACCCATTTCCTAGAGCTGGGTGAACCCGGGAACTGCCCGGATTCGAACACCGACCATGGCTGCAGCGAGTCGCAGCTAGATTTGAAAGCAAGCCTCCTATCGACTGCGCTAACGCGGCTCCCTTATAATATAGTTGTCAAATATTAGGAAAAGTGTAAAAATATGTAAAACGAGCATTAACAGATTGTTAGGGTAGGGGAACGTTTAGTCTCCTTGCAAAGTGTCTAAGGTTCGTTTGGTTCCAGTGACACTAGAAATGAAAATAAGAGTCAGGGATGACTATAACATGACGTTGATATGATGTGGAAAGAGCTGCAGAATATGACTAAAAATTGAGGATTTGGCTTCATTGGTTAAAGGTATGAGTTCTAGTCTGGGGATAAAAGGAAAACAAAAAGAAACTACGTACTGTAAAAGCCAACCGAAAAATCACTTCTGAATATTTTTTTAATAGACATTGTAAACATGGCAGCTTTTACAATAGTAGACTATGCTTATTTATTTGTCTATTTGCCAAATTAAAGTTTTCTTGCTTTCTGTCATCAAAGTCTGCATGGTTTAATTTTTACATTCTTAAAATTGCGCTACTAGTTGCATAAATTTTTGCTTACATCTCTTTTATAACCCCATCACTCACTAGTTTACCGCCAATTCACGATGCAGTTTTTAATTTTTTTAAAGCCCCCACCCCGGCTGCAGTTGAGAGCCCTAATATAACCTAATGGTTAAACAAGTTTTTTTTTTGGGGGGGGGGGGGGGCCTTGCGCCCAGGTGATTCTCATCCGAAAGGTGGCACTTTGTGTCACTGGGTGTTTATAGCTCGATGTGCAGTCCTAATAGGGTTGAACGTGACTCACTCACTCATAACTCCATTAAAAAGAAAAACTGATTGTCCAATGTTTAAACCTTTCATAAAAGGCCAAAACCAGTTTTGGAAGCTTGTATTTCCTATAATGTGTTTTTAAACTTCTACTGAATATTTTGTTCCGCATTGTTCTGTGAAACATTTTGAACATCCTATTTATTATTACAGAGTTTAACATTAATATACCTATGAAAACACTGGAACTTATTACACTGAAATTTCTAACTTCTTCCTCTTTTATTTTCCTGTTTATGTCATAAAACTTTGCAGAATTGAATTAGATACATAGTCAATTCCAAAAAGCCGTACCCTCAAAACTTAAAAATATATCTGGAACACTCCGGAACAAATCAAGACATATTTTTTGCATGTGGTCTTAGTTTTCCAGTTTCCTTATAATTTCATAATTTACTAGATACTACTATTTTCTTATAGCAGTGAATTTCTTTGATCTTTGTCAGATTAATAATTTGTGTAACCCAAATAAATAAATCTATTAATTGAGTCAAATAATTTACCTGGTATGAGCCAATCAACAAGCATTTTGGCAGTAAATGACAAATCCACTTCATAATTCAAAATTAGTTTTTCGACTACCTCCAAAACACAGACAAAAATGATCTTTTGTCAGTTTGCCTCAAGCCATTTACTGCAAATTTCTATATTTTTTCTCACCACATTTCTTATACATCTCATCTCACGTTGTAATTTTTTAACAGTCAGTTGAAATGGGTATCAGACAGGAAAGACGTCCTGCTGGATATCGACTATATCACCCACTGATTACCAATTGATTCTATTGCAGAGCTATTCCCCTGAGTGCCCAAGGGCTAGATTTGGCCAGTGGAGGCCTAAGAAATGGCCCGCGGATCATTTACAATTGTAGTGTATTAGTGATCTGTCTACGCTGGGTATCAGGTCTCTGGCCTATGATGATTCCCATTTTCAAAATTATGGTCCCTGAGTAAACTTTGTTGAATAGCCCTGGTCTATTGGCTATAAAAACAATATATAGGACAGCAATAAACCTTAAGATACGAAATTGTGATCTTCAAATCTTTAACGGTAACTTGAAACTCACAACACTGCACCAAATCCTGGTGTTCTTTAACTCTTTCAGTTCTATAACTTTTCAAAATAGTTGCTTAAGGAGAGCAATACAGAAAATCATGAGTACTAATGCCAGATTTCTTTGTATTCTTTGATCAAATGCGAAAAATAACATGCCATATTGTGTTATGGTGGAGATTCATGATTATGAACTTATTGCACATAATGCCTAGCATGGGAACGACAAAGTTCAGAGTTGAGCTTTCTGTTATAAACATTAAAAATTACAATTTTGACAACAACGCCATTTATTCTCATCAACTATATTGAGGGTGAAGTAACGAGATCTCCGTGTCAAAGTTTTTATTTTATCCTTAATTTTAAGATGATGGCAAGGTTGAGCTTGCTGGATTATAAATTTACTGTTCTTTATGTTGTGCAATTTTAATTATCTATGATTACGTATGTGTCTAACATCCAAATTGCTTATCGAACGATATTTTTTAAAATTTATGTTTGCTTCTACTTCTTCTACTGCAGCTATATAAAAATTAGTTAGCAACTGTGATATTAATTCTGCCGATGGATCTTAGCTGCTTCCAACCGCTAATGTGTTGTACATATTATTACTATATTTTCACCCATTGCTAACCGAGTCTACAAAAGAAGAAACCTCAATGCATCACTGTAAATTTACCTTGTCTTCATACCTCATGGTAACTTTCACAGCAGATTGTCAAGCTTAGCTGTTCACAATGGTGCTGTGGTAGTGTTGTGACTAGCACAGTGTCAAGCTTAACTGTTCACAATGGTGCTGTGGTAGTGTTGTGACTAGCACATTGTCAAGCTTAGCTGTTCACAATGGTGCTGTGGTAGTGTTGTGACTAGCACAGTGTCAAGCTTAACTGTTCACAATGGTGCTGTGGTAGTGTTGTGACTACAGCACATTGTCAAGCTTAGCTGTTCACAATGGTGCTGTGGTAGTGTTGTGACTACAGCACATTGTCAAGCTTAGCTGTTCACAATGGTGCTGTGGTAGTGTTGTGACTAGCACAGTGTCAAGCTTAACTGTTCACAATGGTGCTGTGGTGGTGTTGTGACTACAGCACATTGTCAAGCTTAGCTGTTCACAATGGTGCTGTGGTAGTGTTGTGACTAGCACAGTGTCAAGCTTAACTGTTCACAATGGTGCTGTGGTGGTGTTGTGACTACAGCACATTGTCAAGCTTAGCTGTTCACAATAGTGCTGTGGTAGTGTTGTGACTATAGTACATTGTTAAGCTTAGCTGTTCACAATGGTGCTGTGGTAGTGTTGTGACTATAGCATATTTTCAAACTTAGCTGTTCACAACGGTGCTGTGGTAGTGTTGTAACTACCACTCTTACCTGTCATCATGATGCTCTTATGTTTGAATCCACACTGAACCAGTTTTGTAAAATTAAAACAGACCTGGTCAACCAGTGGAATGGTTTTGGAAGTAAAGGCTAATGTGATATTGACAAAATCTCCCAACAAGTATAGATCGTTCAGTAAAATAGAGACTAGCACCAGAGCTTTTTTTTTTCTAGCGGTACGCAGCACTGGCACTTTTTTAGGTATCATTTGTTCAGTGCTACTGTGATAGACACTGTGGTGAGTACCGGCACCTTTTTTTAAAAATAAATATTTTATGGTGAAAAACAGCATCTTTTCTTTCTAGAAAACAATAAAGCCCTGACTCGCACCATATACAAAAAAATGCCTCAAGGCGTTGACAAGGGTCGTTAATGTTACTTACTTTTATTTATATTTTTGGGGAAAAGAAGGTACATTTTAGATTTACATTTCCTAAAACTTAACCCCACTTTTGTTTTTACTTCAAGTTGTCTGCACCATTAAAGAATAGTAAAAGTTTAAATAATTTAATGTGTCAATACACTATATACACAAAATAAAATTAGAGATAATGATAAATCATCTGTGGACATGGAGTGTTTGATGACAAACCATTCAATGTCTTGGCATGTTGGTTGAGGACTCAAGATTCAATGTGGTGTAAAGAACAGAAAATAATAGAAGAAAGTATCTTATTTTTTTATACTTGAAAATGTGTATCAATCTGTTGAGAGTCTCTCTTGTTAGTTAGTTAGTTAGTTAGTTAGTTGGGTTATCATTGCACTCCAGACATGTCCACATGTGCTCAGATCCTCCCCTCAGTATGAACTCCAACGTCCGATAGCTAATAGTACCAGTTCTATGTTGATTAACAAGTCTTCTGGTGTGTCTGGTATGCGTCTCGTTTTTTGCTATGCCTATCTCAATTCCCAAGTCTGCCATTCTGGCGAGTGATGTGGATTCACTGCCCCCAAAGTCCTCTATCCTTCTCATTTATCTGAGGGCATTAATAATATCAGTCTCTCTTGTATAAGTCTTCATAATGCCAGGATGCCGGGTTCAATCCCAGCTGTGGGCCATTTGCCTTACATTGGTTTCGACAGTGGTATCAAGAAAGCCGACCGTCAAGAAGGCAATGGCAAACTACCGGACGTAAATTTGCCTAGAAAAACCACACAACAGCCAGGGGCTGTTGAGGTTGGTTCTGCAACGTCCTGTAAAGGATACACAACTAACCTTGTATAAGTTAGTAAGTAAATACGTTTCACCCCAGCAGGCCATCACCCGTGGAGAGGTCCCGAAAACCTCATTCAACCGCCAGGCTATACTGCGGCCCCTGGCAACAGCCAGGGTGTGGCTTTGAAAAAAAGAAAAATCTGCGTCCCAGGAGGGGACGATAAATTGCATCATTACTCTCTTCTGTAAAAAATATGTTTTAATTTTTATTTGTAGGAAGATGACGGAGACACTGTGAGCCTTTTTGTTTTTGGTGAAGAAGAGGACTCTCTAGCAAAAGAGGCAGCAAAAAGTAACGGTGTAATAGACTACAATAAAGTGAAGGACCATCACTTCCAGATTGACAAATCTTCACATCGTTTCAGTGTCGATGGAATTGTAAGTTGTATTTTTGTGCCTACTTCTACCGCCAGAAGTTTAGTTTACAGCTAGAGGGGAGAGAATTAGCATGTTTGCTAAGCCAAATCGCTGTTTTCCAATTCATATCTATATATATATATATATATATATATATATATATATATATATATATATATATATATATATATATATATATATATATATATATACAAAATAAAAATACAAAATTGCTGAAAAGAATATTGCTCTGGACTCCCAAGTAGGTCTGGTCTAAAAAAAAAAAAAGGTCCCAGGAAGACATCTGGGAAGTAAACGTGGTCAACATCCTTTTAACCATATTACCCATTTATTTTGTGACACGTATAAGGGTTGACTCACATGAATTTTTGCTAACACTTTTGCCAATAACATATTGTTGGCATTTTTTAAAAACAGTACAGATCTCTTGTGAATATTAAGCTATACATAAAGAAGAAAATTAAAAAAACAAAAGAACAATACTATTTTAAATTTCAGTAATGGTTTTATCACGATGAATCCAGCCAGTTGAGGTTTTTATTTCTTTGGAAAGAGAGAGCTGATGCCGTGTTTTGTAAAATGCTGCCTTTGCTTAAGCTATTCTACATTCAACTTCTTTAATACATCTTCCATCTGATATTATCAGGATATCCAAGTACTTAAACATATCCACTTGCTTGAGGTTTGTCCCATTTACTTTTATATTGCATTTTGGAGAGTGTTTTCTTTGTAATTATCATTACATCTGTTTTTCTCCTGTTCAGCTAAGACCCTTGTTTTCACTTTCCCTTAACAATTATATCCATAATTTCTTGCAGTTATGTTTTATTTTCAGCAATCAAAACTATGTTGTCAGCATATCACATGTTGTTAACAATATGCCCACCGACCTGGCATACCATGTATGGATTTGATTATTATTTAACAGTTCAAATTTCACTAAATAAATCGGGTGATTGTACACATCCCTGCCTTGTTTTTATTTTGAAAAGTTCCAACTTGGTTGTGAATCCTTATGACTGCTTCTTGTTGCCAGTGTTTTTTTTTTTTTTTTTTTTTTTTTTCAGATCTTCACCATCAATGTGGTACAATTAACAAATCCGTTAATTTTCCAAATGATTGTACTGTTGGTTTGCTCTATTCCTGTCTACTGTGGCTGTTGGTTTGCTCTATTCCTGTCTACTGTGGCTGTTGGTTTGCTCTATTCCTGTCTACTGTGGCTGTTGGTTTGCTCTATTCCTGTCTACTGTGGCTGTTGGTTTGCTCTATTCCTGTCTACTGTGGCTGTTGGTTTGCTCTATTCCTGTCTACTGTGGCTGTTGGTTTGTTCTATTCCTGTCTACTGTGGCTGTTGGTTTGCTCTATTCCTATCTACTGTGGCTGTTGGTTTGCTCTATTCCTGTCTACTGTGGCTGTTGGTTTGCTCTATTCCTGTCTACTGTGGCTGTTGGTTTGCTCTATTCCTGTCTACTGTGGCTGTTGGTTTGCTCTATTCCTGTCTACTGTGGCTGTTGGTTTGCTCTATTCCTGTCTACTGTGGCTGTTGGTTTGCTCTATTCCTGTCTACTGTGGCTGTTGGTTTGCTCTATTCCTGTCTACTGTGGCTGTTGGTTTGTTCTATTCCTGTCTACTGTGACTGTTGGTTTGCTCTATTCCTGTCTACTGTGACTGTTGGTTTGCTCTATTCCTGTCTACTGTGGCTGTTGGTTTGCTCTATTCCTGTCTACTGTGACTGTTGGTTTGTTCTATTCCTGTCTACTGTGGCTGTTGGTTTGCTCTATTCCTGTCTACTGTGACTGTTGGTTTGCTCTATTCCAGTCTACTGTGACTGTTGGTTTGCTCTATTCCTGTCTACTGTGGCTGCTGGTTTTTTGTATATTTAAATGCTCTGGTCACGACCGGCTTCTGCTGACATCACCGGGTCGGGCTAACGATGCATTAACGCAGTGGTTCTCAAACTGGCTGTCGAGGCACCCTAAGGTGCTGGGGCAATAATCAAAAGTCGGCTAAAAACTGAAATTATTAAAGAAGGCATCTAGATACTTAAAAGTTAAAATTTAAATTATCTTCCCTGGCCACTGTCGAAAATAGTTTATTTCTTGTTTGAGAACCGCTGCGTTAACGCATCGTTAGCCCGACCTGGTGACGGCTCGTCAGCTGGAGCCGGTCGCGCCCTGGTCGTGCCTATCCTTGCGGCCACTATAGTAGTTAAGTATAGAAGCACCTATGCCATTTTGGGTTGTCAGTAGTCATACAAAATGTACGATTTTGCAGTCTCATTCACTTTTTGCTTCTTACTAGTAAGTCATTATGCAACTGCCTCCGGGGTTCAAACAAATCTAAAATGACAAAACTCATGGCCAAGATTTGTAGTGACAACTCTCAGTTCACAACCTTTCATGTGTTTTTCATCCTCTTTGCCATTAATCACACGCCTTACTTTTATACTTCCTTTCTCTGTGCATAATAAAAAAATATGTGTATGGGGAATGCTATTTTATTATTCTTTTTCTTGTAGTTATTAACCTGAAGTATTTAGTAACAAATTATGTGAGTAATAATAACTAATTATTTCTACTTATTTATTTGTATCTTTTTTTTTTAGGCTGCCAGTAGGCAAGGGAAGTTACCAAACGGAAGTGATAAAACAAGTGCTACATGTGAAATCATGTGATTTATGTTGATTTTTTTATTTTGTTTTGGTAGTTTATTTTAGAAGTGACACCTTTTTTATTTTATGGTGCTTCTTTCTAAAATAAGCAAAGATTACTTATACAATGCTTGCACATGAATATTTGTCTTGATAAACCCTACCAGACCGCTGGCCCGATTTTCCGGAATTTCTTAACCTGATGCTATACTGCTGGCCCTAATTTTCGACTGTTTGCATAGTACGTGAAAAAGATGCGTCACAGACTAAAAATAACTAGCCAATCGTAATCAGACCTCGTGGATAGTTTTCCTAGATGTCCGCTCTCGTGTGTTTGGATAAAATGTGTTGTTTAACGGGAAAAAATTCTGAACGTTCACAATAAAACGAGCGGCTGATGAAACAAGCATTTTGACAGGAAAGTAAAGTAGGTCTTGGCTTTTCACAGTCCAACAGGTGATCGATACTTTAGTTTTTTCAGACTCTGCGGAGTCATAATTTCATGAAGAATATGTTCACAGCTGAAGTGATACATTCAGCTGGAATAATGAAAATCTTGAAAATTATAAATCTAGAAATAGATCAGTAGTAAGAGAAGGGGGCGTGTCCCTCAAACAGCAACATCTGGTGCTCACTTTGTGAAACAATCTTGATCTTCCTGAGCGGATTGGCACACAAAGGTGAAATATTGGCGCTTGATAAAAAATTTTAAAAAGTAAAGATCCCTTTTCACGCCTTAGGCGCATCGGGTATATGGGAAGAGTGTCCCATATTTTTACAGACCAATCGGCACTGGACAGGTAATGTGGTCAGCATTACGCCAGCCGTTTTTACTTTCCCAGGACAGCCATCCTGGTACCCATTTTAGCCTGGGTCGACCTGCGACGCCCCATACCATGATAAAAATCCATGCAGCCAGCAGTGGGTTTCGATCGCGGTACGTTGGAATTACGAGTCGGACTTGCAACGTAGATAAAAGGTAAGCCTATTTTTCTACAATGTCTCCAAGTTTCATCTTATTCTAGCCACTTGTTTGCATGTAACTAATATTTGTGTACATCATGTTGGTTTTTCGCGTTAATGCCCAGGAGCTCAGGTATAGGGGGACAGTTAGGTTCAGGGCCTCAGGTTTGGTAGGGTTAACATTGCTGTAAACAGTTACAATTTGCGTTAGTATCTTTGTCCAACCGAGAGCATGTTTGATGTGATTTCATGTTTGTAAATGATTGTTGCAATTTTAAGGAATGATCCATGTGTGATTGGCTTTACTTTCCCTTTGAATCCCCACCACTATGAAATATGTTCTCTTTGAAGTTACATTTGGTTAGAAAATACTAAAGATATCTGGCTTATCTGAGGGTACTTTGCAATGTAGTAGCTCATGATTTTTAATAGTAGTTATTTACTCCTTTTTTGGCATACAATACCAAGACTGCCACTTGGCACCTCAGAAAGGACTCCACACATTGTTCAATGTCACCAGCCATTCCTCGCTTGTAATAATGGTAGAAAAAAAAATGTTTGATTATTGCACTATTTCCACATTCCTGTTAAAAGATATTTAGTGCTTCGTGCACAAGGTGGGTGGCCAAAATATTCTTTATATAAACATTTTACATAATCGCAAAATTGCAGCCTTTGGAAACTGTATTAAAGGGTGGGAGCATTAAAAAGGTTGACACCCACTGACTTAAGGGGTTCCAGACTCACCGGTGGCTTTAGTCTGAGATTTGGTTCATATAGGATGACAGATATAGGTGTATATGGGTCCTAAAGTTATCTATATCTATAAATTATATAAACTGAATTCTCTAAAAAAAAAGCCTCTGATAATCTGTCAAATATTTTAAGGTTAATCTCATAGAAATATTTAAAAGTTATGGGCTAAGAGAAGTATAGTGACATCAAAACTTGTTAATGGATCCTGTGGTTTAATAGCACAGCACCATATTACTGTGTAATGCAGGCAGTGAACTTATTGACTATCAACAGTTATTGCCTTCTACATGGAGGAGCAGCTGGCCGAACACTTAGAACACTGGACTTTCAAGCAGGAGACGAAGATTCAAATCCTCAGTAAGGCTGGGAATTTTCTTCTGTCAGGGGCAAAATAAGATTTTCATCTGCACAGTTGTGGCGACAGCACTAGCCGTAAATCCTCAGGTTCAAGACCTTCCTGTCACTACATCGCAAAAGTGGTAAAATAAAGGCAGTAAGTTGGCAGTTTTTCATAGGTCTCCTACACTGGAGGCCTCTTCTTTTCAAGACATGCAAACACCTTGGCAGCTTGATTGTCTTTAGGTAAACATGCAGCCTAATGAGTTATAAGTTGAGAACTGAGACATAGCACTCAGGACATTCACATAAGCGCTCCGTCCCCATCTTCAGCAGCAAAAGTGGAGTTCCAATTCCGATTATATCAGTAACAGTCTGATTGTATGTCAATCTCGCCACTCCCCTGAGTAAAGTCGGGAAATGTGAACCGCATCATTGCATACAGTTATAGACCATAAGTGCTCTGCCACCAGTATGGACAGCTAATAAGAAACTGTTCGCCTGTGTCATCATCCGCACGAAACTCCATAGGTACAGTGACGTTCCTTTATTTACCCCAGGATGTTAACTCTGGCACCCATTACCAAGAGCCTGGGTGAATGCCGGGAACCTCCCCTGAGTGTTGAGTGTCAGTCAGATCCGCTGCTCTCTCCTCACTGCACCACTGTCTTCAGACCGTGACGATCGACTCACTCACCAATGACTCGTAACAAAATCTAGCTTCCCAAACATAAATTTAACACCAAGTGGTGCAAAACCAGCCAGTCTATCTGCCTGTTCAATTCCCAAGACACTGGCTTCATCTGGAGAAAACATCCAGAAGAGCTAACTACGCGAGACCTCTGAAGCGATGCTTGCTACTTTGCATGGGTCATACCTGTTGCCATCTTTCTTAACATGCTCTATGAATCAGTTACAATAAAAACAGCTTGGACAGGTGGGTTTTTTTTAAACTCAGCTTGAAAACCCAAAAACCTTTCATTTGCAATGGTACAGATATCATAATTATGTTTCTTTTTAATTCGTGCACATACAATCTTCACTGAAATTTTCAATGTGTGAAATTAATTTTGAAATAATGTGTACACTAAATTACATAAATTTACTGGCTCAACAGAGAGGTATTGTCTTAGACACAGAGAGAGAGAGTGAGAGAGAGGAGAGAGAGAGCATGTTTGTGGGTGGAGAACACACATACATACATCTGTACTTGTAGTATAATGTGGTGAGTGATGCAATGAAAGATTTTCATAAAACAGTTATTATCTTAGCAGTAGCCTTTCCAATAATATATAAGAAGATGATGAAAAGAAAGAATACAAAACTACTGGAGACAGTGCACAACTACTGGAGAGAGTGCACAACTACTGGAGAGAGTGCAAAAACTATTGGAGACAGTGCAAAACTACTGGAGAGAGTGCAAAACTACTGGAGAGAGTGCACAACTACTGGAGAGGCTGCACAACTACTGGAGAGAGTGCAAAACTACTGGAGAGAGTGCAAAAACTATTGGAGACAGTGCAAAACTACTGGAGAGAGTGCAAAACTACTGGAGAGAGTGCACAACTACTGGAGACAGTGCAAAAACTATTGGAGACAGTGCATAAACTATTGGAGACAGTGCATAAACTACTGGAGACAGTGCAAAAACTATTGGAGATAATGCAAAACTACTGGAGACAGTGCCAAACTACTGGAGAGAGTGCATAAACTACTAGAGACAGTGCAAACTACTGGAGACAGTGCAAAACTACTGGAGAGTGCAAAACTACTGGAGAGAGTGCACAACTACTGGAGACAGTGCAAAAACTATTGGAGACAGTGCAAAAACTATTGGAGATAATGCAAAACTACTGGAGACAGTGCCAAACTACTGGAGAGAGTGCATAAACTACTAGAGACAGTGCAAACTACTGGAGACAGTGCAAAACTACTGGAGAGTGCAAAACTACTGGAGAGAGTGCAAAACTACTGGAGAGAGCGCAAAACCACTGGAGAGAGTGCATAAACTACTGGAGACAGGGCAAAACCACTGGAGAGAGTGCAAAACTACTGGAGAGAGCGCAAAACTACTGGAGAGAGTGCATAAACTACTGGAGACAGGGCAAAACTACTGGAGAGAGAGTACAGACTCATTTCAATGCAGTTGGATTGATAACATCAGAGGTATTTTACATAAAAACATATTAAGATCTGGAAGGACTTAAGAAATCTTGTATATATAAAAAAAAAAAATAGACATTGCCTAGACTGGGATGGAACATTTATATACAAACACTCATCTAGATTTTGATGGATAGATAACATCAGACATCTTCAATATAAACACTCATTTTCCCCCTTGTGGGTTCCGGGGGGGGGGGTGGGAAAAAACAAGAATAGACCACTACACGTAAGAGTCCTAATTGGGGACTTTGAAGGGAGTGCATCTGCCGGAGAGGCAAGGAACCAACAGTTATATTCAAAAAACTCATCTGTAAAACTGATTTTTAGGTTCTGGAGCAGGACTGCAGTTCAGTTTTGGACGAGCAGACAGAACTTTCCGCCAGAGTGTACTCATGTGAACGCGAAGAAGAAGAGAAGAAACATCATAAAGGTTTGAGACAGATAACATCATAAATCTGGAGATAGACTACAAAAATTATCTCAGCTGGTTAGACTTGGCAACACTGACACAAAGAGAGAGAGAGACAGAAAACTTCAACTAAGAGCAACACTTACAGGCAAGCAAGGAATACTAGACAACTAAAGAAGTCGCCTTCAGCCCAACAGTAGGCTGACAAAACATGTCTTATGATGACCATGATAACTTAACACATTCATTCACATGACTTCCCAGTGTAGGGGGCTGGTGTCTTGGACTCTTCTTGCTCTTGTAGTGCTTGCTGATAATGACTCTGGTCAAAATGCTCTATTTGTTTCAATGCAAGTTTTTTCGTGCCCCCTTCGTTAAGCCACCTAGTCATAGTTTGTGTTCAGTTAACTTATTTCTTGATACTATCTCAACTGCAGTCACCCCCTGTTTTCAGGTCTTTAAGCAAGTTTTCTTCGAAGATCAGATCTTGCAGAATTTCACAACAACAAAAACAAACATCATCATCATAAACCACTTCTGCTGTTAAGTGTCATGGGGAGGAATAATTTGCGATCTAGTGCACTTAGGCTGCCACTGCCTAATTGTCATGCTGTGAAGGCGTAGAGTGTTTTTAATGTTGTCAATCCATGTTTTCCACAGCCGTCCTCTTGCAGCTGATCTTCTTAGATGTAGTGCTTGTGATGGTATTTTATCTTGCTGCATTTTAACGAGATGGCCAAACCACTTGATCTGCTGTTTCTCGATGAATCTAGTACAGGGTGTCGTTCCACAGTTTGCCTGATAGTTTCATTATTAACACGATCTTGGATGCTTTTCTCAGGCACCTCATCTCGCAGGTGGTGATTTTGTGTATATGGGCTTCAGATAGTGTCGATGTTTGGCACTGGCAGCTTAATGTTGGAATGAATATGCTGTTAATCTGTCTCTTTCACTCACAGTTATGCTTGGATGTCTTAATAATGGTGACAATTGGTATATAAGTGCACTTGCTTTTTTACATCTGGTTTCTATTTCTCTGTCAATTCTACCATCTTCTGTGATCATACTTCATAGATATTTAAACTCCCTAACTTGATTCAGAGCAGAACCATTCAACTGTGTGTGTAGTGGGGCAGGGTTTCTACTAATTTGCAGTTTCAGTTTTGCTTGCATTGATCTTTATGTTGTATTTACTGCATGCTGAGTTTAACCTGTTGATGTGGTCTTGCAGTCTATTTTCTTCGGGGTAGAACAAGCACTGGTCGTCAGCAAAAAGTAGTTCGTTTAATGTTTAATTTAATTGATAACTTCTCCTGATGTGTACTTCCTCATGATTAAAAAGGTCTATGTTGTCTGTATCGGAACTTGCTTCTTTAGATATTCTGTCTATATAAATGTTAAATAAAAGTGGGACAGCACACATCCCTGTCTCACACCTGTGTTGACTTTGAACACATCTGATATGCTTTCTTGTGTTTTTATTTAACTTTGGCGTGTGTGGTACATGGCTATGATGTTCTCTAGTAACTGTCCTTGTACCCCCTAGTTCTCAAGAACAGACCACAGTTTGTGTGTGTGATATACATTCTATCAAAAGCCTTTTCCTGATCTATAAACACAATATTCTGTTTGGTATTATACTCAATGACTTTCTCACATACTTGCCTCAGAGTGAAAAATGCATCTGTGCATCCTCTGCCTTTTCTGAAACCTAATTGTGATGCACTCAACTGTTGTTCAGTTTTGGGTCTAACTCTCTGTTCTAGTAATTTGGCGTAGATTTTTCCTACGTGACTCAGCAGTTCAGCAGTGGTATACCTCTGTATATCACAAACACTCAGCAGTGGTATACCTCTGTGTATCACAAACACTCAGCAGTGGTATACCTCTGTATATCACAAACACTCAGCAGTGGTATACCTCTGTGTATCACAAACACTCAGCAGTGGTATACCTCTGTATATCACAAACACTCAGCAGTGGTATACCTCTGTATATCACAAACACTCAGCAGTGGTATACCTCTGTATATCACAAACACTCAGCAGTGGTATACCTCTGTATATCACACACTCAGCAGTGGTATACCTCTGTATATCACAAACACTCAGCAGTGGTGTATATCACAAACACTCAGCAATGGTATACCTCTGTATATCACAAACACACAGCAGTGGTATACCACTCTGTATATACACACAAACACTCAGCAGTGGTATATACCTCTGTATATCACAAACACTCAGCAGTGGTATACACAAACACTCAGCAGTGTATACACAACACACTCAGCAGCCTCTGTATATGGTATACCTCTGTATATCACAAACACACAGCAGTGGTATACCTCTGTATATCACAAACACACAGCAGTGATATACCTCTGTATATCACAAACACTCAGCAGTGGTATACCTCTGTATATCACAAACACACAGCAGTGGTATACCTCTGTATATCACAAACACTCAGCAGTGGTATACCTCTGTATATCACAAACACTCAGCAGTGATATACCTCTGTATATCACAAACTACAAATCATGAAAATAAAGAGTGACCAGAAATATGAAACAAAAACAAAATAAACACTAACCAGTTTTTAAAGAAATATATTTTTAACAACTAAATTGGCTGTTTATCTGATTTCCACACATTTATGCCCACTACCGAAATCTGGCCTGCAAGGAATCTGTCTTCAATCACTTGCAATGAGCACACACAAAAAAAAGGGAGCCATGAAGTGTATTGGCAATCACCTGCAGTGTGCATAAATTGTCTGTATGACTTTCCAGGCAGTAAAACATAACCAGTTGTATTATGATTGCAACAACTTGACAAAGTTGACACCGCTGAAAACAAGTCCCATTACATTATGTACATATGAGGAGCAGTTTGAAAGTTTTGCACTTTAGTATGGAGTCAAGACATATACCCAAAAACTATTGCGAACTTGAGTCCTTATCATATTCATCTCTGAAAGGAATGCATTTTTAAAAAATCATGACATCTAAGAAGAATATTCTTGTTTGGAATGAATTATTATTCACTGCCGAATTTGGAACATGTGCTCTGTCTGCCCCCATCCTCATTGGTCAATAAAGTGTGTCCATACTGACAGTGACATTTGTGTAACCAGTTTATAGGTTTGCTAGTTTTTTCCCCTTGAGCGCTGAAAATGATACAGACGCTGCTCCCCCCCCCCCCCCCCCCCTTCCCAAATCAGTCTTGTCAAGTATGGACACTGTTCTTTTTCATGCTCACCTTTTCATAAAGTAGCTCACCACCTAGAAGAGTGGCAGCATCAAGAAATCAGTCTGTTCATTATTCTGGAAGTAGAAAATGTTACTTGCTGCTATGTCCCATCAGCAGGAATTTGCTTCTTCAATGACCAGGATATGATCATGAAAATCCCCAGTGAGCAGTTATACAATCAGGGCACTGAGAAAGTCAAGAAGAAGTGAATCATTTTTGGGGGTTAATGCTCAGAGGACTAAAGTTCACTCCAACATCTGAGGCGCTTCCCTAGGAAGGGTGCAAAAGAGCAGGTTGAGGGGAGGGGGGGGGGGGGGGGGGGTGGAATCAATTCTAAAACTGCATGTCACACTTGTATGCTATATTAACATTTTCTTCTGCTTAATTATCAATAGAATATTTTGTTAAATTATTTCTAAAAGATTAAAGCCAAGGACGTTGTTATTTAATGAGCAGTCTGTGCATCTAACATTATAAATTGAATTAAAAGGGTAACATAATTCTTGTTGATAGTGCTTGGGGTTTTATTAGTTGTTTTCTTTGTAATCACATTTTTTAATTTAGCTGGGTGATTTGCCATATACAGGGGGGGGGGGGGGTGTTTGTGTGTGTGTGTGTGTGTTTTTGTGTGCACCTAAAAAGGATGAAAATCCTTGATATGGATGCATGCCCTGACTCCTACATAATAAAGTGCAAAACATTTCTACCAGTACTTTTATTATATGATATATATTATATTTAACTTAATACACAAAATAAATCATGTGAAGACAAAATCTAAGGTTCCTGAACACAAACTGGCTTTCGTGTGATTTCAACAAGACAGGAATGCGATGGAGGACCGGTGCGGCCAGCTAATGGAAGTCCGTGTGTACGGTCAGTAATTGTAAACATTTTGATGACGGAAAATGAACAGTGATTTAACTAACTGCTTAATAAATAATACACCAAGTTTCTTAATTTTTCAATGAGGGATCTACTATTCTTATCTACTTCTGTCCCAAACTCAAGTTATTTGAAGTTACTGTCTCATATTTTACTTTAACACTTCTGACCTAACTACGTGTTATAAGAAACCAATGTGCGTGTAAGTGTGTGTGTGGTAACAAGTTTTTATGACAAACAGATCATTATCTAACCACTTAAAAAAAAAAAAAAAATACCACCAGCCCTCAAAGTTTGTCCTTGTTGTTTTATTGAAGTTGGAACAGTATTATTATCAGGCAACTTGTGATCACAGATAACAAACACGTCTACTCATTCACACATACTGGAGGGGAAAAAGAAAAACAGAGAAAGTGAACAATTCAGTGTAAAAAAACAATTACAGGATTCTACAATCAAAATTCTGTTTAAACAAACCCCCAGTTTTTCCTGCCTGTATTGACCCCTTTTTCGGGCGGTCTAAGAGCAGAAGTGTCATTGAGGATTCCGGACCACATTTCTGGGACAGTCGTCACAACCTGTGCAGGTTAGGATGTTTATTTTGGCGGGTGAGTATTCCAACATTAAAAAAAAAATCCACTTACAAGAATGTGTATTATTTGCTGATAGGTAAACATGAATATGCATTAATTTTTTCTTTTTTTTAAATCGCTCTGATGTAAAAACAAAAAAAGATATTTGCTTCTTGGCTTAGCCAGCCTAAAATATGGGGGAAAATATGTCAGGATTTGTATAAATCGATTTTTTTTTTTTGTCACAAGCAAACCCATCTAAATGCTATTTTTAGTCAGTTGTAATCAGTCCTGGTTTTGCTAAATGTTTACGCAGGTAAGAAAGGATCAATCCTATAAGCTAGAATTCTCATAAAGAAGTCTCTATAGCGAGCCAGGAACACGGCTTAGGAGGAAATGGCAAAAACTGGAAGTGCCAGGTTTGTTACTTCTTGGGGTTACAGGGTTAATGACACATTCTTGTAGTGTAGCTTTTGCCTTTTATCTCCTAACCTATGCCAAGCTCTTTGTGGATTGTTCATTATTAACTGAATTCTGCAGCTAAATTTGTCCACAGAATGAAGTAGTCGGTCATCAGCCTTATACTCAAATTCCTATGTACAACTGCAGGACTTCAGTTCTTAAGGAAATTGACTTTGTTCTTCTGTTCTTTTTTGCCTCTTCACTAACCTCTTATTATTATTCTAGTTATCCCATCAAATCGTGGAAAGGGTGGGTGGGGGGGGGGGAACTGAAGTAAGAATCTTCTGTATGCTTTTTCTAATGTGTTGCGTAAGCTGATCTTCATTTCTTCACGTCTAATCTTCTTCTAATGCTTTTTCTTCATCTCTTCTTGTTACTCCGACAGCTCTTCTCAGATATCTCATCTCTGCTGTTATGGTTTTACTCTCATTAACCGCAGTAAGGGTCCACAAAGAGCAGTATAAAGTTGGCCAAAAAATAGTTCTTATCAGATCTGCCTTGGCAGACAAAGCGATCTTTCTACGTGTCAAAATAGGTGTTAGCTGTCCCAGTAGCCGAGTTTTTTTCTTTCTCCTATCACACAGCTGATTTCTTTATCTATTCTTCTTTCTGATGTGAAAACTGACCCTACATATCTCAATTTGCTTGCTATTTTAACCTCAGTTACTAACTAACGGCCATAATTCTGGGTTCCCCCCCCCCCCCCCCATTTCCAACAGCTCCCTCTAAGTTCTCTCCATATTTTTCAAATCTATTATGTTCTATTTCTCTTTTCCGCCTCACATAGATCTCCTTCTATTGCTTTTGTCCTGTGAGTTAGAAGAATATTCTAGTCAAACCATTCTCAAGTTTCTTAATGTGTGTCCTATGCAGTGCAGGCATCTTTTTCTCACCTCTCAAATTTGGTTCCAGGCACAATAAAATATATATCTCATGTTTTCTATCGAAGGTAAAATAAAAGAACCCTTTTATGTGCTATTAGCCAATCAGGCGTATGGAGCTAGATCCAAACTTGTATAGACCAACTGGCACTGGATGGGTGACATGGCTGACGTACTATCAGATTTACTGAGGGGTTAAACATGTTTTTAAATACAACAACAAATCTAAAGATATAGAGGTACAAATTTTATAAAAAATACTAAAGATACTCATAAGTATAATTACTATACAGGTGAAAGCACACATTAACAATGAAATGCTATATGGCACTGAATATTAGCTTGGTTTTTTCCTCTGAATATATAGAAGTATCTTTTACAGGCATACATTTCTTCTTCTTTTTCTTCACGTTCACTGGCTGTAAACTCTGATAGTTTGGTCATTCGTCCACTTCTGGACTTTATTCTTGTTCTAGAACCGTATTTGGTTTTCCTCACATTTTTCGCCCCTGAAAGAGAGTGACTTTCCCTCCCCATTCCTGCCTCGTTGTGTCCCAGGGCAGGTCCTACGTTGGGAGAGGTGTCACGCCTAGTGAGCGACCAGTAACATGTTGCATTTTACTTGTTGTCAGTGGCCAGCGATATCGGGTATTCTATTTTTCCACCAGGATGTGAGCGCTTTTAATGGCCCTAAACATGAAGAACTGGCCCTAACCATGCATGCAGCCTGGGTCACGCGACTGTATGCAGCATATATTATAAGCTGCATGCAGTCGTGGCAGGTAGGCTGCACTTTCTCGTGGGATGTAGGCTGCACTCTCTTGTGGGACGTAGGCTGAGGCTGTGGGGTAGGGGGAGTTGAGGTTGGGGCTAGATCTAGATGTTCTGGGGCCACTCCCAGACGTTTTGCTGTAAAAAGTATCATATGCAGTTCGGTCTCGCTGCATTCTCATTAGATGGCCAAATCATTTCATTAAGGTGAATACAGAAATGTATAATGTATCAGAGGGCTAGGTTGGGGCTGAGATTAAAGATGTTCTGGGGCCACTCCCAGACGTTTTGCTGTAAAAAGTCTCATATGCAGTTCGGTCTCGCTGCATTCTCATTAGATGGCCAAATCATTTCATGAAGGTGAATACAGAAATGTATAATGTATCAGAGGTTCCCAGCTAGCTAACAATTGCAGACCCCTTGTAGTTTTGAAGGGCTGAGTCTTAGTAAAGAACTTATTGTAATTTATCAATATTAGCTTTGCAAAAAGGATTGCATTCTAAAGTTGAGGGTGTTTTGTAACAAATATCGTGGGCTCCTCAAATAATTCCATGGACCCCTGGAGTCATCAAATGAAAACCAATGACTAACTCATCAAAAATATTTTTGCAAATTCCAGTGAAAGAGGATGTGTAGATAAGGTTGCAAAGAAAAACAACCTCTCCGTTCTGAAGAAAATCAACTAATTGCATAAGAAAGAAGCTCTTCGTTATAAATTCACAAGATAAAAAACGCAACAGGAGAATTTAAACATCAAAAATACAAAAACCAAAAAAATTTACGAAGAAAAAAACTAATGCTACAAATAGAATGGAAACAAGATTCTAAAAATAAACAACATGACTTACTGAGGCCATATATTCCACCGCCAGACAGAAGCAAGATTACAAAGTAAACAACAATATGCAAATGAAAGAATATGATTCTATATGAAAGGCAAGTCACACGCATTCCTTCAGACGACCTTTTTTGTACTCAAGTGCAGCCAGCAAAACCCACGCTGCCCTTTAAGAACTACACAGTGTGGTTTGCAACAAGTATTATTTACTGAAGTTTCAATAGTTAAATATTACTTTTATGGTCGAATACAATATTTGTACCTATGTTTGTGACCAACTATTTAATGAGCAGCCTAAAAAAAAATGACATATATTAATAATCTGGCCACTAAACACCTGTCATTTCGACATGCCTGCTACAGGGAACATGCCTGCTACAGGGAACATGCCTGCTACAGGGAACATGCCTGCTACAGGGAACATCAGAACAAAAGTAATCTTTACAGTCAAGTAACAACAATTTCTGGTTGCAATAACACAGCCATATAAACAAATATTTATGTTTATAAAAACCGCCTGTGTTTACCACTTGTAGAGCAGTATCTTATGGGAGGAAAAATAAAAAGGGCCGGGGCGGAGGGAGTCCTGGCTGAAGACTGAAGGTCACACGGCTGGTGTAGTTGCCAAGTATGGTGCAGGTTAGGATTTTTATTTCTGCCATCAGCAACAACAAAAAAAGGGTCCCATCCCTTACCCAGGATTGAATCTGGGTCTCCTGCATGACACAGCTCAGTGCTCTAGCCACTCAATCAGCCGCTCCACTTTAACAACAGTCAAGTCAGAGGCTGAGGACATTTCTGGTACCTCCATCTCATATATGAGATTACGTGTTTGGTCTCGAGTAAAACTCAAAAAAAAAAAAACTACACAACTACAAAAACTTGTCCCTATTGCCCTATCTTCACCACAGGAAAGGAGATCTTCCAACATGGGCTACATGGCTAGTGCAGCTGCCACAGGTTAGGATGATATTTTAGTCAAACTCAGGTACAGTTCAAAAAATATCTGAGCCTCTCACTATGTATCAATGACTTGGCCAAGCAGCCTTTACTGCTCAGTACGAACAAAAGCTTGGTAGGCAGGTTATAATGAAAGCAAACAAACAAACAAGCTAATTTTTAACCCCTAAAAAAATACATGACATTTGTTTACAACAACAACAACAAATGTATTTCTAAAATAACATTTGCTTAGAGATGTTAACAATAAAACTAACTCTTTCCGCACCATGCATATTCACTCAGTGTTCATTGGGTAAATCCAAAGACAGTAAACATCTTTCTGACTACGAGGAAGCTACAAATTAAAACGTTAAAAGTGTGACAGAAATTATGATAACCATAACGTTGTATTGGAACGTGTCAATATTGTTGCTACGGATTTCATGAGTACATCAAGGTACAGGCGAACAGGGTGATGACATAACGACAGTTTAAAGATGGTCGCCCCACTTTTGACATGCACCAAAGAGGAGCAGCCTTCTTGTTATCCTTTTTTTTTTAAAATCAGTAAAGGGGTGAAACCTGTAGAAATTCATTGGTGAATGAAGGTTCAGTATGGTGATGCATGCCCTCTGGTCTAGCAAGTGTAAGAAAGGAGCAGGAAGTTAAAAACTGCATGACTTCTGTGACAGAAGAGGTCAGACAAATTAAGCAGTGACCCTAGAGTTGATTGCAGCTGGCAAAGGCCTCAGACAGAAAAAGCGCCGACAGACTGTAAGTGATCTTACTGCACATCTTGACATAGTTAAGGTTCAGTACATAACATCACCCGTGCTAACATATTTAAAATATCATTATGACACCGCTGTGTTTTTGTCTGCAGTCATTTGCCTAACACTCTTGACATCCTTAATACTGACTGACAGGTTACAAGACAATTCCATGGCTATTGTCATTTCCATCCCACTTTTACCAAACATCAAGGAGAACTGGCTCACAAACAGCATTCACTCCAGAAAGCTGAGGTATTCTGACCATGTTAAACGTCACGGTGGCTGGAGAGAATGGTGATTTGGTGAAAAAGGAAAGGAAAGGGGGGGGGGGGGTGGTCAAGCAAACTGAAAACTAAGTTTATTTATAATTGTAATAGTCTGTCTGTTATACTAACTTTTCTCCAGTTTGATTATTTAAAAAAAATTTTTTTTAAATAGCCAAGGATGTTCTGTTATTTGACACTTTAATTTACAATTTATGGAGATGGTTTCTTCTCCAAGGTCTTGTTAAAAATGCTCAGGATTTTTTCTCCTCAATGATCTCCTATTTTTAAGTCTGGGGAAGGGGGGAGGGATCTTTACACATATTCAAGGGGATGCTACATAAAAAAAAAAGGGAAGAAAACCACTGCCCTACACCATCTCAGAACAGAAGGAGTTAAAATAATCACAGACTGGTATCAAAAAGAGCTAAACACGCGAACGTAACTTGTCAGTAACATAATTAAAACTCTGCTTCGATGAGAAACAAGTAAATAATTGTTACAAAGGTGTCAATTTGTTAACTAGGATGAGAGCATTCTAGAAATGTCCACGTCAAACAGATCACAGGCACCTTCCGTATCATTCAAGTTGAAGTAGTAGTCTCTGCCACTGGGAGGTGGACTCAGCGATAACAGCGGCGTCAGCGCTGGATGACAAATAAATAAAATCAGGGTCAGCACCTAATGACAAATGAATAAAATCAGCACTGGATGACAAAAAAATAAGATCAGGGGCTGAGCTGGATGACAAATAAATAAGATCAGGGGAAGAGCTGGATGACAAATAAATAAGATCAGGGGAAGAGCTGGATGACAAATAAATAAGATCAGGGGAAGAGCTGGATGACAAATAAATAAGATCAGGGGCAGTGCTGGATGACAAATAAATAAGATCAGGGGCAGAGCTGGATGACAAATAAATAAGATCAGGGGAAGAGCTGGATGACAAATAAATCAAATCAGTGCTGGATGACAAATAAATCAAATCAGTGCCAGATGACAAATAAATAAGATCAGTGGCAGAGCTGGATGACAAATAAATCAAATCAGGGGCAGAGCTGGATGACAAATAAGTCAAATCAGAGGCAGAGCTGGATGACAAATAAATCAAATCAGTGCTGGATGACAAATAAATAAGATCAGGGGCAGAGCTGGATGACAAATAAATAAAATCAGGGGCAGAGCTGGATGACAAATAAATCAAATCAGGGGCAGAGCTGGATGACAAATAAATAAGATCAGGGGAAGAGCTGGATGACAAATAAATCAAATCAGGGGCAGAGCTGGATGACAAATAAATCAAATCAGGGGCAGAGCTGGATGACAAATAAATCAAATCAGGGGCAGTGCTGGATGACAAATAAATAAGATCAGGGGAAGAGCTGGATGACAAATACATAAGATCAGGGGAAGAGCAGGATGACAAATAAATAAGATCAGGGGCGGTGCAGGATGACAAATAAATAAAATCGGGGCCAGAAAGAAACAGAAGAAGCAGCAGCAGCAGAAAAAGAAGAAGATAATGAGAAGAAAAGGGGGAGAAAAGTAGAAGGAGAAGAAGAGAAGGAGGAGGAGAAAAGATAAAAGAGAAGAGGAGGAGGAAAAAAGAAGGAGAAGGAGAAGTGGAGGGGGAGAAAAGAAGGAGAAAGAGAAGAAGAAGTGGTAGAAGAAGAATAAGGAAATCTGGATCTACGTCCAACAATATAATTAAACAAACAAGATTAACAATAAAAAAAAAATCAGCTACAGGCTGGTACTCACTATCTGCTGACATCAGTTGTTCTAAATCCAGCAACTCCCCTGACAGATCTGTCATAGAAACATACAAATGATCAGTCAGTATTTCATTACACTTAAAAAAAAAAAAAAAATGTGTTTTGGACACCCTGTTGGTTTGCAAAGGATCATGACTGAAGCTATGACTAATAAACTGAAAACAACCATTCGAAGGAAAATGTGCATAATGGAGGGAATGAGATGGTATGACAGTATATGGACAGTATTAACAGTACTACTGTGCCGCTGTATGCAGCAGACTCATGGGAAAACAAATAAAATAATTGCTAATAAACTACAAACCTTCATTATCTGGTGCCTGTGTACAATAGAGGCAATTATACTGTGGAACTTTGGGAGAGAACTAAACAAGTTCCAGTGAATTAAGAGGTTTAGAAAAGATGCTGGTGTTGGATATGACATACACAGAGAAACCTGAGAACAATATAAATAGAATGTCTTTATCCTGAACCTTACAGGGGCATAGAAATAAATAATTAAAAAACGAATAAAAGAAAAAGATGGATCATGGTCAATGCACACACATATATGTATAAAGGTTCCAGTTCCATTCCACAAATCATACAAAAAAGAATACTGGCATATACACAAATAAAAGCAGTAATGTGCATTAACCCTTTCGCGCCCGAAGATCCACACACAAAATCCAAGAACCTGTAACTTGCCAGAAATTTTTCATTTTGCGCGATTCTGAAGAAATTATAATTAATTCCTATTGAACCAATGTTTCCCCGTTGTGAATTTAAACCAAGAAGACACAAACAATAGACTGCACAATTTATTGCCTGGCATATTTCACTCCATCTCCTCACGTGCATACTACAGTAACAATTGATTAAACTGAAGATTTAAAGGTAACCGTAAGGAGACGACCATTTCTTTCTGTCTGCAAAGTTCTGGTTTCAACCGGCTGATCACTGACGCTTCTGCATATCAGAGTAATCTACGGTTAGCCGAATTGTAAATAATTCAAAATGCATCATCCTTGTTTACAATGTGCCCGGAAGTTAGAATATGGCAGGCAATTGCTGATGATGGATTTGGTCGACCAGTCACCTGATTCACTGTTGTTGAGGTGTTAGAGTTTTGCGTTACTTTTACCACCCATAGTGGAATATGTTCAGCAACCCGTTTCTCCAGTCGTGACAAATAACAGTCCTGAAATCTGACTAGGGAGGTACTGCAGGAATCAGATACCTGCTATCGTAGATGCTGAGATTAGGGCACTGACTGATCAGCATTCATGCCTAGAAGACATCATCATTAACACAGAAGGGTCCATGAAGTGCTGATCAAGATCAGCATGGGCATACACAGCACAAAGGATGGGGGAAACAATCAAAGAGGATAGCAGCGCTTACCAGACAACTATGTCAAGTATGACCATGGAGATAACTGCTCCTTCCAGAGCATTCACATGGGTATCAGAACAAACGGCTACACATGCGGTAATCATTTCAGACTCTATGAATATACTTCAGAAAATCACTACAGGTAGTCTACACTCTGAATGGGTAGAAAACATTTGAAAGTCGCAGTTAACCTCCATCATCTGGATCTACACACCTGGACACGCAGGAGTAAATGGTAACGAAAGAGCTGACCAGCTGGCAAGTAATGCACTAACGTAAACGGGAAGAAGCAGGGCAAAGATTGATTTCATCAACCTTGTACGGGCTAGGTTAGGGGATAATGGCAAATCTCTGGCACTAAAAAGACTGTGTGACCAAGTAGTTAACTTTTGTAAAGCATGTCTATGCTGTCTTCAAGGTAAAGACAGGAGATATTATAATACCACTTTCTTATGGGAACAATTAGCAGAGGTACCATGGAGTGGCTGCTGCATTTAAGGACTCATCACGTACAATGTTGATTATGATGACATAACATAACAAGTCCTGAAATGCACTTAGCTGAAAACTGGTTTTTGGTAGGGCATATGATGATGATGATGGTGGTGGTGGTGGTGATGTTGCCAGTTTCATACCAACCATCCTTAATCATCTCTGGGAATCATCTTACTACAGTCAGGGTAAGTTACAGTACTATTCTTTGCTTTCCTTATGATCTCACTAACACAATGCATAGGGGTTCATAGCAAAAGTGAATGCACATCATTGAGTTCAGCAAAGACCTGTAAACGATACCACAACATCTAGTGTGAGAACAGAGGGGCAGGCAGTCACTGCATTGCAGCCTTCTGCCTGCTTGAGAACCAGATATACACTCACACATCATAACTGTCACTGACTCACGGAGCATGTTGTGAAAGGTGGAGATGGGTATGCTTTGTACAGTGTGGCAAGCATTGCTTCAGAGGTCCCAAGTAGCTAATGTCATTTGGATATTTTCTCCAGGGTCTGCCGGTGTGTTGGGAAATGAACAGGCAGGCAGACTGGCTGGATGTGCACCACTTGGGGGGTGAACTGATGCATGACAAGCCAGATGCTGTAAGGTTCTTGTGGGAGGGGTGGATGGTGCACAGGCACAAACAGATCATCATGGTTTGACAAGAATGGCGCTGCGAGGAGTGTCCAAAGGATCTGACTGACACACGCCACTTAGGGAAAAGATCAGACGGATATACAATCAGACTTACTGGTGCCATCAGAACTGGAACTCTGTGTCAGCTGCTAAAGATGGGGGACAGAGCTCTAATGGGAAAGTCCTGTGTGGCGTGATAAGGATTCTAAACTCATCAATTCAGTGACATGTTTATAAACGACAGCCAACACATACCCATGTCTCCTTTATCAAACAGCATATCAGTGCTGAACATGCCTAGGCCGAAATCTGAGGACACCGGCGTCGTTGATGCTGAACTTGTGGAAGATGTGGAGGCTGAGGATAAAAACAGTTTTCAGTACATAACTAAAGTTGAAGAAATAAGTCACTATCAACTTCCACTTGTGCTGTTATGAACCGCGGGGTACACTAGGTTGTTTTGTGCTGTTATGCACCGCAGGGTACACTAGGTTGTTTTGTGCTGTTATGCACCGCGGGGTACAACAGGTTGTTTTGTGCTGTTATGCGCCGCGGGGTACAACAGGTTGTTTTGTTCTGTTATGCGCCGCGGGGTACAACAGGTTGTTTTGTGCTGTTATGCACCGCGGGGTACACTAGGTTGTTTTGTGCTGTTATGCACCGCGGGGTACACTAGGTTGTTTTGTGCTGTTATGCACCGCGGGGTACAACAGGTTGTTTTATGCTGTTATGCACCGCGGGGTACACTAGGTTGTTTTGTGCTGTTATGCACCGCAGGGTACACTAGGTTGTTTTGTGCTGTTATGCACCGCAGGGTACAACAGGTTGTTTTGTGCTGTTATGCACCGCATTGCCTGCAGATCAGTTTTACAGATCTGACTTACGTGTGTGCAGGCTGTTAGCTCCTTGCCTCTCAGGTAGATCTACTACGACCTTGAAGAATGCCTAATTCAGTCGAATTCTGTGTCATACTTGCTGGGAGGCAGTGGGTCTATTCTTGTTTTCCCCAAATGGAGCTTCAGAAAATACATGGGGTGAGGATGGAATTCAGTCCAGCTTTGATACTCTTCAACGTTCATTTTAGATGTTTTTTTTTATGGACATCCTTGCTTACTCTAATCATTTATTTCCCATTTTAGCGCCTGCTTGGTGATTCTCTGCTTGTTTCTTCTCCGGATGTGCTCAATTTACCATCATCTTCTTTCTCTTACAACTGTCTGTTGCCCAGACATCTGTGATTGTTTTTGAGCTAAGCAGCGTGCATGCAGTGTGGATGCAGAATGTCTTTAATGTCAATCCATCACCTCCTTGGGGATCATCTCGCTTTTACATCATATTTTTTTTAGGTGAAGCAGCCGTTTCCTGTGTTGCTAGTGATTCCTGCTGAAACGAGACAATCACATCTTCTGACCTTTTACTTCTCGATGAATTTGTAACAGATAATTTTCAGAATTCTCCTGGAATTGTCTGGGCAGGGCAGGAAATAAGACGAGGAAGTGAAGTGGCCACCTTACTTCATATGTTATTACCTAGAATACATGACAGCCTGACATTTCACAGCCCAACAAAATAGTTGCAATCAACTCTGGGGTCACTACTGGGTGTGCCTGATGGTCTGCCACAGAAGTCACACCCTTTTGAAAACTTCCTACTCTACTCATACACTTGTCTGATGACAGACATGCATCAACATACTGGACCTTTATGTGCTGATAAATATAGGTTTCACCCCTACATTGATTAGAAGAAAGAAAAAAAAATAAAAAAGAGCTGCTCCTCTTTGGTGCATGTCAAAAATGAGGTGGCCATCTATAAACTGTCATTAACGTGTTTGTCTCCACCATGTCATAAGCTTAACACTCTTAATAATACTGAGAGGTTACAAGACAATGAGTCAGTGTCTGTGGCTTAGGCGTTGCCGGGTTCAATCCCAGCTACAGGCCTTGCATTGGTTTCGACAGTGGTATCGCAAAGGCGTCCGTCCAGAAAGAAATAGCAAACTACTGGATGTAAATCCGCCTAAACAAACCACAACAGCCGAAGAATGCTGGGTTGTAAAGGCTACTGTAATTTATATTACAGTTTTAAAGGTTTGCATTTAAAGCCCCCTAGAAAGCTTGCATTATCTCAGACAACACTGCAGATGCACAAAACCTTTTCACAGCCCAGTGAAAGCAACTATTATCTCAAAGACAACATTACAGATATACACAACCTTTTCACAGAGCAATGGAAGCTACTGTTATCTCACATACAACACTTCAAATAAAGACAACCTGTTTAAAGTCAGCTGCACTCAAGACATTACCATATGTGCACTGTCCTCTTCTTCAGCAGAAAAAGCAGAATTCCCAAGCTGATTTTACAAATGGCAGCCTGAATAAAAATTCTGCCCTTTGTCACTATATGTTGAGGGTAATAAGATTGCTCATTTCTCACCAAACTGCTCATTCCCCCACTAAACTGCTCATTCCCTACTAAACTGCTCATTCCCTACTAAACTGCTCATTCCTCACTAAACTGCTCATTCCCCACTAAACTGCTCATTCACCACTTAACAGCTCATTCCCCACTAAACTGCTCATTCCCCACTAAATTGCTAATTCCCCATTAAACTACTCATTCCCCACTATATCAACTGCTTAAGGTGCACTTAAAAAATGTGAAAAACTAAACCAACACTCACGCTGATTTAGCAGAGTATCTGTTGTGTTCTTCCGTGGTGATGATCGGGTGGCCATGCGGGTCGGCGGCTCTATAACAGTTGCAGTCTGAGATTGTTTCAGTGGCGTCTTTACGGGAGATCGCTGATATTTGTAGACAAGAAAAAATGAAACAAAGTTCGACGGTATTACTTAAATTGTGTAAATCATCATCATCACGTGGCGCAGGGCAATTCAACTAAATTTACTCAGGGGGCCAACCAACATTTTGAAAATTAGAATCATTACGGGTCAGAGGTCAGAACATAGAAAGATCAATATAATACAACTGGCAAAGATCCGTTAGCCGCTTTCAAGGCTTCTGCTGGCCAGATGTAGCCCGCAGGCCATCAGCTGAATAGCCCAGATGTAGCAGATCCTTTGCAGAACATCTCTCTCTCTCTCTCATCACAGCCTGGCTAAATATAAGAAAAAAAAAGTCTCTTGCCAGACCTCCTGCCCCATGCATGTTGCTACCCAAGGTGACTCTTACTTCCTGTGCCCATCTTTGTGCTGGATGGAACCCCGACCATCATGGCTTCTGCTATTATTAATTTCTTCAATCTGCTATGGCGCTTGATATGGCCAAACTAATTCAGACAAGATGCTGTTTACTATCCAGTTTTCCCTGAAGGTCAGATTTTTAAGGGTGTCAGTATTTCTTTTCTTCAAAATCAATGGTAATCTGAGAATCTTTCTATGGCATTTCAGTTCAAGAGTCCCTTTTTTCTTCCTTAATGAAAGCTACCTGAAAGATGCATGACCTTGATCTCCTTGCGGGTGCTTAACAAAAGGCTTTCAATGCTTTTAATCTTTTCATTGCTATAGTTACCCTTCTTCTGACTTCTATTGAACATTCCATTCCTGTTATTATAAAGCCTAGATGTTAAATATTTGAGACAATTTCAATTTCTTCATCACATACTGTTATATTTGTGTGAAAGGTATTTTGTCTGAGCCCATTATTTTTATTTTCTTAAAAATTCAAGAATAGACATTGATCTTCACTGTCTTTTTGAACAGATAAGATTAAATGTTCTATTCCATTTAGACTGTTTGAAAGGAGGATTGCATCATCTGCATAGTGAAGTTTCAGAATAGGGTTTCCGCCCATTATGTAACATAACTGTCACATATCTGGTTGGTCCTTCTTGATATTTCTCATTGTGCTTTCTGCATAGATATTAAATAGGTATGGTGAGAGAATGCATCTCTGCTTCACTCCCTTTTGCACCTTGAACCAATCTGATGTTTCTCCATCTACCCTGATGACTGTTTCTTGTTCATGAATGAACCACATGTGCTGGAAACCTCATACTTCTCCCGATACTCCACAACTTCTGAAGCTGGACACACACACACACTGTCTCAAAAAATATGAACTAATTAAACACTAAAAAGACCCAAAAAAGGGAAAACCTAGACTCAAAAGGGCTATCCTCTGAATAACGGTCCTAAATTATCGAGGTGGAAAATATACCCTAACAGGGCCTCAGTCACGTGTCAATTGCGCACTTCCGGGGACTATAACGCCACCGCCGAATTGCGAACTTCCGAGGACTATACCGCCAAAAGTATCCCCCAGGCTGATTCCCAGCCATCTAGTTTAGCCCCAATCCACGCCACGTGAGGGGATACTCTTGGTTGTGGTGGAAGTCGCAGGAAGTGCACAATTTAAGACGACGGAAGTGCGCAATTGACACGTGACTGAGGCCCTGTTAGGGTATTTTTCTGCCTCAATAATTTAGGACCGTTATTCGGAGGATAGCCCTCAAAAGCATTTTTTTTTTTTAAAAATCCTTAAGAAGCATCGAAGTCAATAACAAAGTACATGTAGGAACAAGTATATGAAAAATAGAGCACCTTACACTATGGAAAAGGAAACAAATGAGGATAGGTGGTATCACGAATACAGCTACCTGATTATAACCCCCCAAAAAACTCCTATAAATAATGACCCCAATTATAACCTTACTGAGGTTGAACAGAGTAATCTTTATAGAAAAAAAAAATACTAAATCAAACATACATCAATAACCAATAGCAGAATAATCATGAATCAACTGTGCTATACATCTTCAATCAGTGTATCAAAACACTATAACTATTTGAAAAATACAGCAGAAATCAGCTGTATGATAAGGGCTCGGCTGTTCTTCAGAATCAACTGTACTGCAGAATAAAAACTTCATACATCAACACTCAATCATAATATAAATCAATATAAATTGTACTATGAATCAGGAATCTATACATCAGTTGTACTATGAATCAGGAATCTATACATCAGTTGTACTATGGATCATGAATCTCCAATTCAATTCATAAACCTAAGAAAAACATGATACGCAGAGAATCAAATGAAATCAGGAAATTATGACATACAGAATCAAGTGATAGCAGAAAACTATGAAACATGAGGAGTCAATTAAATCAGGAAACTATGACACACAGAGAATCAATGATACCAGCAAACTATGACACACATGGAATCAATAAAATCAAGAAACCATGATGCATAAGGAATCAATTAAATCAGGAAACCACAACACACGGGGAATCATTGAGATCAGAAAATTATGACAAATAAGGAATCAATGAAATCAGGAAACTAAGACACACAAGGAATCAATGAAATCAGGAAACTAAGACACACAAGGAATCAATGAAATCAGGAAACTAAGACACACAAGGGATCAGTGAAATCAGGAAACTATGACACACAAGGAATCAATGAAATCAGGAAACTATGACACATAAGGAATTAATGAAATCAGGAAACTATGACACATAAGGAATTAATGAAATCAGGAAACTATGACACACAAGGAATTAATGAAATCAGGAAACTATGACACACAAGGAATCAATGAAATCAGGAAACTATGACACATAAGGAATTAATGAAATCAGGAAACTATGACACACAAGGAATTAATGAAATCAGGAAACTATGACACACAAGGAATCAATGAAATCAGGAAACTATGACACACAAGGAATCAATGGAATATGACACACAAGGAATCAATGAAATCAGGAAACTATGACACACAAGGAATCAATGAAATCAGGAAACTATGACACACAAGGAATCAATGAAATCAGGAAACTAAGACACACAAGGAATCAATGAAATCAGGAAACTATGACACATAAGGAATTAATGAAATCAGGAAACTATGACACACAAGGAATTAATGAAATCAGGAAACTATGACACACAAGGAATCAATGAAATCAGGAAACTATGACACACAAGGAATCAATGAAATCAGGAAACTATGACACACAAGGAATCAATGAAATCAGGAAACTATGACACACAAGGAATCAATGAAATCAGGAAACTATGACACACAAGGAATCAGTGAAATCAGGAAACTATGACACACAAGGAATCAGTGAAATCAGGAAACTATGACACACAAGGGATCAGTCAAAACAGGAAACTATGATACACAAGGAATCAGTGAAATCAGGAAACTATGACACACAAGGGATCAGTCAAAACAGGAAACTATGACACACAAGGAATCAGTGAAATCAGGAAACTATGACACACAAGGAATCAGTCAAAACAGGAAACTATGACACACAAGGAATCAGTGAAATCAGGAAACTATGACACACACCTAGTGCCTATAAAGGACGAGAAGCAAACCTATCAAGACTGGCTGTTCCATACATCAGAAATCAACTTCATGTCATAACAAGAAACTTCAATGAAAAAGTAATCAATCTACACCCACACATCCGTTCTGTTCTTGTGTATTCACAAGTAAAAGGGTGGTTGGAAATTTAGGTTGCAATTTACAGCTGGACTGCATTATCTGTGACACTCAGCCCAACACATCCTATTTCCACAAACTCCTGATTAGCTGCCTTTTAGGGCATACTTGTTAGGGACCAATGGGTCTATTAATTCCCCTCCCTCCTTAACCAGGTGGCCCGGAAAACATCTGGGGAACATCCAGTACCTACAAAAGAGCAGAAACGAACTCAGTAAACCATTAGACATAAAACCCACCACATTACCTTACCTTTCCTCGTGTGACTGTCCCGCCCTTATCTGTTTGTTTCACTGGATCAGGATTCTGGTTCTGAGTATTAGAGTCACTGGCTGCCTCAGCAGAACTCGTTCCTGGCTGCATAGGAGGAGGGACCTGCACTACAACTGGCTCTGATTCGTCTGTGTCCTTATTCACCAATAGAACGTTGATGGGTCCACTCTGGCTCTTCAAGTATACCTGGTAATTTTTCTTGAACCCTGGACCCTTGTAACGAAAAGATAATGATAGAAAAAATTTAATTTATTCTGTGCCATCTCCTCAATGTAGGTTGGTTACAGTGCTGCCTTTAAGTGTATCATGTGGTGAGACTCTAATCTCCTTCCCAGCAACACTGCACATGGAATGATCAAAAATTGCACAGTGCCTTGTCTGGTACTGACAGAGTTAGAAGAAGACTAATGAGCTGTGGTAGTGGCTAGATGCTCTGCCCAAAAGTCTTGGGTCTAAATCTGCTGAAGGTGGATTTTTTTTTTTTAATGACCTTGGCTCCCAGTCTGACCTAGCCTAACACTGGTACCAAGTGATGCTCTGAGAAGTAAGAGCGGCTGGAGTGATGTTAACCACATTACCTAACGAATGCTGACTGGACTACCAAAATATGAGTCTAGTGACTCAAACCCAATGTGCCAATAGCAATATAAATGTCCTTTACTTTTTAGCTAACCCTGTCTTCGTTAAAAAAAAGGCTACATTTTCCTATAAGGCTTAGAGACAGAAGTCACAGCAAGAGTCACCCAATACATATTTGTTTTAGGCTCCAGAGAATGCTTGCCATTTAATGTTTCGCTCAGTTCTTGTTTACTGATTACACCCCATATGTCTTTATACGAGGGGAAGTCAATAGGTAAGTCACAAATGGTTGTTTAAAAAAAAAAATAAAGAGGATAACAATTTGAAAACCGTTTATTTTTACAAACAGCGTCCCTTTATTTTTCAACATAATTTCTACCAACATTGATGCACTTGTCCTATCATTTAATCAGTCCTCTCAAACTTGCTGTGTGCTCTGCTTTCTAAACCACATTTTCACTTCACATTCAACTTCTGCATCATTCAGAAAATGTCTCCCGCCAATGTGGGTTTTCAGTGGACCAAAAAGTTGGAAATCGCTAGGGGCTAAGTCGGGGCTGTAAGGGGGATGTGTCAGAAGTTCCGACTCTAGATGGTTAATTTTCTCCTAAGTTAACTAAGCCACATGTGGTCTGGCATTGCCATGAAAGAGCAGCCCTCCTCTAGTCTGCAGGCCTTCATAAAAAAATTTTAGTGTCACTGAGAATATTTTTTTTACCCGGCTATGCAGCACTTTACAGAATGAACATTTGTCAGCATAAATAGGAAGCATTTTCTTATGAATGTCCTTTACAGGCTGCCCTTTTGCCACCAAAAAAATGCACAACTGCAAGTTGTTCTTTATGGGTACACTCCGTAAGCAGGCGCTATTTTGTTTCTGTGTTGCGAATGCAACACCTAGCGCTACCTAACAGAAGATGACATGAAGTGTGATGTTGCTGTCACCTTTAGAAACCATCAAATACCTTTTGCTGCCATCCCATAACCATTTGTGACTTACTTATTGACTTCCCCTCGTATGTGTGTGTACACACACACACACACATATATATACACACACACATTAAAATATGTACAAATATATATATATCTGTTGGTGTGGGGTGTTATTTTATTTTGCAAGACACATTTTAAAACTATTCAGTTTCAAATTTTTGCAATATTTTGCCTTTTTTTAATTTTTCAATTTGCACAATATTCTCTTTTGAAGAAAACACTGAGCACAGTATACTCACAATTTCTGGAACAGGCACCTCTAGTTGTGTACCAGATGGTGCCTGGATGGCTAAAAGTGTGTCACCCTTGAAACAATGACAGATGTCTTCATGAGTCACATATGCCAGCCTGCAAGAAGTAAAGGCTGTCTTCAGAACCATAGCTGTTACTAATAAAACCAATATCATGTCCAATGAAACCAATATCATGTCCAATGAAACCAATATCATGTCCAATGAAACCAATATCATGCCCAATGAAACCAATATCATGTCCAATGAAACCAATATCCACATCCAATGAAACCAATATCCACATCCAATGAAACCAATATCATGTCCAATGAAACCAATATCATGTCCAATGAAACCAATATCATGTCCAATGAAACCAATATCATGCCCAATGAAACCAATATCATGTCCAATGAAACCAATATCCACATCCAATGAAACCAATATCCACATCCAATGAAACCAATATCCACATCCAATGAAACCAATATCATGTCCAATGAAACCAATATCATGTCCAATAAAACCAATATCATGTCCAATGAAACCAATATCCACGTCCAATGAAACCAATATCATGTCCAATGAAACCAATATCCACATCCAATGAAACAAACATCATGTCCAATGAAAACTATATCATGTCCAATGAAACCAGTATCTAGCCAATGAAACCAATATCCACGTCCAATGAAACCAACATCATGTCTAATGAAACCAATATCATATCTTATGAAACCAACATCATGTCTAATGAAATCAATATCATGTGCAAAAAAAAAACACCAATATCCATGTCCAATGAAACCAGTATCACGTCCAATGAAACCAATATCATGTCCAATGAAACCATTCTCATGTCCAATAAAACCAATATTATGTCCAATGAAACCAATATCCACGTCCAATGAAACCAATATCATGTCCAATGAAACCAATATTATGTCCAATGAAACCAATATCATGTCCAATGAAACCAATATCATGTCCAATGAAACCAATATCATGTCCAATGAAACCAATATCATGTCCAATGAAACCAATATCATGTCCAATGAAACCAATATCATGTCCAATAAAACTAACATCATGTCCAATGAAACCAATATCATATCCAATGAAACCAATATCATGTCCAATGAAACCATTCTCATGTCTAATGAAACCAATATCATGTCTAATGAAACCAATATCATGTCCAATGAAACCATTCTCATGTCCAATGAAACCAATATCATGTCCAATGAAACCAATATCATGTCTAATGAAACCAATATCCACATCCAATGAAACTAATATCCACATCAAATGAAACCAATAACATGTCTAATGAAACCAATATCATGTCCAATGAAACCAAAATCATGACCAATGTAACCAATATCAGGAGTGCGGACCCCCCCAAAAAAACTGGGACCTAGCCCTCTTACAAATCTGAGATGTGACAAGGGATATTCTTCTTCCTACTCTTCACTTCCTCCAGTTACTTTCTGCTTTGTCTTTCACTTGCTCTGTGTCCATTGTATTTCTTTAGCTTGGCTCTCTGTTACAGTTGGTATCAGGAAACTTTTAACAGGTGGCCAAACCATCTAATTTTTTGCTCTTTAGTTCTTTAGGTACTTTTTTTTTTCTGGCACTAAAAGAGTTAATAAACTGTATGGCTGGTTTCAGTCATAGCCTTCTTCTAATTTTGAAAAGGCGTACTTTATTTTTTTTATTTTTGTATTTTTCAATATTTCCAATATAATTCTTTAAGGCTAGGAAAGGTGCTCTTTACTTGTTTTTGTTTTCTATTTTTCTATATTCCCAAAATGCCTCAAACTGGGAAAGCGGGTTCTTTACCACTTTGTTTTAACTCATCTATAACTAATTACTAATTACTACTGATAGTTACCTGGTGTTTGAAACCTCATCTGTAACATTCTTTATGCTCTGCTGCACCCACTCCTTGTGCTTATCAATCTCCAACTCCTGCTCTTTTAGATCAGCCAGATCATTCTTCAGGGTGATCAGTCTCTCTGAGATATCCCTTGAATTGCTGCCTGGTCCCGAACCTCTTGAAAAACATGTTAAAATATTTAAATCATACAGCTATAAAATCTGGCAAGGGTTGTACTTCATCAACATAAATTATTTCAAGTATAAGTTCTAAAACATAAATTCTTCTTTTTCTTAGCATGCACTGGCTGTAAACTCCAGTGGAAAGGTCTGGTTATTTGTCCGCTTCTGGACTCTTAGCTTGTTCCAAAACTTGTTCTGCATGCCTAACAGTTTTACAGATCTGGCTTTTTTGTATGCAGATGTACTCCGACTGGAAAAAAAAAAGCACCTAACTAATTGTCTCTTACAACATGCTTATTGGGGGGGGGGGGGGGTGAGTCTATTCTTTTGTTCCCCTACAATTGGGCCCCTAGAATCCCCCACAGCGGAATCAACGGCAATAATCTGGAAAAAGTCAGGAGACAGCGGATGCCTTGTGTTGCTGCTGTGCTGCGATATTTGTGCCTTTCAACCCAACATATCTGATTTTAGCTAACCTTTAATCAGTCACCTATTAAGACATGCTTGTGAAGGGACTGTGGGTCCATTCTTTTTTGTTTAAACCCCTAATTGGGATCCAGGAACCCAAAAGGAAAAGTGCTTAAATCAAAATTAATACAACATGAACAAAACAGTGATTAACATTTTTTTTTTAAATTTCTTAACAAGAAACACTTACTTCCACTGTATACTGTTCTTGGATTTTTTCTCAATGAGACCTATGCCCTCTAGAACATTGGTGATGTCGTAGATCCTGCGCTTCTGTCTAACTGCCAGCTGATCTGCTGCCTGCAGAAGTCATCATCAAATCATGGTTATTCAACTTACCACACTCTAATATGGGAGCCCCTGTGACATGAGAGTCCCTGTGGAACATGAGAGTTCCTGTGGGACATGGGAGCCACTGTGACATGGGAGTCACTGTGACATGGAAGCTACTGTGATTTGGGCTGTGACATGGAAGCCACTGTAACATGGAAGCCACTGTAACATGGAAGCCACTGTAACATGGAAGCCACTGTAACATGGGAGCCACTGTAACATGGGAGAAACTGTAACATGGGAGCCACTGTGATTTGGGCTGTAACATGAGAGCCCCTGTGACATGGAAGTGACTGTGACATGGAAGCCACTGAGATATGAGAGCCACTGAGATATGGAAGCTACTGTGATTTGGGCTGTGACATGGGAGCCACTGTGACATGGAAGTGACTGACATGGGAGCCACTGTGACATGGGAGCCACTATGACATGGGAGTCACTGTGTCATGGGAGCCACTGATATGTGGGAGTTACTGTGACATGGGAGTCACTGTGACATGGGAGTCACTGTGACATGGGAGCCACTGTGACATGGAAGCCACTAAGATATGGATGCCACTGTGACATGGGAGCCACCGAGATATGGAAGCCACTGACATGGGAGCCACTGTAACATGGAAGCCACTGTAACATGGGACCCACTGTAACATGGGAGCCACTGAGATATGGGAGCCACTGTGACATGGGAGTCACTAACACGGGAGCCACTGTGACATATGAGTCACTGTGACATGGGAGCCACTGTGACATGGGAGCCACTGTGATATGGAAGTCAGGGAAGCACAGTGACTACATGCTTGCCTGCCAGCCTGAAGGTCCTGGTTCAAATCAACATTAGACAATTTTTTAATAATTGACCTAGGAATCCTAGCCTGGCCTATTCTTTTTTTTCTTCCCTAATTGATACATCTTCCATCAGATGTTATCCATGTGCCTAGATGTCCCAATGTGTGCATGCACTTGTCCTAAAAAAAAAGCCTTTGACGTTTATTTAACATTTAGCCACTGTTCTTTTCTTGGATATTACCATTCTGTTTTCCCCATTATTCAAGCTAAGGCCTATGTTATTACTTTCTACATATTCATTTCTATCAATCCCTGTAACTCATCATTAATTTTAAATATTTTATATTGATTTCTTTCAGACATTTATGTTGTATGCCATTATTTGAAATAGTAATCATGTCTATACCCTCTAGGTGTTGATGAGGACGGGTACTTTTTGGGGAGTATTTTGATAAATTCATCATATTATGCCTACACTCTACTGGTACCAAAGAACTTATGGCGTGGTTTAATTTATAATAATCTAACCGTCCTCTGGTACCTATAGAGTTAAAATGGTAGATTGATTCCTATTGAATTTTTGTCTTTCAGATGTGTTGACTTGATTTGTTGTTGCAATGAGCAACAGAGTTAACGACTAGCGTCACAGAAAAAGATCATAGAGGGAGGGTTTAGCCACTAGGAAAAAATCATGTTTGGATATTTCATTCAACAACAACAACAAAAAGGGGTTGGGGGCTTAATTTACTGTGGAAGCCAGATTTTTAGTGTGCTCTGATTAAAAACTAGGGTTGAGATTAAAAGATAAGGGAATTAAACACACCATGCACTGAATGGGATCCAAAGAGTTTATATAACAACAGTTTGGGCAGACACAGGTATTAAGACCTTACCATTTATACTAACAACTTACTGGCTTAACTATTCTTAAAAAAAATCAAACAGCAACCACACTATAAAATGTGCCCCAATTTGCTAGAAAGCAGTACTAGACAATTAACAGGCACCAACCCTCCTTCCTTTATTTCAACGGTAAAGGAAGTATACATTTTAACACAACAGTTACTACACACATTAGTTAGTTAGTTAGTTAGTCTTTCCTCTTGTGTCGAGTGTGGCACATAGGGCAGAGGTCATGACTCTCACTGTCCGGTTCTGACCTGTTGTATCACAGAAGGTAAGAATTGGTCATTTCAAATAATACCAATATTGGCAATATAAATTAAAAAAACATGACTAAATCAATCTGTTTAAGAGACATAAAATAACAAAAATGGGCTTTTTTAAATTGTGGTACGTAAAAGTCCTGACACCTTTTTTAAAGCATTATTTTGCACTTATGGTTTGATAGATTTATATAATGTGCTGATAAAAGCTCTCTGGTTGCAACGTTCACCTGTCATTTGTGTTTGTGGTTTTAACGTTCACCTGTCATTTGTGTTTGTGGTTTTAACGTTCACCTGTCATTTGTGGTTTTGTGAGGTTGGCTGGTCCTTTTTTTTTTGGTTTAACATCTTTTTTTTTAATTTGTTTAAAAGCTTCACTATAGCTCACTACTTTCACCTCAATCATCTCCTGCTACTATCTGTTTGTGCCCATGTAAATTGTACAGTATTTAGCACTATTTTTGTTTGTCTGTCCATGTGGTTTTGTAGATTTATGGTACTGATGAAGGCTCACTAGTCGCAACGTTCCCTTGCTATCGTTTGTGTTTGTGAGTAATAATAAATAATAATAATATTAAACTGTGAGGCTGACAGTAGGTCTAAATTTCGTTTTGATATGATTTAAATCTCTATGTGACATACAACATCAACAACGTCAAATCAGGATGGTGATGAAAGAAAGATATAAAACCGAACAAAAAGTATATCAGCGAGCTTCAACATATAACAAACACAAACAAAACGTGACCGCTGCGGCTATGGAGCTTCATCAGCACATACATAAATAAATTAGACATACAAACAGGATGGTGACTTTAGGTTAAGTATTAAGAGAATATATTTTGGCTTAATCTTCCGTTCCCCTAACACAACAGTAAATCAAGTAATCAAGCGCACATTTAATAATATAACTGTGGTACAAACAGCACACTGGCAGCGGCAGCACAGTTCAAACTCACAATTTTGAGATCTAAAACGCCATCCTTGGCTTCTTGTAACAAGCTAACGAACTTCGTCGTCAGCAGACCTAAACTCTTTTCATGCCGGCTGCTGGTTGAAGTGTCGTGTAAGTCAGACAGACTTTTAGAAACTTTCACAATCTCTAAACTTTGCACGGTGGTCTGCATTTTGTAGATAATCCGAAGCAGATTTGTTGTTTTCCACCGACATACAAGACGTCTGCTCGATCCGTCTCATACTGGGCTCTATTTTGAAGTATGTCGCTCGCTAGGGGTTATGGGTAGTTTACAAACTACAATTTCCGGCTGTGAGGAAACCTGTAAGGAAACAATCTGGAAATAAAGTATACCATGCTCTTCAACATTTGCTAAAGTCAAAGTGTCTGTCTCGCAACACCAAGATCAAAATATTTAAAACGTTGATAAGGCCAGTCGTTTTATATGGCTCTGAAACTTGGAGCACAACTAAAAGAGATGAAGCCTTATGACAGGTTTTTGCAAACGGAGCTTAGGCGAATCTTTGGACCCATCAAAGATGCAAACAGCAGGGAATGGAGAATGAAAAGCAATAACGAAATTCATAATCTGCTTAAAACACCACTGATCACCAGCATCATGAGAGCTAATAGACTGAAATGGTTGGAGCATATTGAAAGAATTTCAGATGACAGAGAAGTAAAAACCGTGTACACAAGGGAGATGAATGGTCGTAGACAATGAGGCAGACCAAGAAAAACATATAATCTCCACACAGACCTGCAAACACTTGGTGTCACCAACTGAAAAGAGAATGCCTGCCATAGAGATTATTGGAGGGGGGTGATATCTGCAGCAATGAACATCAAGGGCTGGGAATGCTAGAGAAGAAGAAGGAAACGTGGAGTACAACTAAGAGAGGAAAGCCTTATTACAATTCCTTGAGAAGAGGGTCTAACCACGAATCTATTAATGGAGAATGGAGGGTCTTCTAAGTCTTCACTAATTACTGACATCACGAGGGCTATGAACTATGAATGAGTTAAGATTTTACATATCTACGCTCGGGACCTTCCCACGCGTTATCCGTCTCCTTCCTCAGTATCCAACAAGGAGTCGATATGCTAATAATGCCTGTTGCAAGCTGAGCAAAAGTTCTCCTACGTTTTCTCCTAAGTGTTAAATATCTTCCATATCCTCTGCTCACCCACCCCACCCCAACCGCCGAATTAGTCTGTTAATGTATGGGAGCTCGGTATGTTCTGTTCCACTGTCCGTGAAAGCATGATTTACAACAATATTTTTATCAACCTTAACAAAAGCAACAACAAAAATAAAATACAGTGGTTTAAAAAAAGGCGTCGGCTCTGTGGCTAAGTCGATGCGAACGCTTCGTAATGCCGGGATGCCGGGTTCGATCCCAACTGTGGGCCATGCGCCTTGCGTTGGTTTCGACAGTGGTATCAAGAAAGCCGACCGTCCAGGAGGCAATGTCAAACTACTGGACGTAAATTTGCCTAGAAAAACCACACAACAGCAAGGGGCTGTTGGGGTTGTTTCTGCAACGTCCTGTAAAAGATACGCAACTAACCTTAAGAAAGGCCGGGGGGACAGATACCGTAATTTCACCAATTTGTATGTTGAATTAAGAGTCGACATAACAGCACTCGGGACACTCCCATAAGTGCTCAGTCTCCATCTTCAGCAGCAAGCGAAGAGTTCCAATTCTGATTGTGCCAGTAACTGTCTGATTGTATATCCGTCTCATCTTTCCCCTGAGTGTTGAGCGTTGGCCAGATTCCATGGTAACTCCTTGCAGCGCCATTCTCCTCAGACTAATGATTCATCTGCGCCTCCATACTATTTGCCCGTTCCCAAAGGGCCCTCACAATATCTAACTTGTCATACATCAGTTCGCCCCCAAGTGGTGCAGAGCCAGCCAGTCTATCTGCCTGTTCATTTCCCAACACACCGGCATCACATGAAGAAAATATCCAAAGGATGCTCACTACCCAGGACCTCTGAAGTGATGTTTGCCACTCTGCACGATGCATGCCTGTTTTCACCTTTCTCTTTGAGGTTTAAACTTGAAGGTTTCACCTTTCTCAGCATGCCCTGTGAGTGACCAACATGTATAAGAAAGTACAACAAAAGTGGAGGCAGAAAAGGACAGGGGCGTAAGGAAAACGGGAGCCATTCATAGTCTTTGTTGGCGGTGTTTGTATTCTGTTGGTGACACGGTATAAACATTTTATATTTACACAGGTGCTTACGATGATGTATGGTTTAAACATAAAACCTCATTTCACCAACATCTGACAGACAGGAGGAGGCAGAAAAGGGCCTGGGAGGGAAGGAGGTAACCATTCATTTTTAGTTGATGTTGGTGATATGTGTTGGATGAGTCTAAAAGTACCAGCGGTATTCACTTGATCGCAGAATGCTTTCACCACGTCCATTTTATCATAAAGTAGCTTACTATACAGAGGAGCAGCAGCAGCCAATCTGTCAGCCTGTTTCTACCCCCGCACACCCGTATGCCCTGGACAGAAAATCTACGATATACGATATATATAAGATCAGTCTTATCAAGCGATGCAAGTCACTCTATGGCAGAACAAAATGGAGCTTTTTTATGTCATGCATGAGGATGCAGGTGGAGGCAGTCACTGCAGCTCTGAATTGGAAGGCATAAAATCAAAGTTACCAGAGAAATTGTTGTGTCTGCTTCTTAGTCGACACTGCGGAAGGTTCAAAATGGACTAATGTGGCATGAGTAGATAACCATGCATTAGTACGCCAACATTGCATGGAATCACGGGGATATACTGTCCGGTATATGCAGGAGTGCGAGGGAATGAAAAAGCGGTTTTTCTGCCCACAAAAGCGAAAGCTACGGGAACACTTGTACTGGACAATGGATATATTCTGAACGACTGCTGACAGAAGACACGAGATTAGATGAAATAACATGAGTAACAATATGTGAACGAGGAATTAAGTGTAGATCCGACAGGGAGGGACGGATGAGAGGAAGAGATTGACGTGCGTATAACCAGTGTGCTACGAAAAACCGTTAGCATCTTCACTTTATGACATTTGCTGTGGAAGACGGAGCGTCTGTGGGTATGCCCGGTGTACTATGATGTCGTTCCTTAAATTAGTAAATTAGCAAGCCACTTTACGCGTAGAAGACATAAGGCCTAAGATGCTGCATTGACCGGGGAAGATAAGAGAATCGACATCACAGCACATAGGACATTTGTGTAAGCGTTCCCTCCCTTCCCATATTCAGCATCAGGCGCAAAGTTCTGATTCCGATGGCACCAGTTAGTCTGATGTTATATCCGTTTCGCCTCTTCCTTGACTGCTGGGCGTCGGCTATATCCCCTGGTCACTCCTCCCATCACCATTCTTTTCATACCGTGATGATCTATTTGTGCCAACGCAGTCTACCGGCTCCCAAAAGACTCTTATAGCTAGCTGATCATGCATCAATTCACCGCCAAGTGGTGCGGAATCAACCCGTCTACTCAACCTGTTCGTTTTCCAACACACCGGTATGACCTGGAGAAAATATCAAAAGAGCGCCAGCTAACCGAGACCAATGAAGAGATTCTTACCACTCTGCACAGAGCATGCCTACCTACAATCTACACCTTTGTCAACATGCTTTGGGAATCAGTTACAATTACCACATGTGTACACAGTTGATCTCAAGCCAGCAGGAGGTTACACTCACTTCCTCCACCTCCATTCTCATACTAGGTGTTCTGGTATCATTTGCCAGGCTTTGTTGCACTAAACGACATCCATTCGTTTTTTATTTGAACCCCCCCCCCCCCCCCCCCGCAATTCGTCTGCCTCTCAACACAGAGCCATCTGCATAGATAATCACATCACCTGTGCAAGAATTGTCTTGAATCATGTGTTGAACTTCTGATTCTGCAGCGCCCGCCAGTCAGTGCCTGCATTCACGACCTGGTATAATTAGAACCCTACATATGTCTGATTGTTGCTAGAACACCTTGACCCACTCCTCTCCTCGTGCAGTATTATCGAGCCTGCACACATACCAAATTGTATCTTCAGCTTGCGTCATCAAAGATCTTTCTCTTAACAGTTGATGACCCGTCTATCTAGGGTTTCATGTAGGAAGTGCTTCTTGTCCGTGGCTACTGTAATACTTTGCTTGCATCACCTTTACTCTATCTCCAATAGTGAGCAGTGCAAATATACTCGTATATCACACATATAAACTATTTTTAAAAATGGGTACACAAAAGAGATGAATGGGGGTAGACCAAGACTGCGAAGAGATAACATACAGGTAGATCTACACACACTTAGAAGGCCAATCATAGAAATTAATGAAGGCGGGTGATTTCTGCAGCAATGAATCTCGAGGGCTCAAAATGCTGAAGAAGGAGAAGGAGGAGGAGGAGAAGAAGGATAAAAACAAAAAGCAAAAGAAGAATTCCTCCTTTCTATGTCCAGCCAGCCTAAAATGGGTACCAAATATTGTCATGGGAGGTAAAGGCGAACATCGTGATGTTAAATTACATAACCCACCGAATGCGAACAGATTTATAAAAATATGGGTAAAAATTAATGTTTCAACGGTGAGAATAGGGTCCTTTACTTTTTATTTATTTTTTTGCGTTAATTTCGACTTATGTTAGATTAAGCTGAGACAAATTTAAAACGCAAGCACCGAAGAAAGACTGAAGCTAGTGTTACAATTGTTAGAACAAAATATTTTTGTCTAAAAAGTGACTTTTATATTCCTTTTTATGTTAATTTTGACTTATCTTAGCTAAAGCTGCAAAACATTTAAAATATAACCACTTCGAAGAAAGGCGGGGACTGAAGCCAGTGATGCAGTTGATGCAAGAAATTATGCTTGTCTGAAAAAGTGACTTTTTTTATTCCATTTTGCGTTTCGACTTCTGTTAGATTATGCTGAAAGGCATATTTAAAATGTCTCCTAGCAAGACATCAACTAGTTACTAAGGGATACGTCATTTGGGTGATTTTATGTATTCAAATGGTTTGTTTGATTTATTTATGTGCTGTGAGGAGTTACCAGGGGATCTTGCCAACGCTGAACATACAGGGGAAGGATAAGGTGGACATACAAACAGACGGTTACTTGTACCATCGGAATTGGAACTCTTCACTTGTTGCTGAAGATGGGGACTGAGCACTTATGGGAGTATTGTAATGTCGATTCTTAATTCAAAATTCAACATTGTAATTGCTGATAAAGGCTCTGTAGCAGGGCTATTTAACTGGCGGCCCTCAGAGGCCTAACAAGAGGTCCACTGATCACCTGCCAGTTGTACTGCATTAACGATCTTTCTATGTTGTGACTCGGCATCTGGCCCGTGACGATTGCCATTTTCCAAATTCTTTTCCCTAAGGAAACTTAGTTGACTAGACCTGTTCTATAGTCACAACGTTCACGTTTCATTTGTGTTTTGTTATACCGCGAAGCTCGCAGATCTACTTTCCGTTGTTTTAAACCTTTCCATGATATTTAAAATTCAAGCACTTCGAAGACTGACAGAGGTTGAAACCAGTGTTGCAACTGTTACAAGAAATTGTACTTGTCTAAAAAAAAAAGTGTCCCAGCATGAAAAGTGTGGAACGTTGTGATCTAGAGTAGAGGTTCTCAAACTTCCTCATGCCGCAACCCTTTAATTCAGTTCCTCGTGTTGTGGCAACCCCCAACCATACAATTATTGTCGTCGCTACTTCATAACTTTAATGAATATGTGTTTTGCGATGGTCTTTGGTGACCCTTATGAAAGGGCCATTCGACACAAAAAGGGTTCGCTACCCATAGGTTGAGAACAAGTAGATTGTGACAGTCGTCCTGATAGAAGCCTTGTGTGGGACGCTCAATTGCGGAACTGTTTGCTTCGCGGTGGTGTGACCAGTGTTGCCACTTTGGATGAGTTACATCCAGATTTAGATTTTTTCCTTGCATTTAGATGGCATTTTGTTACATTTAGATGTCTTTCTAGATGTTTTTCATTTGGAGTGAATTTATCAATTTTAACCTAAGAAACAGGATGAAACTGGACCTTTTAAATACTATCATGACAATAAAATTCGGCCTGATAAGAGTAGGAAAAGGCTGTTCCACTTATCAGCTCCCTTATTGGGTATTAAAAGAAATTAGAACAGCTAAAGAATACCAGTCATTTTGGATCTGAAGCTTCAACTTCATCATCCAAGCTAAGTTTATCCTGTGGATCTTGTAAGGCAGACTTCAGTAAAGATGAGGACATGATTCTATAGGGTAAGTCATATCAATTACTATGTAATTTGTGACTCTTTCCATTTGGATGTTTTTTCTAGATGTTTTCCCACGCCAACTTAGATGTTTTTAGATATTTTTTGACTCCGTTTCGGATGTTTTTTTGTCAAAGAAAAGTGGCAACACTGGATGTGACTGAGGACTGCCTCGGTGCTCGCACAGATGATCAGCTAAAGACAGGAACCAGGACCCTTAAACCTGCATCGAACTTAGGCAACAAAGGAACAATCTCAGGTGTAATTGCTTACCACAAAGGAAAAGAACTTAAATAAGACAGCAAAGGAACCGTCCTTGATAAAGCAGGCCTTCAGGCGGCTAAAAAAGGGACTAAGCTTGGAATTTTTGTTTGATTTTTTACGATACCATACGATAGGTTTAGTTTGAGAACCGCTGATCTAAAACCTTGGTTTCTCAAAATCAGTTGACTGTTACACACAAATCCAAACAGTTGTTATTTGACACTTATTTTACTCAGTCTGCTTAATTACATAGAGATTCTGTGGTGTAGCGGCTAGCTGTTAGTCTGAGGGTCAAAAGATCATGGGTTCAGGTCCAGACAGAGCTGGACTTTAAAAAAAAATGACCTATGCTTTCAGGTCAACTCAGCCTTAAATGTGTACTAGGTTTAAAGTCCTGGGAAGTAAAAGCGGCCTGCATTATGCTGACCACATTACCCACCGAGTGCCAAAAGGTTTAATATAGTTCTAGCCCTATATGCCAATAGACCTGAAGGTGTGAAGGGAACTTTACTTTTTTTATTTACTTAACTACTCTACGCCCTAGGTATGGTGTCCGCCTTGAGTGAAAGAGGTCCTGAGTTCAAGCCCCAGATGAAGGCTGTCATTTTTTTTCTGTTCACGTGGACTTCTAGTAATTTCACCTGGTCTCTGGGTAGTGAGATCGGACGCCCGTGTGTATTGTTGCGCACCTAAAAAAAATCCCTTGGCAGTTGGAAATAGAAAAGAGTAGCCTAACAACGCTGCCCAGGCAAAATTTTGAGTTTAAAATCTACCAAAAATATTTCAGGATCCTCGCCGGTGCTACGGAGCCCATGCACTGCTTCTACTTCGGATTCAGGCTTCAGAAGAAGAACGGAGTAATTATGGGTTACTACCCAGAGGGGAAATTACTAGAAGTCCAAGTCCACGTGAAAAAATCCCAGCCCTTACCAGGGATTGAACCCAGAACCTCTAGCACTAGAGGTGGACATCATGCCTCCAGACCATGAAGCCCCCCTGCTTATTTCACTATAGCAGTATGTCAGATACATCAAAATATTCAACATTATTTACTATACTGCAAGAAATATAAACTTCAAAGGACTTTCCTTAATGAACATATAATCTGTTGCAATAAGCAGATGACAATAGAAAACATGCTGGGAGTAGATGGCAAACTACATGGACAGATTAACAGTACATCACACACACACACACAGGGGTCAGTATATGAGATGTTTATATATCTTAAGACAGAATAATGGTATCATATTCCAGAGCTGAGTTGAGTCAAGAATTGACATCACAGCACTCGATGCATTCCCATGTGTGCTCTGTCCTCATCTTCAGCAGCCAGCACAGAGTTCCAATTCACTACTGAGGGTACTGGTCACAATCTGGTTATATATCCGTCTTGCCTTTCCTCTGTGTGTAGTGAGCCGGCCAGGTGAGTCATTCTCTCCAGGTCTTAATAATCTTGTTTCTCTACTGATTCGGTTGCTTGTTCCCAAAGGGCCTTGACCCCATCTGCCTTGTCATGTATCAATTCACCATCCAGTGGTGCAGAACCAGCCATTCTGTCTGGCTGTTCATTACCCACCACACCGGCATAACCATACTCCAGAGCTGCTGTTGATAATATTTACTATTACATATTAACCGATTTATGAATGAAACGACATACAAAAAGGAGGAGACCAGAAGGGCAGAATGCCAGGTAAGCCTGTGTGGCCAATTATAAATCCTTTGAAAATAAAGTGTTTGTTTGTTCGTTTGTAGTTATAACATGCTTAATAATGTTGGGTTTTAGTCAAACAAAAAGAGAAGTTGTCACTGTGGCAGAGAAATTATTTTAGGATGGGTTAACTAGCAATAAAAAGTAAAAAGATGCATATTGTCATGTTTTTGACACAGGTAAGAAACAACCACAGATCATGTACTATATAAGAAGGGTTTAAAACAGAAGAATCAAAAACATTCTGCTGTTAAATATTATTTTTCTTTTATCAAGCCAAAGGCGGGAAATACACAGTAAACTGACCAATAGTAAAACAGTAAGTTAAAAAAAAAAAAAAGGAGGAGAAGAAGAAAAATAGACGAGCTAGAAAAAAACCCAAAATTAGAAAACATACAAGGGTAACAAACAAAAAATGAATTACAGAAGCAGGTGCTAAATGAAATGAGTATATTCACATTACTTCGGACATCACTGCACTGGGTGTTGTCCTTTATAGCTCGATCTCTCTCTGTGCAGAATGGCAAGCCACCAGTCTAGAGTGCCACACAAAGCGCTAACTGTGCTCCGATGACCGTCTGAAATGATCTCCCTTGAAAACTGCACTAATGACTGGATGTCATGTCTGTGAGACGGACCTATGACCTATAGAGCACACAGTTTGACAACTTGCCATCCAGATCCTTGTCAAGTGTTTCCACATATACTTTTCGTCAGTTAATATTTTTCTATCCATAGCAGTGGTGTGGTAAGGCATGATCAATTTGCCTGTGTAAGTGCAAGCAGGTAACGATTATGCTGGAGGGGTTATCACGTGATAACCCTGCTGCTTTGCTTTTGAGTGTATGCAAGCGCAGGTAGCTTTCACATGTTTCGGTTTCTGCGTAAAGGGCATTAACATACAGCAAATTATTTTTTCACTATGTTTGAGATGTAAACCCAGTGGGATATTTGTAAAACAAAGTAAACCCCAATAATAAGTAGTAAAATAATGCAGTTTTCGTTAGCAATGGAAAGTGTAAGCAACAATTACAGCCTTTACATTCATGTCTCGCCACTTTTCCACAGCCTACCTCAATTAATTCTTTTTACGTAATGCACATCTTTTGTGCATTGTCAAGAGATGACACTGCAGAAAGAACTTGCTACATGATGATAACATCAATTATATTCACTCAATTATGGAAAAATAAAGTATCTTTCTAAAATTTAACAACTGTTAAAGGTTAAAGTCGAGAGGATCGACTTCATTGCACCGGGTTTTTATCCCCTAAGGCTCATCTCTTTTTGCAGAATGGCTAGCCGCCTGCCAAGAGCGCTGTGCAGATCTTGAGCTTCATAGCTCCGGCAACAATCCGCAAGGATCGCAGTAAAAATTCCACTCGTGAAACGAAGGGCGCAAAAGTGAAACAAACCAAGGATCTTTAGAGTGTTAGGCAAATGGCTTGACAACCTCGCCACGGAGACACCCAATGTTATAATTGTGCTGAGACCAGCTTAATCCTTTACCTTTTCACATAAGAAATCATAGTAAAAAGACGAATAATAACATTTCAATAAACTAAACAAAAAGAATATTAAAAAACATTACTGCACAGTGTACGATAAGCAACTTTGAGAAATGCATAAATATATATTGATTTATTATTTACAAGGATGTATTAATTAAATCACAAAATAATTCTACATACGAGAAATGTAATAAAACTACTACTTAATCACAAAATAAGGTCTACATATGAAGGAATATAACATAATGCAGTGGAAACAAGTTTTAAAACTGAAGCTGAAATTATAAAAAATATACATTCAAAAGCAAAATAGATTTAATAACTGAATGAAACAAACATAACAACTGTTAAATTCTATTTACAAAAAAAAAAAAAAAAAAAAAAAACACACATTATAATTATGTGAAAATACAGCACATAATGCAATTTAATTCTTTGGTAGAAGTTAGTATTTCTGTATTACCAGCTTGTATTGTGTTATTTATTGTTGACTGTACAGTTAGAAGTAAGTATTTCTGTATTACCAGACTGTACAGTTATGGTAGACAGTTGGTAGAAGTAAGTATTTCTGTATTACCAGCTTGTGTTTGTGTTGTGTTTATTTATTGTATTACCCAGACAGTACAGTAGGTAGAAGTAAGTATTTCTGTATTACCAGCTTGTGTTATTTTTGACAGTACAGTAGGTAGAAAGTACGGCCAGCTTGTGTTGTGTTATTTATTGTTGACTGTACAGTTGGTAGAAGTAAGTATTTCTGTATTACCAGCTTGTGTTGTGTTATTTATTGTTGACTGTACAGTTGGTAGAAGTAAGTATTTCTGTATTACCAGCTTGTGTTGTGTTATTTATTGTTGACTGTACAGTTGGTAGAAGTAAGTATTTCTGTATTACAGTTGTGTATTTATTATTGACTGTACAGTTGGTAATTACCAGTTGTGTTATGTTATTTATTGTTGAGTATTTCTATTTCTGTATTACCAGCTTGTGTTATGTTATTTATTGTTGACAGTACAGTAGGTAGAAGTAAGTATTTCTGTATTACCAGCTTGTGTTGTGTTATTTATTGTTACAGTTGGTAGAAGTGTTGTACCAGCTGTATTTATTGTTGAGTACAGTTGGTAGAAGTAAGTATTTTCTGTATTACCAGCTTGTGTTGTGTTTTATTTATTGTTGATGTACAGTAGGTAGAAGTAAGTATTTTTGTATTACCAGCTTGTGTTGTGTTTATTTATTGTTGAAGTACAGTATACCCAGCTATCTGTATTACCAGCTTGTGTTGTGTTATTTATTGTTGACAGTACAGTTGGTAGAAGTTAGTATTTCTGTATTACCAGCTTGTGTTGTGTTATTTATTGTTGACAGTACAGTTGGTAGAAGTAAGTATTTCTGTATTACCAGCTTGTGTTGTGTTATTTATTGTTGACAGTACAGTTGGTAGAAGTAAGTATTTCTGTATTACCAGCTTGTGTTGTGTTTATTTATTGTTGACTGTACAGTTGGTAGAAGTAAGTATTTCTGTATTACCAGCTTGTGTTGTGTTTATTTATTGTTGACAGTACAGTTGGTAGAAGTAAGTATTTCTGTATTACCAGCTTGTGTTGTGTTTATTTATTGTTGACAGTTGACTGTACAGTTGTGTTGAAGTACAGTACAGTTTAGAAGTAAGTATTTCTGTATTACCAGCTTGTGTTGTGTTATTTATTGTTGACTGTACAGTTGGTAGAAGTTAGTATTTTCGTATTACCAGCTTGTGTTGTGTATTTATTGTTGACAGTACAGTAGGCAGCAGATTGGCACACGACTAACAGAACATGATTCCGGAAAGGCTGCAGGTTAAAGTCGAGAGGATTTACTTCACTGCCCCAGGTTTTATCCCATATGGCAGCTAGCCACCTGCAGAGAGCATCGCACAGAGCATGAACTCCATAGCTCCAGTGATGATCCCCAGGGATCTCAGTAAAAATTCCACTCGTGAACTGAACGAACCCACGACCTTCAGAGCACAAGGCAAACGGCTTGGCCACTTCGCCTTGGAGATCCCCAACCCCCCTGAAAGTCAAGGCGACCAGTGTAGTAGTGATCACATCACCCATCAAGTACTGACCGGTCTAAAAATTACGTTGCTTGTAGTGTATGCCTAATGTGCCTTGCTGGAATGAAAGATTTCTTGTTACTTTTATTATTCCCCTTGTCGGGTCTCAGGAAATGGCCCAATCAGGTTATCATTACAATGCAGCTGAGGTACCATTTAAAAAACCATTATGTTAGACAATTTGAATGAACATTATGTTCAACAGAGATAATTTCAATCAAACACAGACTAATGTAATAAACATTATGTTAAACACAAGCAATTGTAATTAACATTATGTTAAACACAATTGTAATGAATATGTTAAACACTAAAAAAAAGCATTATGTTAAACACAAGCAATTGTAATTAACATTATGTTAAACACAATTGTAATGAATATGTTAAACACTAACAAAAAGCATTATGTTAAACACAAACAATTGTAACAACATGATGATGTTAAACTCAAATAATTGAAAGAACATGATGATGTTAAACACAGACTATAATAAGGAACAAAAAATTATAATGAACAGACAATTATAATGAACATGATGTTATAAATGGACAATGATAATGAAATGACAATTATAATGAACATGATGTTATAAATGGACAATGATAATGAAAAGACAATTATAATGAACATGATGTTATAAATGGACAATGATAATGAAATGACAATTATAATGAACATGATGTTATAAATGGACAATGATAATGAAATGACAATTATAATGAACATGATGTTATAAATGGACAATGATAATGAAAAGACAATTATAATGAACATGATGTTATAAATGGACAATGATAATGAAATGACAATTATAATGAACATGATGTTATAAATGGACAATGATAATGAAAAGACAATTATAATGAACATGATGTTATAAATGGACAATGATAATGAAATGACAATTATAATGAACATGATGTTATAAATGGACAATGATAATGAAAAGACAATTATAATGAACATGATGTTATAAATGGACAATGATAATGAAAAGACAATTATAATGAACATGATGTTATAAATGGACAATGATAATGAAAAGACAATTATAATGAACATGATGTTATAAATGGACAATGATAATGAAAAGACAATTATAATGAACATGATGTTATAAATGGACAATGATAATGAAATGACAATTATAATGAACATGATGTTATAAATGGACAATGATAATGAAAAGACAATTATAATGAACATTATGTTAAACACAGATAACCGTAATGAACATTTGGTTAAATAAATAAAAGTAATCAGCATTATTTAAATTACAGACAGCTGCGTGTGGTGCATGTTTTTAAACCACCATTCAGATGCAGCACCAATTTTATACAGACTGGTTTTATAATTGAAAAAGAGAGGAAAAAAAAAAAACCAGAAACTAAAAACAAAAATTTTCCTGACTGAAGCCTGCACAGTTGATGACATAAGTGAACAGAAAAGTTGGATAAGAAAATCAAAAAGTTGCCTGGAAAAGTTGAAATCATAAAATGAAATAGAAAACTTTCAAGACTTGCAAATGAAACCTAGCCTTTCCTGACAGTTGCAAGTTTTATTTTTCAAAGTAATTTTATATTCAGTAAATTTCTATTGCTTTATGAAAGCTATGACACTCGTACTGTTGTGAAAGATAACACAAAGATTTTTAATTAATGAGGTTATAATTTCTGGCTTGATATGACCACACCATCCAACGAGTGCCGATTGGTCATAAAATATAGTTCTAGCCAAATATGATTGTAGTTGCGCATCCTTTACAGGACGTTGCAGAACCAACCCCCAACAGCCCCTGGCTGTTGTATGGTTTTTTTCTAGGCAAAGTAACGTTCAGTAGTTTGCCATTGCTTCCTGGACGGTCGACTTTCTTGATACCACTGTCGAAACCAATGCAAGGCACAATGCCCGCAGCTGGGATCGAACCCGGCATCCCGGCATTACGAAGCGTTCACATCGACTTAGCCACAGGTCTAACTCAGACAGACATTTGGCTGAACCCTTTCGCCCTGGGAACATTATACAAATGGGTCATAAACCTATGGAAATTTCCTTTAAAAATCCTGAAAAAAATATTCCACGGGTCACTAATCATGAAAGAATTCATATTTAAAGCAGTGTTTCCCCGATGTAAATTTGAACAAAGAAGACGGAAACAATAGACTGCACAATTTATTGCCTGACATATTTCACTGTATCTCCTCAGGTGCATACTACAGTAAAAATTGATTAAAATGAAAGTCAGTTTAGAATGTACTCGAATTTGTGTTTCAGTTTCTAGGATTCATTTATTTGCTTCATTTTAATCAATTGTTACTGTAGTTTGCACCTGACGAGATACAGTGAAATATGCCAGGCAATAAATTGTGCAGTCTATTGTTTGTGTCTTCTTTGTTCGAATTCATATTTATCTAGATATTTTAAATTGTTTTTGAAAGATGTAAAGATGCATAAAGGGAGTAATCAACAAAAATGAATAGAAATGAGCACTAACTATATTTGTCCCAGGAGGTTTAGCATCCGAGGCCCAAATGGTAGTCAAGAGAGTCTAAAATCTGTACACCTTGCATTAATTGGGCTTCTAGGTAGGAACCTATGAATGTATGATTCGTTCCTTGGGATAGAAAAAGCTGAATGAAATACATACCTCCAGGTCTATAACAAACAGGTATCTAGTGATAATTGTATCACATGACCCTGTGACCTCAATCACTGAGGCTTATGGAAAATCTGATGTCAACATGGCTATAAAAAGCCATTAGGATCATAAGGACACCCCCCCCCCCCCTAAGCTATTTTGAGTTAATATATTCATATCCAGACCTCTTGAATACAGCACAGCTGCACAAAGAACCAATGGAATTTAACTATGCTACTGTAGAACAGTCAGGTGAAAGAGAGGTCAAAACTGTATACACAAGGGAGCTGAATGGTCGTAGAGGCCACCAAGGAGACGACGGAGAGATCATGTCCAGACAAACCTGCAAATACTTAATGCCACCAACTGGAAAGAGAAGGCCAATCAGAGAGATGAGTGGAGGCGGGTGATATCTGCAGCAATGAACTTCAAGGGCTTGGAATATTGAAGAAGAAGAAGAAGAAGAATTCTAGGACAGGTCACTGCAGAAATGCCGACACATCTGCATTTATGGGACTGTATCACAACAGAAATTCATCAGATTTAGTCTTCTTGGGGCAACAGGGTCAAAGGCTGCGAGATCTCTTCATAATTTTTTTTTAGATTATAACCAATGAGGGTCATATGTGGGAACCTGAACATTTACAATCTCCGTACGGGATCAAGGGCAGCATTTTGGGTTAAAAAAACCACAGACCCTCTGTCCTTTAACAAGCAGATCATAAATGCACCTAAACAGGGGTTAGTTAAAATCAGCTGCCCTGGGCAAAAGGAAAATAAACACACCTGAGTGAGTCAATTTAAGCATGATAAATATGACAGACTGAATTCAAATATTGTAAATATGACAGAGTGAGTTATTCAAAGGTAATATGACAGCATAGGCTAATTCAAGGATAATAAAAATGATTGAGTGAGTAAATTTAAGGATAAAAAAAATATAGTGAGTTATTTCACAGATAATAAACAGACAGTGAGTTAATTCCAGGATAATAAATAGAACAGAATGAGTAAATTCAAGGACAATAAATATGAGTTTTGAGTTAAATCTAGAGCAGGGGCTCTCAACCTTCCTAATGTGGCGACCCTTTAATACAGTTCCTCATTTTGTGGCGACGCCCCCCCCCCCCCCCCCCCCCCGCCATAGTTATTTTCGTTGCCACTTCATAACTTCCAATAAATATGTGTTTTGTGATGGTCTTTGGCGACCCCTCTCAAAGGGTCGTTCAGTTCCCCTAAAAAAGAGTCCTGACCCCCAGGTTGAGAACCGCTGTTCTAGAGGCATGATTGTCTTGCTATTAAATGGTGAATTCATGAACAACCAGAGAAAAGTAATTAATGTTCCATTTGAAAAACTAGTAAACAAAACATATGTCCTAGAAAAATCTTGAAGAAGCTCACACGCAAAGTAAATGCAGAAGGCAGCCGCCAGATGTGCCAACTCATAGTCTCCGCCTGGTTATTTATGGTACTGCTAACCAATTTATATGTTCAGTAGTCTGCCTGTGCTTCTGAATAGTCAATGTTCATATGACTGTCAAAATATACACGCAGTGGTCTGCTGATAAATTGCCTGCAGCTGAATTGAAACCAGAATAATGGAATTATGAAACTACTCATAACCCCTAAGCAGACATGCCACCATTTAAGAAAAAAAAACACACACCTTTAAAAAAAAAAAAGAATTCATTTCCAGAGGTGAGACAGACGCAAATTTTGTTTTAGGCATGGAGATGTCAAAAATAGAACAGAAAAATATTTCTGATTTGAAAAATGTTTTTCTTTTTAAACTGAGGGATTTTCATAACAAGAGATCAAAGATGACAGGGAGAAAAAAAGAGGCGGTAAGATGAACTAAAAATTTTAGCTACTTTCTGTTAGCTATTTTTATGCAAGATATCCGAAGGTCAATGGGAAATGGTTACAGATGGTTCAAAGTCATGCCATTTTCTATTCCTTTATCATAGTTGTGGTACTTTGAATAATTAAACAGTAGTACTAGAACGTATTAAAAATACAAGGTTAAATTAATAATTTCAATAAACTTGAAAAAATGCAACATGAAACTGTCAATTGAAAAAAAAATAAAAAAAAATGTGAATTTAGTTAAGTTTTCTAATGTCCATGTATCAAGGGGTGAAGATACAACAATGAAACAGAATCATTCAAATGGACAAAGATAAGTACATCACACAGAAAATGGATTTCCGTTCAAGCTGGCAAAAATGCAAGCAGTTCAGTTTGTCATAACCTTCAGAATTCAAATTTTCTATTTGTGTCATATGCTGATAAAAGCTTTCTAGCAGTGAAGTTCAACTTGTTGATTAATTTTCGTAGTACTGTAAAGCCAACTAGGCCTACTCCTTGTTTTCAAGATATTCTTTTAGTCTGGCAACAGGGATTACAGCCATTACATGCACGTCTCACCACTTATTCATAGCCTGGCTCAATTAATTATTTCTATGTAAAGCACATCTTTTGTGCATGGTCAGTAGATGAAATTGCTACGTAATGATAATAACATCAATTATAATCCCTCGATTATGAAAAAAAAACATCTTTCTAAAATGTTATAATTGTATTGAGACCAAATAAATCCTTTTCACGTAAGAAATCATAGTAAAGAGACAAATAATAACTTTTCAATAAACTAAACAAAAAGAATATTTAAAGAATAGGAAGGCATGAAATAATCATTAGTGGAGAGGCTAATTCTTGACCGGTCTGGACTTCAAGTTACTTGTAGCCATGGGGGAAGGGGAGCTAAAAGTTACACATCCATAGGTAGAAATGACTAAATGTAGCATTAATAGATTTAAATAAATGAAGAACTGGAGAGAAACAGTTAAGAAATGAAGACTATGCCATCATTAGTATGTTCAAAAGTTAGTTGCGTATTCTTTACAGGACATTGCAGAACCAACATATTGGCTGTTGTGGTGTTTCTAGGCAAATTTACATTCAGTAGTTTGCCACTGTTTTCTTGACGGTCGGCTTCTCAATACTACTTATGAAACCAACGCAAGGCGTAAGGCTCACAGCTGGGATCGAACCCGGCACCCAGGCATTATGACGCCCATTCGCAGGTGCTGAGTCATTATCATGTAGCAGATACTGTACAGAAGGTTACTCCTATCCCAGCATGCCTGAAAGAAATTGGGTCACTTGCCAGCACTCTCACCTCATGCACTTTCCTGCCCACAAATCTCTTCTTATGTCTGTGCCCATCTTTATGCTGGTCAGCCCCTGACCCTCTTGCCCGGTACCATGCCTTCCGCTACCACTCTTTCCAGTCCACTATGGTGTCTGAATAAGCCAAAATATTTCAGTTTCCAAGGTAAGATGCTTTTTACGAGCCAATCTTGAAGACTGTACAGTTATCAATAAATGAGTTGGCTGATAGTGAAAGGGGTAACACAAGAAATGTTCAATGTTTTGACACTTACAGTGCTATCTGCCTTGGTACCAGCTTTTAAATGAAAACAAATGACTATAGAATGGTGCAATTATTAGTAAATGTATGACAACCTGGTATCTTTTTCAAGATGGTACTTTTCCCACTGTTTTTTTAATACTTATTTACCAAATGTTTGGTTTTGGCACACATAAGTAAAAACAAAAGCATTATTTTTGTCTTTTTCTCAACAATAAGTAACCATTTTCAGCTTGCAAATTGGGAACTAATCTAGACGAATTTCAAGGGTTTAATTTTGAGTACGACGGTGGTGAAAACTTCTTCCTCAGGTATTTCAGTACATACAACGGAATGCAAGAAATTGATGTGATTACCAAGACCTTCCATACAAAATCCCACGTCTGCAAGAATCGGGCATCTGGAAAAAAAAAAAAAAAGCAATAGTTAAATGAGAATTTAATGAAAAATAAGTTTGGAAAATTATCATCAGCATGTCCACTGCAGAACATGGCTCTCATCATAACATGCCAGAAAGCCCTTCTGTCCGCTGGCAACCTTCCTGTCCTGTGAACTTCCAAGCCCCATACTGCAGTCTGAACCCTACCAGACCTGAGGCCCTAACCTAACTGCCCCCTATACCTGAGCTGCTGGGCATTAACACGAACAAACTAGCATGAAATACTAAAATATAAGTTACATGCAAACAAGTGGCTAGAATAAGAAGAACTTGGAGACATTGTAGAAAATAGGTTTACCTTTCATCTAGTGCCAATATTCCACCTTTGTGTGCCAATATTCCACCTTTGAGTGCCAATCCACCCAGCAGGATCAATCTTATTTCATGAAGTGAACATCAGATGTTGCTGTTTGAGGGACACGCCCCTTCTCCTACTATTGATCTATTTCTAGATTTATAATTTTCAAGATTCTCCTCATCATTTGAGCTCTCACTCATCACTGACTGAGTCACTTCAACTGGGAACATAGTCTTCATGAAATTATGACTGCGCAGAGTCTGAATCAACCAAAGTATCGATCACCTGTTGGACTGTGAAAAGCCTAGACCTACTTCACTTTCCTGTAGAAAGTGCTGGGTTCATCAGCCGCTCGTTTCATTGTGAAATTTCAGAATTTGTTTACATTAAACCACACAAAGTAAATCCAAACACATGTGGTTTCATCATGATTGGTTGGTTATTTTTAGTTTGTGATGCGTAGTATTCAAATTCCTCAAAAATTCGGGACAATGGTGTGGGGGCAAGTCAGAAAAATACCACAATAGCAGGACATTGTTCTGGTAGAGTTGAGAAGAGTTTGGAGGCAACTGAGATGTGGTTCTTGAGAAGGATGTTGAGAATACTTTGGACTGCCAGAATAACCAACAGTGAATGCGTGGAAAACGGCTAATGAAAGTAGAACATTATATACAACAACGAGAAGGAGACAAACAAAGTTCTTTGGTCATGTGATGAGAAAAGGAGCACTGGAAAATATAGCGCCGAGTGGAAAGATCACTGGTAGAAGAGGCAGACCAAGATAAATGGTGGATGGCTTAGGACTGTGGCCTGGAGGAGTATCATCATTAAAATTGATCCAGAACATCAAAGACCGAGATCTGTGACGTGCTACCTTTCTTCTGAAGTCAACAAAATGTGCTGTGGAGAGGAGGAACTTCATCCCTGGCCTAAAACTGGTTGTGATTGTCATGCATCTCTACAACATAGTATAACACTATCACTTGGAGAGACAGAAAGATGGCAATGACTGTAGCAATGGGAAAAATAACTAGAACAAGTCAATAATTTTTCTGATAAACTGACAACAGATAACAACACATCATATGTGGAAGGGGAGGGGGGTCAAGGGCAAGAGAACAAGAGGTAGACAATGATGCAAGAGGGAGGACATCAGCAAGACATGGGCCAAGAGCAGTCTGAAAGAGTGAACAACAGAGGCTAAAAATACTGGAGATATCCTGGAGTCAATCTTCATTGTGGGGGCGACACCTGATTGACTGTTCGAACGACAGAAATACATCATAAGAAATAATAAAATGAAAAGACAAAATATCCCCCCCAAAAAAACAATGAAAGATAAACCAGAATATCTCAACTGCTTCAAAAAAACATCATTAAACTAACAAAAATAAAGTTAAAGTCAAGAAGAAACTTCATTACACTGGGTTTAATCCCATATGGTTCAGTCTCTTCACCCCCCCCCCCCTAAGAAAAGCTAGCACTGCACAAAGCACATACTCCAAAGCTCCAGTGACCATACCCTGGGATCTCTGTAAATACTGCACTCCTAAACTGATGCAGCTATGAAACCAACACATGACCTTCAGAGCACATGACGAATGCCTTGAACACTTTACCACACAGGCTTGAAAACAGCCAATAGGATTAACTATGTATCTTGTAAACAGATCACTTGAGACAAGTCGCAGAAGTGACACTTAAGGGGAACTGGACCCGACCAGATGTGTCCGTTTTTCAACTCCTTGTGGCGAAAGGGTTAATATTCACTTACCAAAATAATTTTTGAGCAGAGCCAGGGAGGCAATGTAGATCCCCAGGGAGAAGACCTGGGCCACCACCATCAAATAGTGCCAGTTTCTAACAGTCAAGGCCACCATCAGCAGCTCGGTCAGGATCAGTGACGTGAAGGTGATGCTGACCACGTGGATGAACTCGGCTTCAAAAAGCAGCAGGGCTCCGTACATGATAGTGCCACCTGGAACAACATGTCATTCAAACTTTGTAACACTTTGCTGCTGCAGCTTGCCTGTTTGATTTCTCACGGACAATAAGCATCACTCGTTAACTTCTGTGTTTAAAAAAAAAAAAATGGCTGTCCTGTTGAGTAGTGATTTGAAGCTGGGCTGCAATATCTACGCCTTGGGGCCCATTAATTTCATTTTGAGAAAAATCCTTACTAAACTGCCTTTCATGACATGCTTGTTAGGGTGCAAGAAATGCTAAACATAACAGAAAATGTGACAGGAAAACTCCACGGAGGGAATGGAAAAGTCGCACACAAACACAACCAAACGTTTCGACCAAAGTCTTTATCAACAGAGTACCAAACGTAGCACAAACTGTGACTAGAAAACTCAACGGTCAAGACAAGGTGAGAAACATTCGGGTGTGTTTGTGTGCATCTTTTCCATTCCTTCCATTGAGCTTTCTAGTCACACTTTGTGTAATATATTGAGCATTTCTTGCAATCTGTTCAACTGCAGTCACCCCTGTATTTACGTCATCACTTGATTTGTGGGTGCGGTTTTTTCACTTTCCCCCCAAAATGGTGCCCCAGGTATACTCTTCAATGCCTCTGACATGAAGGCCTGAGGAGAGGGGAAGTGTCAATAAAGTAAAAAGTCGCCTTTTCCACGCCTTTGAGGTGTGTTGGGAATTTAGGGCTAGAACTATAATTTTATAGACCAATCGGCACTTGATATCATGCGGGCTGACTTTACTTTCCAGGACTACCCCTGGCACCCATTCAAGACTGTGTCGACCTGGGAGTCAAGATAATTTTTGACAAAAACAGTCAGGCTCTGTCAGGACGCGAACACTACATTGACTCCCAAGTGTCAACAAACAACCAGAAATAAAAAAAAGTGAATGAACTGAAGCCTTTCTATGCGCTTCTTAATTAAAAAACTTAGAAGGAAATCTTGCTTTGAGATCAGTTCCCAAAGCCTAGCGGTCTAAAACAGGAAGTGATACACATGAGTAGATTCATTAAAAATATCTGAAAAACCAACAAAATATACATGAAAAATATTATTTAGAAGAAATACAAAGGCATAATTTTTTTTAAAATAGATAATAAAGAAAGTTATCTGTGTTTAACAAAATTCTTTACTTAACTAATGATCCCAGTTATAACATTCTTTAAGGTTGAATAGGATAATCGGTACTTAATTTATAACTTACCCCTGACGTCACGACAACGTCACGGGAGACATTTCCAATAAATTCTAGGGTGTTCAGGTTGTAGTTTCTCGCGATTTATCTACACCCAAGTTTAGGGTTAGGGTTAGGGTTAGGATTATAAGACACTAGATGAACACTCCAAAAAAAAAAAAAACACAACAGCACACTTCCACCCCTTTAAATAATGGACTGTCAGGTCAGCTGTGGATTTCCCACGGGGATTTCGTGTTTGGGGTACGTTATAAATTAAAAACCGGATAATCTTTATAACCAACAGGAAGTGAACTTCAGGGTTCATGAGCAAGGGTATTGGTCACCTCAACCATACATGCTGTAGCCTAGAACATGTGAAGTCCTATTGCTTCCCACAACCGCCGGTGATGACTGTTATAGGATTTCTATTACCTCGATATCAATCAATCAGCAAGTCCTTTACAGAACAGCACACACGAAAGTCTATACTGCTGAGTGAAAGATGAAGGTTTAGAATGGCCGAATAAGTAAGATGGGCCTGCAGGGCCAATTTGTGACCCTTCAAAAATAAAGTTTGTTTGGCTGTTCATTTTGACTCTAGCCTATTCTCCAGCGTTGTATATGCTTTCAAAGCTAATGCACCTTCAATGTCCTGTATCCACCTTCGTGGTGGTCAACCTCTGCCTTGTTTTCTAGAAACTGTACACTCCAACACCGTTCTCTCGAGACAGCCACAGAGCCTGACATGTCCCAAAATACTCCAGCTTTTGATGAAGGAGGCTGTGCCAGTTCTGCTTAATGTGTAGGTCATTCAGGATGTCGATGGTTACCCTCTTCCTGCTTCATGATATTCTAAGAATTTTTCTGTAACATCTCAGTTCAAAAGCTCTAATTTCTTTTTTTTTTCAAAGATTGAGTGACAGACCCTGAATCACATCCACAAGTTGCCACAGGAAAGATGCATGATCTCACGACTGTCACTTTAACTTGCTTGCTGGTACTTTATGCCAGTGGTTCTTCATGTGGTTTAATCTCTGCATTGCTAAAGCAAATCTTACAGCAAGGAAAGAAAATGTTATATTTAATTTTGGTCATTCAAAATGTATATCTAAAGAAGCTTCGTGAAGCTAATACCTAGTTTCACATCTAAGCAAGACAGTGCTTTGTGCAAACAATTATTACTTATGTCCGAAATAAACTGTATAAAATAAAATGACCTGGATATTTAAATACGTTCCACATGCAGAAAAAGAAGGAGAGACTCTTCGCTTGCTGTCGACGATGGGGGACTGAGCACTTATGGGAGTGTCCCGAGGGCTGTGATGTCGATTCTTAATTCAACATTCAGAAGGAAGGAGGCGCTTTTCCTGTGTTCACCCTCAAAAGGTAGTTAGCACATTCTGGTGCGGTTTACAGCTCGGCTAGGATAAGAGGGCAGTTGGTCCCCCCTCCCCCACCCCTGGCCGGTCTTTAAACCCATACAGGCAGAAAGATGTGAATAAAATGAGCAGTTCTACCAATAAATAAACAGAGAGGGAACCCTTGAAGCCGTAGAAATTATATATATATAATTACCAAAGAGACAACATAATGATCGGCACTCACAGAAAGAAGTAGAAAGACAGAAGGACATACTTGACAACATAACAATTCAAAAGCTATAGTTAAAATGCCAGAAATAAAACCAAAATTGGTTCCTAGTTGGTCCTCTTCTTAGTACGCTTGTTTCCATAGCGAGGCGCACACACCATTTGGAGGTAACAGGTTTGATTCCCAGCACAGTAACTATAGCTTTTGATTTTTATATTGTCTAGTGTGTCCTTCTGCCTCTCTGCTTCTTTCTATGAGTGCTGATCAATACAGTTCTACCAATATAGACTCAGGTTATTATGTCACATTCTTTTTTTTCCTGCCTTTAATCAGCCAATGAAATATAGGCTCACAACCGAATAATGCCGAGCCAATGAAAATCTGTTCTTGACTGGTTGCATTTTGCAGCTAGTTTTCAACGAGATAAGCTAGCAGTTTCACTCCACACCTCTTTAGTGCCTCCTATGACATGCATGGTAGGTTTGAGTCCCTACTCTTTGCTTCCTTTCTAGTTTCAGGAAACAAACCAGTGTCGGTTTTGATAAAGCTGTACTATAACATATATGAACACAGAACACATAAGCAAACAAAAACACTGTTGACTGAAATAAAAGTCAAAAGCCTCCTACCTTGATAAATACTTATCAGAACCCACAAGAAAAATGTTTTATATGACAAAGACCGACCCTATAGATAAGAATAAGGTATATGTTAGAATAACAGCAAACAGGCATCTAATATTTACAATATTTGCAGTCAATATTTAATTTACATAGTCTATTCTATCAGTTTTTCTCCTTTTTTTGCTCACTATTCCTAAACCACAGTCATCAGAACAAACCTTTTTTTACTTCTGCATTTAAATCTCTTAGTATTATTTTTATATCTTGCAATAAGATAGTGCGTGAGTTTATTTTTTGTGGTTTCTCCACAGGATCTCTAGAGAATTCATTATTCTGTCAAAGAGACTGCTTGCTTTAAATGATCTTTCAGACACAAAGAGGTTCGACTTTATTGCATCAGGATCATTGTGTTGGTTCTGGGACCTCATCTGGAGGGGTGGGGGGAAGCAGAATAGACGGACTGCCCTAACAAGCCTTCATACAAGGTGACTTAGGGATGTTTCCTTTGAAATCGAAGTGCATCTGCCTGAAAGGCAAGGAACCCATACAAATAAAGTCAGATCTGTGAAACATATGTGCATGCAAAATTTCAGTTGTAGAACAAGAACAAAGTCCAGGAGTGGACAAACAACCAGAACTGGCGGTTTACAGCAGGTAAACAATAAAAAGAAGAGATTGCGTCAGGTTTTTACTCCATGTGGCTTGGTCTTTGTAGGCAACTGTCTGTCTGTGACAGCACTGTACAAATCACACCCACCCCCACCTCCCTTTTGTGAAACATCTGCACTCACGAACCACAATCAAACCCTAACTCTTGAGAGTGTGAGCCTAGAGACAGCAATTTGCCACAGAGATTCCAAAGCATGACCTTCATTCATGTCCTACTGTGCCATTATAAGTCACACAGGGCTCGCAGTCCATTCTTCCATTCCATTCTATGCTGAGTAATCCCTTCAATGGAATCCAGTCCAGCAGCTTTGGCTTCTCTCATCAACATTCATTTCAGGGTTTCTCTTGGACGTCCTCATTTCCTCAGTCCTTCCATTTCCCATTTCAGTGCCTGCCTGGTGATTCTCTGTTTACCTCTTCTCAGAAAGAGTCTCATATAGCGCCATCTTCTCTGACAAATAAAAGTTGATGAGTTATGAGTTAGATTATCTTCACAGCACTCCCAACACATCCATAGGCGCTCAGATTCCCGTCCCAACATTTTCATCAGCGTTGTGGGGTTAATAGTACCAGTCCTATGTTGGTTAACAAGACTTCGTGTGCGTTCAGTGTGTTTCTCATGCTTGGCTGTGCCGATCTTTACTCCCAATTCGCGTAGTCTTAGAAGTGATGTGGACACGTTGCTTCGAAAATCCTCAGAACGTCCTATCTCTCTAAGGGTAATGACAATGTCTGTGTGATCCATGGGCCGGCCAGTTGATACTGGTGGTTGCCCAGACTTTTCTTGTATTTCTTCACCTCTCTTGAATTAATCCCATTTTATGTTTATAATTTCAAGCATGATGCATGATCTCACAACTGTCACTTACACTTCCTTGTAAGTGCTATGCCAGTGGTTCTTCATGTTGTTTAATCTCTGCATTGCTAAAGCAAATCTTACAGCAAGGAAAGAAAATGTTATTTTTAATTTTGGTCATATATAAAAAAAAAAAAAAAAAAGTTGCCATACCTTTGTCAAATCTTTATACAGCTCAGGATAGGTCAGTGCAGTGTCAGCAGAAACATCCTTATCCAGGACCAGAGAAAACACCGGGTACATGGTATAGACGGTTGCATACCTGGAATATCAGAATTGTATAGATGAACGACACCATCCTCATCATGGCTGCAGTTAAGCATGGCTGAAAATCTAAACACAAAAAAGAATAGGAAGAAGGAAAATAGGGGAGTGACGAGAAGAGGAGTAAGGGAAGAAGAAGAAGAGGAGGAAGAAGAAGAATAAGCAGCAGAAGAAGAAGAATTAGCAGAAGAAGAAGAAGAAGAAGAATTAGCAGAAGAAGAAGAAGAAGAAGAAGAAGACTTAGCAGAAGAAGAAGAATTAGCAGCAGAAGAAGAAGAAGGAGAGGATGAGGGAGGGAAAAAAAGCACAAGAAAAAAAGAAGAAGACAGAAGAAGATCCTGAAAACCAAAATAAAAGCTGGTGGTGGAGAAGTTAACATGGTAGAAAGAAACAAACAATCCAAAATCGTCATCCTATAGCCTGTTGCCCCATTGGAAATCACATCTTTTCCAGAGCTTTCTGTTTGGTGTGCCCTTAATTGTTTTTAAAACCTGATGTTCTTCCAGGTCATAATGTCTCTTTGCCTCTCCTCCTCCTCCCCCCCCCCATTGCTTTCCCCCTTTTCATGGTACACCCCAGTCATCATCATCACCACCATCCTGTTATACCATGTCATCTAGGGCTCACTGTCTGTGCCTGCATTCGGTTCAATTCTGTGCAATCTGTTTGTTATCATGGATGGAATCTAGTCCTGAACCTTGACCTCTCTCAAACAAATTTGTCTTATCTTAGGGTCTCTCTCTGACATTCCTGTTTCCTGAAGCCATTTTGTGTGTGTGTGTGGAAAAATCAAGGCCTGTTTGATGAATCGTCCCATTTAATATTCATCAATTTCTTTAGGCAATGGTATCAATGATACCGGGTTGTAGCCAAGTGTTGTGTTTTCTGTATTTGTTTTGCAATTTTTCGGTGGCCTGGGTGGTGGGCTTGTTCACCTTTTTGCAGGTCTCAGCTACAACATTTATCTATCTTGTGATGACCCTGCTTTGCGTGGTGGTCCACGCTCACAGCAAGCTGAGCAGAAAACCCGTGCAAGAGACAACAGCACGGAATACTCGGGGCTGGAGAGATGAACGAGGAAAAGCCTGAGGTTGGCTCATGGTCAGTTGCGTAACAGTATTTGGCTTGGTCAGTTGCGTAACAGCCATGAGGTTGGCTCGGTCAAGTTGCGTAGCCTGTGGTTGGTGGGTCAGTTGCGTTCATGAGGTTGGCTTGGTCAGTTGCAGCCTGAGGTTGGCTCAGGTCAAACGTAACAGCCTGAGGTTTATCAGTTGCTATCAGCCTGAGGTGGCTCATGGTCAGTGCGTAAACAGCCTGAGGTGGCTCTTTGCGTTGGTAACAGGAGGTTGGCTCATGGTCAGTTGCGTAACAGCCTGAGGTTGGCTCATGGTCAGTTGCGTAACAGCCTGAGGTTGGCTCATGGTCGTGCAACAAGAGACAACAGCACGGTCAAGTACTCAGGTTGGCTCATGGTCAGTGCGTAACAGCCTGAGAGGCTCATGAAACAGCCTGAGGTTGGCTCATGGTCAGTTGCGTAACAGCCTGAGGTTGGCTCATGGTCAGTTGCGTAACAGCCTGAGGTTGGCTCATGGTCAGTTGCGTAACAAAAGTCGAGGAGACAGTTGTCATTCTTGAAGATGTTGAGGTTTTGAAAAACAGATCAACATCATGGCACGCGGGTAGTAACCCATAAGTGCTCCGTTCTTCTTCTAACTCAAGTCTGAGTCCAAAGAAGCTCAGCACAGTGCACAGGCGCTGTAGCACCGGCAAGGATCCTGAAATACTTTGGGTAAATTTATATCTCAAATTTTGCCCGGGCAGCGCCGTTAGGCTACTCTTTTTGATTTCTAACTGCCAAGGGATTTTTTTACATGCGCAACAATACACATGGGCGTCCAATCTCACTACCCAGAGACCAGGGGAAATTACTAGAAGTCCAAGTCTACGTGAAAAAATCCAAGCATTTACTGAACCAGGAACCTGTAGCACTCGAGGCAGACACCATGCCTCGAGACCACGCAGCCACCCCCCCCCCAACCCCCCCCACCTCCCCCCCCCTCGAAGATGTTGAATATAGCGTAAATGAGTTGTTAGATAGATTTAACTGTGATTGCCAGGAAAGGATGTCTGTTGAGTAATAATGCTGGAGAACTGCTGTTATCACCCCCCCCCCCCCACACATAAACTAGTTGGGATAAGTGTCAAGCTTAGCAAAATCGAGAAGCGTGTGAAGCTTGCACATGCAAAATAAATGCATAAGGCAGCTGTCAATTGTGCCAACACTTACAGTCCCACACTAGAATTAAAGCTCTCTGTTGATGCAAGCAGTCACTTACGAAAGCTGTACACGCCATTTCAAATGTAATCCGCCACTTGCCATTTTAAGTGCAGGTCACAATACAAAGCCACCACACAACAGAGGAAGAAAAAAAACATTCTTAAGTTTTGCTCTATGTCTTTAATAAGTAAAGTTAAGATCCCTTTTCCCGCCTTTAGGCGCATCGGGTATATGAGAAGAGCTCCCATATTTTTTCAGAGCATTGGCACTAGGTGGGTAATGTGGTTAGCATTACCCCTGCTGTTTTTACTTCCCCAGGACAGCTATTATGGTACCAATTTTAGGCTGGGTCGACCTGCGACGCTCCATACCACGATAAAAATCCACGCTGCCGGCAGTGGGTTACATGTCTTTAATTGTACTCTAAAATTCAATATAACATTCTTAGGATTATCTTAAATGTTTCTTTGTCTATAAGGAAAGTTATGACAATTATTACTTAAAAAAAAAATAATAACAATAAATAAAAGATACAGTACATACCCAACCATGAGAAAGCCTGGAAAGAGGGCGATTGACACAAAGTAAAAAACAGAGCAGAAAACAGCCTGCATGGTGGTGATGATAAGACCTCTGTGAATGACAAACTGGCCCAAAGCTGCCGACCGCTTGTAGCTATTTCTCCCATGGACCAGCAACAAACGGCCAATATGGCTGAACTGGGTGATGGAGAAATCTGCAGCTAGAGATGCCTGCCTGCCTTCCTGTAGAGAGCAATGAGATTCAGAAACTTGTCACATTTGGAGCAATGAGAACTCTCAAAGTAACATTAGTTTACATTTTCCCAAACTTTTTGTGTGTCTGCTTTATTATATAACTTCTTCTTCTTAGAGTTCACCAGACAATAAACTCCAGCGGAAACTTCTGGTTGGTCGTCTACTTCTCGAGGATTGAACCCTGTTACAAGGTTTTGCGTAGCCGGTCACCGTGGCAATTTTAGGCGCTGCGACTATGACTCGTGAGCCAATGTACCGCGATTGAAACCCACTGCTGACACATTTGAAGCATAGTATGGGGCTCACAGTCAACCCAGTCTAAAATGGGTTTACAGGATGGGATGTCTCCAAACTTGTGTGCGTCTTCTTTATTATATACTTCTCCTTCTTCGACTTCATTGGCTGTAAACTCCAGCGGAAACTTCTGGATGGTCATCTACTTCTGAAATTTGGTCCAGTTATAAAACTTGAGTTTTGCGTGACATCTGTTCTACACATCTGGATTATTTGTAGGCAGACTTTTGATTTCTTGCCTCTCAGGCAAACAGACTCCGCCTTTAAAGGAACCTCACCTAATTGGTCGTCTTTTATAACATGCTTGTTAGAAAGGAGTGGGTCTTGCTTGTTGGGAGGTGAGAGGCAGTAGGTCGACCCCCCTCCCCCCTTCCTTTTGGCCCCAGAACAAACACTGGCAACATTATCTACTCTAAATAAGCGTATTTCAAACTGCAGAAACTACAAACAGTTTTCTTATTTTAAAACACATACCTTTCCCACAATTCCGATGCCTGCGTCTGCTGCCTGTATCATGCTGACATCATTTCCTCCATCCCCGACCGCACAGGTCCTCTTGCCTGTGTGGATCTTCAGCAGCTTCACAATATCAGCTTTCTGTGTGGGAGAGCATCGGCAGACTACAACCGCTGGGCACTGACAGGCCAGCTCAACAAACTCATGCTCATAGTACTTGAGGCAAACCTTCACAAAAGATGCAAAATTACAGATGTAAAAAAAAAACTACTGTCTGTATGTACTTAAGGCAAACCTTCACAAAAGATGCAAAATTAAAGGTGTAAAAAATAAAAAAAATTAAATTAAATCAAAATGAGAAGTAGAACATATCAGCTTCATAAAATCACAATCATAAATGTAATGGTAAACTTCTTCTTCTGATCTGCTGTTGTTCTAGTAATGTCTGCAAAGAATTCCTTTTTATAAATTTTCAAATATTTTGCTGTATTTGAGACTTTCAAATATTGGTGTTGAGGACTTTCAAGCCAATATGACAAATAAGCCGGCCTATAGTTTTAGTTTCAACAAGTTATTTGCTTCTAAACATGATTGGCTGTTGCATCTTATCCCCAATTTGTAGACAGAAAGTATACAGTTTCGTTGCCCAGCTACCAAAGTGAGTGCAAACCCGTGTGGGTTCTATGGTCCTGTTGCCCAGCTACCAAAGTGAGTGCAAACCCGTGTGGGTTCTGGGGTCCTGTTGCCCAGCTACCAAAGTGAGTGCAAACCCGTGTGGGTTCTGGGGTCCTGTTGCCCAGCTACCAAAGTGAGTGCAAATCCGTGTGGGTTCTGGGGTCCTGTTGCCCAGCTACCAAAGTGAGTGCAAACCCCTACCAAAGTGAGTGCAAACCGGTGTGGGTTCTGGGGTCCTGTTGCCCAGCTACCAAAGTGAGTGCAAACCCCTACCAAAGTGAGTGCAAACCCGTGTGGGTTCTGGGGTCCTGTTGCCCAGCTACCAAAGTGAGTGAAAACCCGTGTGGGTTCTGGGGTCCTGTTGCCGGGGAAACAAGAATAGACCCACTGCCTCCTCAACAAGCATGTTGTAAGAATCGACTAATTGGGGGCTTCTTTCAAAGTCAGAGTGCATCTGCCTGAGAGACAAGGAACCAACAGTCTGCATACAAATAAGCAAGATCTGTAAAACGAATGCACACGCAAAACCCAGGTTCTGGAACAAAGCCAAAGTCCAGAAATGGGTTAAACAACCAGGTCTTTTCGCCGGAGTTTACAGCTGGTGAACGCAAACAAACAAACAACAAACAACTGAGTGCATAGAGCAACACTGTCAGCTGCGGATTTCCTTTGGAATATTTTTTTGACTGTGCCCAGTGAGGTCTGTATTGTGAACCACAGATTCAAAAATGATGAGTGGCTTGTTGCCACAGATCTGATTTTGTGCCTTGTGCATTACTGCATGTGCAACTGTACATCTGTTGTAATTACTGCTTCCACTGACAGTGAACTGTTCCAGTAGTGGATTGTGTTGGCACGTCTGAAGGCTGCCTTATGCATTAAATGTGCGTGTTTGCTGTTAGCTTTGCCAAGACTGCAGTCCACATCAATTCTTCCACAAGGAACAGCGATGGTCAACTTGTGTGGTTTTCGTGAGGGGAGGGGAACAGGGCAACTTCAGAGTGACCCATTTTCTGTGGAACTGTGGTTTAACTGATTACCCGTATGGGAATTCCAAGAGATACAGAAAAGGTAGTTAGTTCTGTATCAGATACTGCAGCTGGGGTGTGACTTTTTAGGCTTTCATATATTCTAGGCTATACCATATTAGTTTAGAGTGGCCAGTTTTCTTCCTAGTTGCTTTTCTTTCTAGACAAGTCTCAAAACGTTTTGAAAAATATAATCTGTTGGACCGTGAAAAGTTAAATGATCTCTTTTCTCTTCTTCTTAGTGTTCACCAGCTGTAAACTCTGGCAGAATCTTCTGGTTGTTCATCTACTTCTGGACTTTAGTCTTGTTTTAGATCTTGAATTTTGTGTGCAAATCCATTTTACAGATCTGGCTTATTTATATGCAGACAGTTGGTTCCTCGCTTCTCAGACAGATGCCCTCTAACTTCAAAAGAAATGCACCTAATTAGTCACCATTTAGCGACTTGCTTGTCTGAAAGCCATGGGTCTAAATCCACCCCCCCCCCCCACCTGACAAAATAGGGGCCCTGGCAGAACTCAAATGGGGAGGTAATCAAGTCAATCACCTGGAGAGAGTCCCCGCTAATAATCAGAGCCGCCTCATTCTTCTTCCTCAGGGAGTTGAGCTCCAAGTGAGCTTCCCCCCTGTCTGTAACAGTCTGAAAGATATAGACGTCCTGGGTCTTGGAAACCATCTGGCAACTCTTGGCAATACAAATGGCAGTCTCCATCTTGTCTCCTGTCAGCATCCACACCTGGAAGAAACCAAAATCAATTTTATAAGCTCTTATTAAGTTCAGTTGTGTTTTTGTCTGGTAAAATTTTTACATAAATTATATTTTTTAAAAATTCTATAACTACATTCTAGAGAGCCAAGTAAAAATCAAGATTATCCTTTTTGTTTTTCCATCCTGAAGATTATTTTCTTGCAGGATCATGTTATATAAATACTTTAAGGATCACAAGCTGAAAAAAATATAATGAATACAGATAAAGGGAAGGCCATGAAAGAGATGGAACAATGGCATCAAGAACAGCCTTAAAGAAATGAGGATCAACATATGCAACACATCAGAATGAGCTCGTAGACAACTCTTATATCTTCCCAACACTTCACTGGGGTAAATGGAGGAAGGGAAGACAAAAGATCATGTCGCTGGATACTTTTTTGTACGATCGTGTTATAGGATTACTTTCTTAAAGAATTGTGTTACAGGATTACTTTCTTGTAGGATCTTTTCATAGCTTTACTTTCTTGTAGGATCATGTCATAGGATTACTTTCTTGTAGACTTGCTTCGATAGAATTACTTTCTTATAGGATGATATCATAGGATTACTTTCTTGTAGACCTTCACGTAGGATCTTGTTAAGGATTACTTTCTTGCAGGATCATGTTATAAGATTACTTTAGCTAACCCGGTCAACAAATGCCCACAGAAGTCGGATGTGTTGGCCGAAAGGTGCAAATATCGCAGCCATGCTGTAAACGGACACAACGCAATTACATCTTCGATGAACGCAGAAGAAGAAGAAGATTACTTCAGTGTATTTTATTTCTGTAGTAAAGATGCCTGTTGTTTTGTTCATCGGCAAGACTTCGGTGACAACGTTGGTGCTTTGTATTTTCTTTCAGCATGTTTCACAGTAGAATTTTGGTAGCAAGCGGTTATTGTTCTTCACATCAGCTCAATATCAGTGGCAATCTAATTTAGTCATCTACGGGGATGAAGCGGTGCCGAACCTTATCTGATGGCGCACCAAGACCAACTGGTCAAGACCTGCCTACACGTCTGCATGATCATCCTAAAAACGGGTTACCAACCCTGGTTGGGAACTTGTTTCCAGGAAGACCACAGAGAGGTGTGGATAAATCCTGACTAGAGACCTGGTCCAGGGCACCAGCACCACCTCCACACAATATGTGCAGATGCAACGTTGTATCCCATCCTAGAACATTATGAATTCCTGTCTCTGGGTATCAGAGGGATGACAGAAATAAGGAAAGTTACTACAAACAATCATAGAGGTTATCAATTCTACCAAATGAGTTAAAACAATGCTTACTCTAATTCCTGCATTTCTCAGCATCTCTAAAGTTTGCCTCACACCGTCCTGAAGCTTGTCCTCCACTCCTGAAACAAATATCCAGACACCAAAACTAAAATAAATGCCATCAACGTAAACAAAAATAACACCTGCCAAACGATGAGAGAGGAAAGCCCATCTGTTTGTTTATGGCTAGAAATGGTCCAAAATTTTGTAACGATACTATTATTATTATAAACTGAGGGTTTCTTAGCAAAATAGAAATTGGCAAGAGGACGAAAATGGCTGTTTACCACTCTACCTATGTGCCAGTCCTGACCTACAGGTGTGAGTTATGGGCAATGACAACAGCTCACAGAAGCCAGCTTCAGGCCTCAGAAATGATATATCTGAGAAAGGTGGTACAAGTGACAAAAAGGGACAAAGTCCGCAATCAGACAATACATCAAGATCTTGACATCCAGTCCTTACAAACCCGAGTGGATCAGTCACAGTTACGATGGTTTGGACATGTATGCAGAATGGGAGAAAATCGGCCACCAAGGCAGGCAAGGGAGGCTAACAACCAGGGAATCAGACCTTCAGGGTGCGCTGGGAAGACAACATTCGACAGTCCTTAACTGACAGACGAGTGGAATGGAACAAAGCCAGAAAGAAAACTGCTGATAGAGACGTCTGGCGATCTCTCTGGCAAACCTCTACACCCCAAGGTAGAAGAAAAGTGACTAAGTAAGTAAAGTACTATTATTATTATCACCAATGAGAGTATTATTACTATTATTTCCACCACTTATACAGTTTTACTTCTACCACTCCTGTTATATTTGCTCACAATTTTTTCTTCTTCCTATATTTTAAAGTTATTCCAAGTGACTCCCCTGTGTGGAGACCATTGGCCAGAATACTCTGCCCTTTGTTGTTGTTGTGGTTTGTGTTGAGAAAGGTTCTGCGTGAAACATCCCATTTTCTTTCTTCTTATGTGTGTATATTAATTTCTTTGTAACATGATGGATTGTTTGCTTGTTTATTTCATTCACATTTTTTACCTGTCAGACACAAGAGCTCCATGTCCCTCTCCAAGCTTTCAATAACTGCCTGCATTTTGGAATTGCGTTCCTGTATGCTCATCTTGGCTTGATGGTACCTCGTCTGCATGGAAATAAACAACAGGAGCATTCAGCTTGAGAAAACAATCAATGAACAGACCTCTTCTGCTACAGGGCTTGTTAGTTAGTTAGTTAGTTAGTTAGTTAGTTAGTTAGTTAGTTAGTTAGTTAGTTAGTTTAGTTAGTTAGTTAGTTAGTTAGTTAGTTAGTTAGTTAGTTAGTTAGTTAGTTAGTTAGTTAGTCTAGTCAAGTCAGTTAGTTTAGTTTAGTTTAGTTTAGTTAGTTAGTTAGTTTAGTTAGTTAGTTAGTTAGTTAGTTAGTTAGTTAGTTAGTTAGTCAAGTCAAGTCAGTTAGTTTAGTTTAGTTAGTTAGTTAGTTTAGTTAGTTAGTTAGTTAGTTAGTTAGTCGAGGTTTCAACATCACCGCAATCAAGTTTCCCCATACTTGCTCCATTCCTGTGCCCATGCGAATCAAGTAAAATGTCCCCAACTGTTGCATATGAAAAACTGGTGAATAAACAACTAGTTCCGGAACAATCCAGAAATATATGCATACAGTAAATGTGTATTTCAAATGCCTGAGACGGCAAAGCCAACAGTCGCCACCAGAAATGCAGTTTGTCGTTGATGGAAGTAGTCGGGCACGATAAGTTGGTTACAATACACACGTAGAATTCTTACATAAGGTATTTCACCAGCTCACACGTAAACCGACCAGACTGAACAAAACAACACAACAGCTGCACAAATGAAAGGCATTCCATAGGAAAAACACAGCTCACAGGGCTGCAACTAAGCACTAAACTCAGTAGCTCAGGCAGCGAAACCGTAGAGTACCATCTTCAAAAAGCCTGAAGAGCTTTTTGCTATGGTTACTTATTACTTGTCTGTATCAACATCAGTCCGACCCATTTGTGCTCCTTAGTCCGATGCAGCAACCATCTCTGTGTCTCCTTGCTCAACATACCCAGTAGGAGTTGACTGGCATATCTTCTTTCTTTACCTTGCAACCCATTTCTGCATGCTTGTCCTTGTTTTCGCTACAGCCATAAATGCTTCCCTTTTCCTTTAACTTTACCTTCTCTGTTTCAGTTCTTCAATTCTGAAGTATTAATGTAAAACATGAAGCAGGATTAACTACAGACAAACCTTGTTAACATCAAGTCATTTACGAAGAACACTCAGTTAACATGAACAAAACTGTGGTCCCAGCAGGGATGTATTATTATTATTTGTATATTATTATTTGTAGCGGGTTATAGTCTGTTCTATCATACCCTCAAACTTTAATAAATACCTCCAAAAACTTTTGAACACATCAACAAGAATTACTGCATGTGGTCTCAGATTACAACTGCACAGCTGCTACTGTTTTCATAATGAGGCAAATTTCTTTGACCGTTGTCAGACTCATAATTTGTGTAGCAATAAAAAACCCAGCATATAAAGCAACTGCCACAAATCGTTTACTTTAAACAAACATGCGTATTGCTTTGGAAATCACTTCACACGTGTGGCAATGAAAGTTGGGCACGACATTTGAAGCAGACTATAGCATAGTTTGTTAACATTAAATCTTAATTCTTCAATCCTTTGGAAAAGATCCTAACAAGGCTTAACTGTACTGCAAAATTTTGAACATTTAAAAAGGGGGAAAAAAAAATAAGTGGAAAAGAACAAACTGCCAAATATACAGTAGGCGCATAGACCACAAAGCCTTTATCAGCAAATAAAAATTACGAGAAATACACACTTAATTTAACTACACGCAGATATCAAGTGGAAGAGGTTGAATTAAAACCCTCTCACCCTGGAAACACTAAATAAATGGTTCAAGACTCCACTGGAAAAAATAAGTATAGCTATTAAAAAAAAATAAAAAGTCACTAAACAATTCAATGAGAAATTTATTTATTGGTATTTTGTAATCATCCCCCCCCCCCCCCAAAAAAAAATATATATATAAAGATATATGACGGGATTAATCAATAAACACAAACAGGCAAAAGGTGAAGGAAACACAGCCAATTCTGCACCCACTCACCTCAAAATCCTGGTACAACTCTTCAGAAAGAACCTTTTTTGCTACCACCAGAGTGCGCAGCCCCTCACGAGCCATGTTTCCACACTGTTGAGAAACACATGAACACATCAATACAACTCTCAACAAAACATAAACACTTTTAACACAGTGATTCCCAACCCACAGTGATTCTCAACCAGCCAAGACCTGCAGACCGCTCTTATTTTCTTTTTCCACAATCTGTTCAAAAATTCTCAGTTCTCGTTATGCCTAGTGGCACATGAGGCTTCAGAAAGGACTTTCCATGCTTTCCTGTCCTGTGCAATCTTCAGTGCAGTTTTCCATGTCAGAGATGCCACACTCAGGTCACTTTCCATCGTTCATTTCCATGTTGTTTTTGGGCGCCCCTGTTTTCTCTTTCCCTCTGGTGTCCATGTGAGAGCTGTTTTGGCAAGTATATCAGGATTCATTCTCATAACGCGGCCAAGCCATTTCCATCTTCTCTTGGTTATCATACTGTATAAAGTTTCTTGGTTTGTGACTTGAAGTAGTTTAGTGTTTGAGATTGCATCTGGCCCGAAAATTTCGTTCAAAAATTAGTGAACATGAATAGATTTTAATATTTTGAAAACTAACAACAGACAGACTGTAATGAAATTTGGTATGCTCACTTCAGACATGTAGGACATATTTTCACTAATAAAGAATATGAAATGAAGTTTTTTTTTCTTCTTCTTCTTTATGATATATACTTAAAAGAGAGTTAACGAGCCAGAAATGTGAATAAATAAATTACCTCTTCCTCCAGCCAGTCATTATACTGTACAATTCCTTGCATGACGACATCGGCTCCTTTTAAGTAGAAAGTTATCTCCCCTGTTTCCTCATCCTATATTTGAAGTTAAAAGTTAAAGTTTAAAATTAAAGTTCAGAGTTAAAGCTGAGAGGATCAACTTTACCGCATCGGGTTTGACTCCCATTTTGCTTAGTCTCTCTTAGCAGAATGACTAGCCACCTGCCGAGACTTTCACACAACCTAATAACTCCACATCTCTAACAATGATCCCCTGGGTTCTCCATGAAAACTGCACCTGTGAACCGAACGATGCAGGCCCTGAAACAAACACATGACCTTCAAAGCGCGACGCGGATGGCCTGACCATTTTGTCAAGACCAACCCCCCCCCCCCCCTCTCCCATTAATTCTCTGAGTCCCAAGGAACGCATCATATGTTCATCGTTCATAGGTTCCTACACAGAGACCCAATAAATGCAGGATGTGCCAATTTTACATCTCTTTTGACTAACCCTGGGCCTCTGATGCTAAACCCCTTGGAACTCAAAGAGTTAAGGAGTAAAAGAGGAAATATCAACTGTCATTCCAATTGAAAAGGGTTCCTCCCAAGATTGATGTGCGAAGTGTTACACCTGTATATATTTTTATATCATAATATTCAGAGGTGAGGTTATCAGTTTTATTCCTCAACGCTTAGTTTACAAAATGAACCATCTGTTCAACCAGCAATATTCTACATGTGCCCAAACTATTCGATGTTACCAGGTCTTAACTCAATCGCCCCTGTAAAGCTAAAAAAAAAAAAAAACATTTTTGTTTAAGTAAATGGGTCAGGACCCTCTGAATTTCCTGTAAAAACCTCTTAAAAAATATTAATTAAAAAAGAAACATTTTGCAAAGGTCACTAAAACAATGGTTAAAACTTTTTTGACTGGAATTTTCCCCCCCTCAGTATATATAAATCAATATATTGGGAGTCGTCAACAAACATGAGTTGAGTATTGAGCTAAAAACTGGCATAACAGCAATCGGGACATTCCCATAAGTGCTCCATCCCTATCTTTAACAGCCGGAAAACATTTCCAATCCCAAAGGTGACGGTAGCAGCATAATTATATGTCCGCTTAATAAAAAATTTCGACAGTGAATTACTGAGGGCTGCGGTTCTCAACCTGTGGGACGCGACCTTTTCGTGGGTCGAATGACCCTCCCACAGGGGTTGCCAAAGATCATAGAAAAACACACCAGTGAAGTAGCTGTATGGTTGGGGTCATCACAACATGAAGGAACTGTATTAAAGGGTCGCAGCTTTAGAAAGGCTGAGAACCACTGCCCTAGGGCCTTAAAAAAGTGTTTCAGCTGACTCATGTCATGACCCATCCTGTGACCTCAATCACAGAGGCTTTTGGGGAAATTAGATGTGGACTTGTCAAAAACTATCTGGCTCAAGAGGAAACCCCTAAATGCTGTTTTCAGTAATTATATTCATATCCTGACCTCCTAACCATTTGCACCGGTGTGGACTAAGCCAAAAGCATTAACTATGCATCTTGTAAATAGGTCACTCTAGACAAGCCAGAAAAGTGACATTTATGGGGAACTGGATCCAGTTGGAAATTTTGCGGCTTCTTGGGGCGACAGGGTCATGGACAGCTCATGAACATGAAAAAGAAGAAGAAGAAACAGTAGAAACAGTAGAAATGAATGGTTATAGCAAACATAATTCTGTTTAATATTAGTCAGAACTTTTGCTAATGGATCTATCATTCTCTAAAATAAAGATAAAAATCATCCATTCTATAAAGAATACTTATCATCAGTCTAGGTTTTAATACCTTTAAAATAATACCCATCCTCTTTGACTCTGATGTGAATGGAAAAGTCTGCAGTATGGTGAAAGTAGACAGTGTTCCAACAGGTGTCCGCAGAGTGATAGAGCTCAAATCTCTCTTCACGAGAGCCAAATTCATGCTCTCTGCCCAAGTCACCAAAGCAATCTGAAAGTTGCAATAAATAAAATGATTTTACAGAAACAAACAAAAGGGTACAGGGTTTATATAAACAAAATACAAGCCCTATTTCTACAAGTGGGAAACTGTCTAATAGAATAATATAAAATGTGTGCTCTTTCCATGTAGAATGTTGACTTGGGATGCAGAGGAATTGACCCAAACATGGCAGTGCGCAAGGGCCAGGGACCAACTAGTCAAGACTACACCTCTCCAAGCTCACAGAAGTAACGGGTTCCCAATCCGCCAATGCAGATATGATCAGCATTTCTTTCGAAGTCACAATGAATCTACCTGAGAGGCATGGAAGCAAAAATCTCACACAATAAGCCAGATCTGCAATACATATGTGAATGCAAAACTCAAGTCCTGAAACTAAAGTCCAAAAGTGCGTAAAAACAACCAGGGTTTTGTGCCAGAGTTCCTCTTCTTATTTGTCTCGTTCACCGGCTGTAAATTCCAGCGGAAAGTTCTGGGTTTCCATCCACCCACAGATTTCAAAGGAAACTGCCAATTAGTCTAATCTTATGACATGCTTGTTGGGGAGACAGTGGGTCTATTCTTGCTTTCCTCACAACAGGGCCCCGGAACTCACATGGGGATGCAGGAGTTCACAGCTGGTGAATGCAAAGAAGAAGGTGAAGAAGTAGTAGATATTGTTGGCTTTATTGGGTACATGCCTCTACTGCTGTCCCTGCTAACATTATATGGTGAGGTCCATCTCTTTCACATGTGATTCTATCATCAATGTCTCAAAGACGTGGAAATGCTCTAATAAAACTCCCTAATGAAATCATAAATAGTTATAAAAAAAAAAAATAAAAAAAATTTGTTGGGGTTAGTTTTGCAATGTCCTGTAGAGGTTATGCAGATATCTTATATATAAAAAATGTATAATAAATTTACCAAAGCATATAACTTGTATAATGTAACCTGACACTTGAAGCAGTCTTAAACCAACACAGAGCTGATGTCGTCAGCCCCCTACATGCTCTGGGATCTACTAAGGAGGGGATCCCTGCACTTGTGGACAGAATGGCTCGATGTGCAAATGATGATCTGTAGACTATCTGTAGACTAACTTTACGGTAAAGATTAGATCAGAGTGAAACATCTACAGCTGTGAAGATTCTCTGATCAATCAGTGAAACATCTACAGCTGTGAAGATTCTCTGATCAATCAGTGAAACATCTACAGCTGTGAAGATTATCTGATCAATCAGTGAAACATTTACAGCTGTGAAGATTCTCTGATCAATCAGTGAAACATCTACAGCTGTGAAGATTCTCTGATCAATCAGTGAAACATCTACAGCTGTGAAGATTATCTGATCAATCAGTGAAACATCTACAGCTGTGAAGATTCTCTGATCAATCAGTGAAACATCTACAGCTGTGAAGATTCTCTGATCAATCAGTGAAACATCTACAGCTGTGAAGATTCTCTGATCAATCAGTGAAACATCTACAGCTGTGAAGATTATCTGATCAATCAGTGAAACATTTACAGCTGTGAAGATTCTCTGATCAATCAGTGAAACATCTACAGCTGTGAAGATTCTCTGATCAATCAGTGAAACATCTACAGCTATGAAGATTCTCTGATCAATCAGTGAAACATCTACAGCTGTGAAGATTCTCTGATCAATCAGTGAAACATCTACAGCTGTAAAGATTCTCTGATCAATCAGTGAAACATCTACAGCTGTGAAGATTCTCTGATCAATCAGTGAAACATCTACAGCTGTGAAGATTCTCTGATCAATCAGTGAAACATCTACAGCTGTGAAGATTCTCTGATCAATCAGTGAAACATCTACAGCTGTGAAGATTTTCTGATCAATCAGTGAAACATCTACAGCTGTAAAGATTCACTGACTGATCAGTTTGTCCCCTCCTGGCTGCTATCCAGTACAGACTGCTGCGATTTCAAAATTCAAATACTGCTGTGGCAAATTTCTGTTGTGAAGAACAATTTGTTTATCCCCATCAATTTCTCTTACTTTAACTCTTATTTGGATAAGAGGACTGTTTCTTGGGTCCCTGATGAGTTCTCCTTATCAGGTCTGCAGTGTTTCTTCATTCTGGCTGCCTCTTTTTCTTATTTAAAAATGTTGTAGGCAACAACCCACATTATGTTTTATCAACACACAACATTCCACAGTATCCCTCACCTCATCTGGACTAGATGCCTGGTAAGTTACTCTCTGCTTCAGTTGTTGATCAGCTTCAGTGTCCTCACTCTTCACATCACTGTTGCCAATCTCCTCGAAGACTGGGGTGACATTATGACATAGGGCAATAGCGTGTACAGCCTCAATCACTCGGGTCATCACGCTCCGCCTCACAGGTCCTGATGTTCGTGTCGGGGTGGCCGAAGATTGAGCCATGGAGTAAAAAGATTTCAGGTGCGATATTACCTGGAGTATATCAACAAATACAGATATAAAATAAGAATACTGCAGACAAGAGGAGCTTACATATCACCAGATTACCTGTGGATGTCAAAAGAAATTGAAACTAGTACACACACTTGGAACCAGTATCATTATCATCATCAAGTGCCTTGCAAACAGGTATGAGCGATCATGCCTCTGCACAATCTGCGATCGTCATGTATCAGTTAATGTGCTGACACCTCTCCATGCCATGAGAAATGGCTGTCAAAAATCTTCTTGTGCCAGCTTCCTTTGTATCTTTTTCCAGTTGTCACAACATGTTCAAGTTTTTTTTGGGTCTTCTCATAATATGGACAAAATAACCGGGAAGGCTAACCCGGTCAACAAATGCCAGCAGAAGTCAGATGTGTGGGCCGAAAGGTGCAAATATTGTAGCCATGCTGTTAACGGACACAACGCCATTACATCTTTGGATGAACGCAGAAGAAGAAGATATGGACAAAAACTGATGACCATCTTCTTCTGATTTTTGCAATAAGCTGACTTTTAGCCCTCGCCTCTTTTAATACATATGGGTTGCTCTGTTTTATATAATATATATATATATATATATATATATATATATATATATATATATGTATATATATATATATATATATATATATATATATATATAGCCAAATTATTTCAGTTTCCAAGAAACAAAACATAAGCCACTTCCTGTCTTTGTTGAGATCCTAAAAAATGTCAGTATTTTCCCTCTTCTTGGCGCATGATATTCAAAGAATCTTTTTGTAACATTGAAGTTCAAAAGCCCTAATTGTTCTTTTTAGTAATTGCAAAAATTCACATCCACGTATTGATACGAGAAAGACGCATGCCCTCAGATTTTCACTCCCAGTCTTATGCTGATGTTGCGCCACAGATTCTTCATTTTATACCTTTGGTTTGTTGAAGTTTGTCTTCTCTAATTTCTGGTGAAAATACCCATTTAAAACAAATGCATCACCCAAGCCACCGGAGAAGCGCAAGACACACAGAAAACCATCACATTGGGCTACAACCTGGTATCAGTGAGACAACAAAATAAGAAGAAGAGAAGAAGAAGTATTTCTATAAACAGAAACAAGCTGCTGACAATAAACTTTTAAAGTCAATGGTTAGTACACTGATTTACAGGGTCTTATAGACTTACAGCTAAATTCCGTTTAGACTAACAGGTGGTAAGTTAAACTGGTAGTAAGACGAATTTATATTTTCAACACTGTTTCAATTCAAAAAGGTTATAAAACTATATATTAAAATTAAAAATTAAATTTGTGTGTGTGTATAATTGTTTTGCACATTGTGAAGAAAACATAATAGGTAACTCTACTGCATCAGTTCCAGGAACATTATGTTCTTACCAACGTAGTTATCTTTCTTTATTTTTTTTAAATTTTATTATTTTATGTGGTCCTAACTAAGGGTGGTCGTAAGTTGCATTTGTTGTAAGTAGCATAGGATGTAATTCGAGGAGAAGTTGTATATCACACACTTTCTTACCTCATCCATTGTCTCTGGAGTAAATGAGACTGTCCCAAGGTGAAGTCGCTTGAATACCTGAAAGTGATTAATAAAGGTGATGATAATATGCCGTAAACAGCTTGTACACATAATTATGGCCCCTAAACTGAAAGATCCTTTTCATGCTATCAACATGTCAAGCATGTGATGCTCGACCCATATTTTCACAGACCAATCTGTGCTCGATGGGCAATGAGGTCAACATCACACCGATCACCTTTACTTTCCACATCGCCTGGTAATAATTTTTGGCTGGGTCAAGCTGGAAGCCCGGACCAATTATAAAAATTGGCACATGATTTAGAATCCTAGATCAATTATAAAAATTGGCACATGATTTAGAATCCTAGATCAATTATAAAAATTGGCACATGATTTAGAATCCTAGATCAATTATGAAAATTGGCACATGATTTAGAATCCTAGATCAATTATAAAAATTGGCACATGATTTAGAATCCTAGATCAATTATAAAAATTGGCACATGATTTAGAATCCTACATCAACTATAAAAACTGGCACATGATTTAGAATCCTAGATCAATTATAAAAATTGGCACATGATTTAGAATCCTAGATCAATTATAAAAAATTGCATATGATTTAGAAGGCGATAACAACTAAAACAATCTGTACATGATTTAGAAGCCCAGATCAATAATACAAATCTCCACATGATTTTAAAGCTTAAATCAATAATACACATCTGCATGTGACTTAAAGGTCCAGACCAATTATAAAATTATGCGTATGATTTGGAAGCCCAGATCAAATCTGTGTATGATATGAAAGCCTAGATCAGTTTTTAAAAATGTGGGTATGATTCAGAAGCCCAGGTTAATTATACCAATTCTGCATATGATTTAGAAGCCCAGATTAATTATACAAATCTGCATATGGTTTAGAAGGCCAGATCAATTTTAAAAATCTGTATATGATTTATAAGGCTAGATCAATTATAAATCTGCATATGACTTTGAAGGCTAGATCAATTATAAATCTGCATATGACTTTGAAGGCTAGATCAATTATAAAATACTGCAAATGGTTTAGAAGCCCAGATCAATTATAAGAACCTGCATATGACTTTGAAGGCTAGATCAATTATAAAATACTGCAAATGGTTTAGAAGCCCAGATCAATTATAAGAACCTGCATATGACTTGGATCAATTAAAAAAAATCTGAATATGACTTAGAAGCATAGATTAATTACAAAACTAGGCAGATGATGCTTTGACTCATACTGTTATAGATCAATCAGCCCCCCAGGACATTATCTGCTACCCATTTCTGGCTGGTCAACTGGAGAAAACAACAAATCCAAGCTGACGTGAATCTGAATCCAAAACGTCTGGGCTGGAAGGTGAGCATCTAGCCACTACACAACTGGGATTTAAGATAACAAGCACTGCAAACAATGTCAGCACATTGTAAACAAAAGGAGGACTGCAGGCAAATAAACCCGTTGGTGGCAGAGGTGGAAGTTCAAGCCTCGACTCTCAAGATTTCTGCTGGTGCAGGTGCGGCTATTTTCATCGACAGGTACATCGTTCAGACATGTGCAAAGCTCATGTGCTTTCACGGTTCTGGTTGAAGAGAGAACTACAAAGGAAGAAGCGATGTTTTCGTCTTGACTACAAGTAGTCTGATTATAATCGCGATCCGGTCACCCATTGGCTCGCTGGCAGACGACTTGGACGCGGTCGGGACAGTATCTGGGTCTGTCTCCTTTGATCGCATCAACACTGCAAGAGTCCTTTTCAGGGCTCTAGGTGGCGTACAATGCTAAGCCATTTTATATGGCGCACATAACCTGGTCACAATTATAACCTAAAGCTCCCCCTTTGGGGATGCTGGTTGAAGGTGACGATTTTTTTCTCCAGCAAATGCCTACCTACCTAGTCTGATTATGGAGGTGAAAGCAGTAGCAAAAGCAATGACCTGGCTAGAGACAAATTTCCCCATGTGTGCTTTCTAGCTGATTCCATGAACATGCTTAAGAAGACAGAGAGACCGGATGTGTCCAAAGACAGTGGCTGGAACCTCTAAGAAAATCTCTAGTTTCATTTTCAAGCCAGGACACTCTCAGCTAAGAGGGAATAAAGGAGCAGACTGGCTTGCTGGCAGGGCCACGGCAAACACAGAAAAAGTAAAGGACCGGCCGGGCCAATGTTCTCAAACTCTCAGGGAGGCAGAACAAGTGGAATCAGCAACCTTGACAAGACCACAAGAATTTCATGTCTAAAGAGGTGTTGCCAGACATGAACTCTTTATAAGTAGCCAAAGAAGAATAGTAAACTGATATACAGAACTGGTGATATCAGTTGCCACATACTGAGGGAAATACTAGAGATGGAATCTGAGCGATTATGGACTTGTCCGATGAAGATGATTGGTTGATTAACTAACCAAACAAAAATGAAGAGGTGCATAAGAAAAAGTAGGATCAGCTGGCCCCGTGGTCAGGACCCTATGCTCTCATGCTGAAGACCAGGGGTTCAAATTCTCAGTAAGGTAATGGACTTATTTTGTTGTCAAAGAGGTAGAGGGGGGAAAAACACACTCTTATCTGCACAGTTCAAGGCGACTGCACCAGTCATGCAGCCCTAGATCCTTAGGCTCAAGATCACCTTTCCCTTCTATAAGTAAAAAAAAAAAAAAGAAGTAAAGATCTCTTTTCACGCCTTTCGGCGCATCGGGCATATGGGCAGAGCGTCCCATATTTTACAGACCATCAGCACTCTGTGGGTAATGTGGTCAGCATTACGCCGGCTGTCTTTACTTTCCCAGGACAGCCCATCCTGGTACCCATTTTAAGCTGGGTCGACCTGCGACGTCCCATACCACGACAAAAATCCAAGCAGCCTGCGGTGGGTTTCGATCGCGGTATGCTGGCTTACGAGTACTGCCCTAAGAAGTGGTACTATAGCCCCAGACAGCACAACACTAACTCCAGGACTGCACTGAATATGAAAAAATAAGGCAAACCTTTTCGCCAAAAAGGAGCAACAGTGGAATTTATATGAGAGCCAAATTTGCTGATAAAGGCAACTTATTTCAGACGAACAAAAGAAGAAGACAAAGGTACTTCAGACAGTAAAGACACAAGAAAAAACTCACCATCTCATTCTGTGTAAGGGTTCCGGTCTTATCACTGAGCAGGTAGGTAATCCTGCCCAGTTCCTCCGGTATGGTGGTGCTTCTCACCGTGGTCCCAGGTATGTGCTTGTCTCGCTGGATCACCCAGGAGTAGTAGGCCTTGCCCATGTCTAAGTTGACCCGAAGACTGAAAGAAACAGTGTACACAGTCTGACAGTTGAATACTAAGTAAGCAATGTCATGGACCCTTTTCCACACCTTTAGGTGTATAGGGATTATAGGGCTAGACCTATATTTTTATAGACCAATCGGCACAAGGTGGGTGATGTGGTCAGCATCACGCAGGCCGCCTTTACTTCCTGGGACTGCACCTGGTACTCACTCAAGACTGGGTCAACCTGGGAGCCAAGGTAATTTTTTTTTAAAGTCCGGCTCTGCGAGGGCGCGAACCCATGACTTTCTGATCCGCAGGCGAACGTCTAGCCGCTCTGCCACGGCAACTCCCAGTTAAATACTAAAGCCGATTTTATTATATTTTAAAAAAAAAATGCTATCCATGAAGCAAAGCACGTCACCCAAACTGGAACTATTCGATCAGCAGAAAAAAATTTTTCCTCCATTTTTTTAAACTAGTTAAAGTTGCCTCATTACATGTGCAGCCCAAACTTTAGTAAAAAAAAAAAAAGTGTCAGCATACGGAAAAAAGTGTCAGCATATGGAAAAAAGTGTCAGCATACGGGAAAAAAAGTGCCAGCATACGAAAAAAAAGTGCCAGCATATGGAAAAAAGTGCCAGCATATGGAAAAAAGTGTCAGCATACGGAAAAATGTGCCAGCATATGGAAAAAAGTATCAGCATATAGGAAAAAAGTGTCAGCATATGGGAAAAAAGTGTCAGCATATGGAAAAAAGTGTCAGCATATGAACTGATTTATACTAAGATGTGCAGAAGCATGTTCGACCATGCAAGTGATGATTGTAATAATAAACTACATCTAAATATTCTCGCTTTTATGTTTATCTCACTAGATATATTTTTATGTTTATCTCACTAGATATATTTTTATGTTTATCTCACTAGATATATTTTTATGTTTATCTCACTAGATATATTTTTTGATCTCACTAGATATGTGTTGAATGTATCTTTTAGACATGACTATTCTCCTATGCTTTGTTTCCCTTCAGATATGTATATGTCCAAGCTCTTACCTGTACTAAATGCCATTAGAGAGACAGGGTGACCGAAAGAATCAAGTGACAACTGTGAACTGGCAGAATTACAAGAACAGCAAGCCAAAATGGGTGGTCAGGCAAAAGTTATAAGTAGGAGGTACCACCACAGCCCGGCACTATAAATATCACACAGTGGGGGGTATGGTAAGGTATACATCGGTGACTGTGTTGCCCACTGGCTGGCCAGTAGACGACTTCGTCGTTGATCAGGACAGTATTTGAGTCTGTCTCCTCCAATCGCATCAACACTGCAGGAGTCCTTTTCAGGGCTACTTGGTGGTAAGCAATTTCATATGGCACTAAAAAATCTAGTCACAATTATAACCAAAAGCTCCTCCTTCAAGGATGCTGGCTAACGTGATGAACCCCCCCACCCCCCGCGCAAAATAAGGGAGGAAGGATATGGTAAGAAAGGTATTGGAGCACTAATGGGCTCATGTTTGAGAATCTTCTTCACCGGCTTTAAACGCTGGCAGCAAATTCTGTTTGTTCATTCCCTACCAGACAGTCTTGTTCCGCAGCTCAAGTTTTGCATGTATATCTGTTCTACAGACCTGGCTTAAATGTAAGCAGACTGTTGGTTCCTCACCTCTCAGGTTGATGTACTCCAACTTGAAGAAAACACCCCTATTTAGTCCCACAGAGTCGCTAGCCACCTACAACAGCATTACACATAGCACAAACACTGTAGCTCTATGGAGGAACCCCCATGGATTTCTGAAATATCTGGACTCACAAATCAAAGGACAAACTATGAAACTGAACCTACAAACTTCAGAACAAGAGGCAAACAGCTTACCCATTTCACCTTGTAGACCCTCACTTATGGACTGAATGGTTTCATGTGGCAGTGAGGATTCTTCTTCTTCTTCGCGTTCACTGGCTGTAAACTCTGGCGGCAGAAAGTTCTGGATGTTGATCCACTAGACTTTAGTCATGTTCCAGAATCTGAGTGCTGCATATATATCTGTTCCACAGATCTTATTTGTATGCAGACTGAAATGGCTGGGGCTATTGAGAGAGTGTCAGATAACAGAGAGGTAAAAACAATACCCAAGGGAAATAAATGGTTGTAGACCACGAGACAGACCAAGAAGATGAATGAGAGATAATGTCTAGAGAGACCTGCAAACACTTGGTGTTATTAACTGGAAAGAGAAGGCCAACCAGAGAGATTAGTGGAGGAGTGTGATATCTGCAGCAATGAACCTCAAAGGCTCGGAACGCTGAAGAAGAAGCAGCAGAAGAAGATTTAAGCTAATGTCTCTCCATTAAAATGCACTTACCTGATCGGAATGATGTAGGAAAACAAGAGGATGAATCTAAAAAAATATCTGTACCATGGACCACCAAAGCCCTATAAAATAAAAATAAAAAAAACAGCATTTGTAATTATCATTTGGAAAGAAATAAAAAGAAAAAAGAAACAAGAAAGGAAAACACTGATCACTTGGGAACTGGTGGCACAGGTGATAAGAATGTCTGCGGCACACATATCATAGGTTGTGTAATCAGGTGATCACAGTTCTGAGGTCACAGCAAGCAGGTCAACCATTAGTTGCTCCATTCCTGGGCCAACAACAACAAAAAAAACAGAAATTCAGGGTACTTTATTAATACCTTTCACCAAACAGGGGAAATCCACAGGTCACGGGTCAGTCTAATATTTCAGGGGGGTGCTAGATAGGCTGCATGCCGTCGTGGAACGTAGGTGGGTTGGGGTTAAGGCCTGTTCTAGATGTTATGGGGTCTTTAAAAGCAGCAGAAAGCTGGGAAACCCAGTCTTACCACCCTCTAAAATGTTGGACTGTCCTGTGAGGTCATCTGGGGTAGAATATTAAAAAAGCACCAAATTCAGTCACTGGGAACACTGACACAGACTGCAGTCTCAGCAAAGCCAATGGCGTACACCCATTTTTAATGCACAAGACAGCCATCAGAAGTGCCAAAACAAACAGTCCAACACTTGTACTTTCTCCCATGCTCTTGCCATACTCAGGTTGAAAGACTTAAGAAGGTGCGAAATGAAGCAAAGCGCATTATTTTAGGGTGCACTGGAGACAATCTAACTCATAACTAGAAAATAAGTTCATCGTCAATGAAAGCAGCAGTCATAACACATCAGTAGTTCCACATGCAATCAACTGCATAAGGTACCATCAGTTATGGATGTGTGTTTGATCTATGGTAAGGCTTGAAGTTTTCAAACAAAATACTACTAGCCTGTACACAATGTTCCATACTGGAGTGCATTTTTACATCATCCTAGAGCTCCCAGGCGAATCCCAGCCTAAAACCAATATTAAAAATTGATCTGGAAAGCAACGGTGACTGGCATCATGTTTACCACATCACCCTTCTATAAAAAATACAGATCCAATATGGGCCCTTTACCTTTTTTTCTTAAAATTACTTTTCAAAAAACCATCCACACTGGACTACAGGTAAATTCATAACCATTTTGTGGTACCTAAATATAACTGTGATATACAGGTGAATGAGGTTTCCGGGATTTGAACCAGATTGGTTCCTACCCTTGGGAAGTTAATCCTACAGATGGAGTCCTGGAAAGAAAAAACTTATCGGTGGAGGGGGAGAAGTGCATTGCACAAAACAAGGTGAGCTAAGATAGTGGATTTTTAAAAATCTTTGGTCACTGAATGGTACAGTGTTTGGTCAACGAGCCAATGAAACAACAACACAGATACCATGTCTGGTTAATGAGCCAAAGGTACAACAAAACAGATACAGTATCTGGTTAAAGAGCCAATGGTACAACAAGAACAACAATACAATGTCTGGTTAACGAGCCAACGGTACAACAAGAACAAAGATAGAATGTCTGGTTAACGAGCCAACGGTACAACAAGAACAAAGATAGAATGTCTGGTCAATGAGCAAATGGTACAATAAAGACAGAATGTCTGGTCAATGTGCCAATGGTACAACAAGAACAAAGATAGAATGTCTGGTCAATGTGCCAATGGTACAACAAGAACAAAGATAGAATGTCTGGTCAATGAGCAAATGGTACAACAAGAACAAAGATAGAATGTCTGGTCAATGAGCAAATGGTACAACAAGAACAAAGATAGAATGTCTGGTCAATGAGCAAATGGTACAATAAAGACAGAATGTCTGGTCAATGTGCCAATGGTACAACAAGAACAAAGATAGAATGTCTGGTCAATGTGCCAATGGTACAACAAGAACAAAGATAGAATGTCTGGTCAATGTGCCAATGGTACAACAAGAACAAAGATAGAATGTCTGGTCAATGTGCCAATGGTACAACAAGAACAAAGATAGAATGTCTGGTCAATGAGCCAATGGTACAATAACAACAAAGACATAATGTCTGATCAAGGAGCCAATGGTACAAAACAAATGCTACAACAACAAAGATACAATGTCTGTCACTGAACAAATGCTACAACAAAGATACAATGCCTGTCAGAGAACAGATGGTACAATAAAAACGATACAATGGTTAATTAGCCAACAAGAAAAAAGATAGACATGTCTGGTCAATGAACAAATGCTACAATAACAAAGATACAATGTCTGTCACAGGAACAAACGGTACAACAACGATACAAATGCCAATACTCACAACAAAGATACAATGTCTGTCACTGAACAAATGCTACAACAAAGATACAATGCCTGTCACAGAACAGATGGTACAATAAAAACGATACAATATCTGCTTAATTAGCCAATATACTCAAAAACACAACACACACAATGTCTGTCACAGAACAAACGGTACAGCAACAAAGATACAGTGTCTGTCAAAGAACAAATGGTACAACAAAAAAGATACATTGTCTGTCAGAGAACAAAGGCTGCAACAACAAAGATACAATGTCTGTCAAAGAACTAGTGGTACAATAACAAACCTTCAAAATCATCATAACGAGGGAGAGAATGATAACTGCCAGAAACAGTAATTTTGTTAACGTGTTAATTTCCAAGTCCAGTAATCCAATCTGAAATACACAAAATCATCTTGTTTCAAAAAAAATCTTGTATTAACAAAGCCAAGTCATTTAAAAAAAAAATAATGATTGAAAAGCAACAATGGCATTCATAATCTGGTTTAATTACCACTAACTGTTTGCTCGCTTTGCTTAGGAAAAAAAAAACACGATCAACAAGCATTACCGAAAGGGTAGCTTTTGGTTATAATTGTGACTAGGTTATTTGTGCCATATAAAGTGGCTTAGCACTGCTCGTCACCAAGTAGCCCTGAAAAGGACTCTTGCAGTGTTATTGGGATCAACGGAGACAGACCCAAATACTGTTCCCATCAACGACAAAGTCGTCTACCGCCTGCCAGAGGGTGGGTGATCCGGTCGCCGATGATGCACCACTAATCACGGGATCATGAGAGCTAAAAGCCTGCAACGCTTTTGCAATAGAAAGTTGAAGGATAACAGAGAGATAAAAACTGTATATAAAAGAGATGAATGAGAGTAGACCACAAGGCAGACCAAGAAGATGGTGGTGGTGAGATAATATACAGGCAGACCTACAAAAACTTGCAGACATGAACTGGGAAGAAAAAAGGTAAAGGTAAAGTTAGTAGATGAGAACCAGTGTCATTGCACACGGTTTTAAACCATAAGTGCTCTGCCACCAGTAAGGACAGCTGATAAGAAACTGTCCGCCTGTGTCGTCGTCAGCACGCAACTCCGTAGCTACAGCGACGTTCCTCCAGGGAAAGAAAAAGAAAATCACAGAGATGAATGGAGGTGGGCGAAATCTGCAGCAATGACACCTCAAGGGCTCCGAATGCAAAAGAAGAAGAAAAAGAAGAAGAAGAAGAAGAAGAAGAAGAAGAAGAAGAATGTCATGTTACAAAAGAATAAATGATACGCACTTTGATTTTTTGGAAGCTGCTGTGGTGTAGTGGCTAGACACTCATCTCGGGCCAAAAGGTTGTAGGTTAAAATCTGCAGACTGACCTAGCCTAAAACCGGTAGCAGGAAAAGTCCTGGGAGATAAAGGCGGCCAGCGTGATGTTGACCATTTAACCCAGAGAGCGTCAATTAGCTAAAAAATATCATTTTAGCATTATAAGCTCAATCTGGCTGAAAGCATTGAAAAAGGTCCTTTACTTTTTTACTATTTGCCCAATATGCCTAATGGCATGAAGAAGGGTCCTTACCTTGCTTTTTGGCTGTGAGGTGTTCATGACACTCCTGGTCTCACAACCAGTGTAGATGACCACTCCCAGAGCTGTGCCGGATGCCACGACTGTGTTAGCCCATAGAGTGTGTTCTATACTCAGGGAATCTTCATGTACAATTCCTTCATTGTCCTTCAACAGAAATAATTAACAGTTAATAAGGCAGGGGTGTCACTACAAAGAAAATATTGGGGGAGGTGTGGAGGAGCCCTCATAACCATGCTGGATCTTAATTCACCGATGGATTTCTGTAGGTTTCACCCCTTTATTAATCAAAAAAACGGATAACACAGTGCTGCTTCTCTTGAGTACATGTCAAAAGTGGGGCAGCTATCTTTCAGCTGTCATTATTTCACCCTGTTTGTCCGCACCGTGATGTCATGTGCTTAACACCTCTAACATCATTACCCGGCTCTCTAGCATAGTTGGTTAAATCGGACTTCACGGTGACCGGGTGACGAACTCTTTGTGGTCCGGTTTCACTTCTGGGTGTAGGAAGAAAAGCCACATTTTTCCCAGATTTACGGTACCTATCATGGAATCAAGGCCAAAGGGTTGCGATATCCACAGTACCGAGCCAAAGGGTTAACAACTTATAGTTTCTGGATATTTAAAAAAAAAAAAAAACATACTTGAAAACCATACTGACAGGTTACAAGACAATGTCCTGACTGCTGAAATTTCTATTTGTTAAAATTATTAAGGATTTACTTTGTCCTGCAATCCACCGTCTTAACGAGGATAGGAAGCTTAGTCTCTAGAGTAAAAGCTCAGCATTCTTAACCGCCCATGATGGCTGCTTTGCTGCCAGCAGCCAGTTGAATGTGGTCATCCTGTTCATTTTTTTTTCTAAGGTGAAATGCAATCATTTGGCCATCCAATCCTCTAATGATAAAAATTCAATATACAAACATTTTAAAGAAAAAAATTGAAATAACAGTCACATTTATGATATTGAATCTTTAAGTGTGGGTTCGAGGGCTCCATTGGTGGAGGTAGAAGGGGAGGAGGGATAAACCCATGCCATCCTAACGAGCACATGGTGAAAGGTGACTAAGGGCAGATTCCTTCGATGTCGGAGTGGATATGCCTAAGATGCCAGGAGCCAAAAGACTGCATATAAATAAGCCATATTTCTACAAAGGATGTGCAAACAAAAACTCCAATTCTGGAGCAAGACAAAAGTCCAGAAGTGGATAAAAAGCCAGAAATGTTTGCCAGAGTCTACAGCCCATGAATATGAACAAGAACCTCCAAGTGCAAATTCTTACCCTAGTGAAAGTGCCGACAAAAGTGTGGATAGTTTTCTGTGGCTTCTCTGCATAAACATGGGCTGTTATATCCAAGATGTCCTGAAAGACAAACAAATTAAAAATGTAACACATATTCAATTTTTGACATTTGCACATTTCACAATCAAGAATTTATATCAGAAAGAATTATTTTAATCAAGTTGACAGAAGGAAGTAAAACTACAACGATTATTCAGATATATGCACCTTGCAATGATAGTTATTCTGAAGAAGAAAAAGAAGACTTTTACGAGAGACTTACGGACACCATCAACAATGTTAAAGAGAAAGAGGACATCATAGTAATGGGAGATTTTAATGGTAGGGTAGGTAAAAGAAGATCACCATGGGAGAGATACCTTGGCCCATTTAGCGACACAACCACAGATTGCAATAGAAATGGAGAACACCTGCTAAACTTGTGTGCTGAACAAGATCTCTACATTACCAACACATTCTACCAACATCGCCAAAGTCAGGTTAAAACGTGGTACAAGTGGAACAACTTAGATCAAGCGTCACAAATTGATTTTATACTAGTCAGACAACAGCAGAAGAGGAAGGTAAGAGACTCAAAAGCTGTCCCAAATGCCTGGATTCAGACCATCGCCCAGTAGTTATGAACATATGCAACTCAAGTAGAAACAGTCTACATAAACAGAAACGTGAAGAAATCATCAACACTAAGAAATTAGAGGAAGAGAATATCAAACATGAATTTGAACTAGAAATAACAAAGGCTTTTGCAGATATTGCCAAGGAACCAGTAGGAATTCAAGAATGGGATTATTATAAATCAACCATCACGAAGATATTAAAAGACAAGTGTGGTACCAGAAAGGCGGGCAAAGGCAAGAAAAAGGGTACCGCTTGGTGGAATGAAGAAGTCAAAGAAGCAGTGTCAAATAAAAAGAAGATGTTTCAAATATGTTTTAAAACAAAAGACGAAAAGGATTACATTAGGTACAGACTAACTCGAAGAGACACCAAGAGAACAATAAAGAAATCCAAAGAGGAATCATGGAAAAAGTATGGTGAACACCTAACACAGCTATGTACAGAATCATCAAGAGACTTTTATAAGAGTGTGAAAGCGATGCGATTAAGAGAAGAAAGCTTCAATCCAACATCAGTCATAAATGATAAAAATGGAAAACCATTATTCAGCCAAAAAGAAATTAAAAAAAGATGGGAGGAATATTTTAAAAAACTTTTGAACCCGTCGGAAATACATGAAACAGCAGAATTCCATTCAAGGGCTCCAGATCATCTAGAACCACACATCCTGCGGGATGAAGTAGAGAAAGTTATCAAAACAAGTAAAAGACACAAAGCAGCTGGTATCGACGGAATAACAACAGAAGTCATCCAGGCTGGAGGGGACACTATGATCACCTGGCTGGAGAGAATTTTCAATAGAGCATGGGCAGAGAGAAAGGTACCAGTGGATTGGCAAAGATCAGTTGTAGTACCTATATGGAAGAAAAAAGGAAACAAGAGAGAATGTGGAACTTATAGAGGAATATCTTTACTAAGTCATGTGGGGAAAATGTATGCAAAGATCTTAGAAGGTAGGATAAGAGCAAAGGTTGAACCTCTACTGAGTAAAGCACAATTCGGTTTCAGGAAAGGGCGAGGTTGCACTGATGCCATATTTGCACTAAGACAAGTCTGTGAAAAGACACTCGAATACGATAAAGAGCTAAACGTGGTCTTTGTAGATCAAGAGAAGGCATTCGACCGTGTAGACAGAGATGTGCTGTGGAGAATTCTTGACGATTACGGAGTGCAGGGTCAATTATTAGACAACATCAGAGCCCTCTATGAAAAAAGTGAAAGTGCAGTAAGAACATCTAGTGGTCTTTCTGAATGGTTCAAAGTCACAACTGGTGTCAGACAAGGATGTGTACTGTCACACCATTACTTTTTTCATAACATACATGGATAAGATCACTGTAGAAGCAAACCCAGACGTGTATGCTATAAACGAATTACTTTTTGCTGATGATCAAAGCATACTGTATCAAAATGAATATGATCTACAGGAACATCTGACTACTCTCAACAACAGCTGTTTACAACATAATATGAGAATCAGTACAGAAAAAACAGAAGTTATGAAGATCAGCAGAACACACAGGCCACTGAATATAAATGTTGGAAGTGCCAAAATCAAGCAAACCAAAGAGTTCAAATACTTGGGCAGTATATTTACAGAGGATGGAAGAATGGACAGAGAGATAGAAACAAGAATACAGAAAGCAAATGCTGACACATACCAACTATCACCTCTGCTTAAACATCCAGATATAACCATGAAGACCAAAAGACAATTGATAAACACCATCTTCATTCCAACACTCTGCTACCAGTGCCAGACATGGACAATCAACAAGACCCACGAAAGAAAAATAGAAGCCTGTGAAATGAAATGTCTAAGAAAAGCAGCGAATAAGACCAGACTAGACAGGATAAAGAATATAGACATTAGAAACACTGTCAAAACTACACCATGTTTAGACTACATAGAACATCAAAGAATGAAATGGTTTGGACATCTAACCAGGATGAAAAATGATCAAATAACATCACAAATTTTCAACCAAAGAAGCTCAGGATATAAGGCAAGAGGAAGACCAAGGAAACGGTGGATTGACGGGGTCTCCGAAACCTGCCAAAAGCATGGCCTCAGAACATCAGATGCTGCCCGCCTTGCTTACGACAGGAACTTGCATCTCCCCACAACGCTTAGCGGCATACGTGGAAGGAAAAAGTAAGTAAGTAAACAATCAATAATTCCCAAATCTACCTCAATATAAGATTGGGTGGTTGAAATTCCAAATTAACTAGAAAAACTCTCCATGTGTGTGTTTCAGAGTCTGATTCTGGGAGTGGAAGGTGCGGAAAGGATGATTCACTCCCCCATAACAAGTAGGTATAGAAGGTGACATAACAAGTTTGTTGTAATCGAATGTGTTAGGTCGAAATGTATAAATTTTGCAGCCTAGCTTTACACCACAACACCAGGTGCTAACTGCCTTTTCAAGAATGAATGCAGAAGAAGAAGAAATAGAAAAATCCCATTTTCTGTGAGCAACTATCATCATGTCAAAGTTGCTGACTCATTCTTCTTCTTCTTCTGCCCTTCTATCCCCCAATGGAGCATAGGCCCTCAACCAAATCAAGCCAAGTTGTTCTATCCTTCGCTATTACATGGAGCTCTCCTCATGTCCTCCCCATCTTTTTAACTTCACTCTCCAGCTCTCTTCTCCATGTGTTTTTTGGCCTTCCTTTATTCCTATGCCCCTGTGGGTTTCCAATGCAAAGACATTCTAGTTATGCTGTTCTCCTGTATTTTCAGTGTGTCCTATCCAACGCCAGCATCTTTTCCTCACCTCTTGGTCCACTGGAGCCTGTTTAGTTCTCTCCCAAAGCTCTACATTAGTTATTCTATCATACCATATTGCCTAATTGCTCTGAAGTTAAAAAGTTAGTTGCGTATCCTTTACAGGACGTTGCAGAACCAACCCCAGCTTTTTTGGCTGTTGTGGTTTGTTTAGGCCAATTTTATGTTCAGTAGTTTACCACTGCTTTCTGAGCAGTCTCGGAACCACTGTAGAAATCAATGCAAGACAAATCGTCCGCAGCTGGGATCGAACCCGGAGCCCCGGCATTACGAAGCGCGTTATCAATGCCTAAGCCACAGACGCCGACTTCACTGCCATAGTCAACATTTTTTTGTTTTGTGTTTCTCATTTTTTTCTTAGGTTAAAAAAAAAAGTTTAAAAACTAAGTAGAACTAATCCTGATCACCTTACTCATGTGATATGCTTATATATAAGCACAGGCTGTCAAGTTCTGGCACCTCATAAGATCACCAGAATCACAGATCATGTCCATGTTCTTGTCTCACATTCTTGGTTACTTTTTTTATCCAATGAACCATAGGAGATTTCATACATATATTACGTATGTACACACACACACACATACATACACACACATCATGGCAGGACATATGTCTAAAATTCTAAAATATGATTGACAATATGTGAGCAGATATCTAACGGCATGGACTTTAGGAAGCAGAAGCCCCTTAGAGAGGAGTGAACTTGCCACATTTGTCTGCAGTCGCTGTGTGTCTTGTACAGCCAAACGTAGCTTCCAATCTGTTTCTCCGTCCAGCTGATCAGTTCTGATAAAACAACCACCATCCTTTTCTGATGTCCTCAAAAGCACCATATCCGCTGGCACACGCTGGTTCTGTAGAAAGGGATTTATTATAAGACAACAATCAAATCAAAGTAAAAAGAAAAATTAACCAATCAAAGGTGATGTGACTTTCTTGGTATAGTACAACAACCAATCAAAGATTGTGTATGGGCTTTCTTACTATCAAAACATAACCAATCAAAGACGAGGTATGTGACTTCTTTGGCAATAACGTAATCAATCAAAGACTGTATTTGTGACTTTTTGGGGGAAAAATAACAAATTAAAGGCAACTTTCTTTGTATTATCGTAACCAATGACAGAAAGTCTATGTGTATTATTTTTTTAGCGCAATAAAACAACCAATCAATGATTATGTGACTACTGATTTCACCATTAAAAAAAAAAAAAAAAACTATCAAGGACAAAGTACATTATTTTCCTGGTAATAACATAGTCAACAAACTCTGTATTTGACTTTCATAGTGATAATAAAATTAATCAATTATGACTGTGCTTTCTTAGAAAAACAAATCAAGACCTTAGCTTTTTTTTAGTATAATCAAATAATTAAAAAAATGAACATGGCTTTAGTTTTCCTCTTCAGCCTTCTTGGGTCCTCAGGGTTTATAGCAGCAGATATCATCAACACCCATTCATCTCTGTGATTTGCCTTCTTTTGCCCATTGGGACTCTTAAGTGTTTGTAGATCTGTATGTGTATTATCTCTCCAACTTCGTCTTTGTCTGCCTTTTGTATATGCAGTTTTTGTCTCTATTACTGCCATTCTCACTCTATATGCCCTAACCATTGCAGTCTATCAGCGCTCCCGATCACACACGTGTTAGTATCACTTCCATCCTTTTGATTTGATTTGATTCAAGAACCAACATCACAGCATTCGGGGCATTCTCATAAGCGCTCCATCCCCATCTTCAGCAGCCAGCGAAGAGTTCCAATGCAAAGGGTGCCAGTAGCATTCTCATTAAACATCTGTCTTGCCTTTCCTCTGAGCCTCAAGCATCTGCCAGAATCTCTCGTCACTTCCCCCCTGCATCAATCTCACCAGACTGTGGTGATCCATCTGCTCCTCCGAACTGTACATGCTCTCCCACAAGGCACTAACCACGCCTGCCTTATCATGCATCAGTATTCCACCAAGCTGTGCAGAGCCAGCCAGTCTGTCCGCCTGTTCATTTCCCAACACACCGGCGTACTCTGGTAAAAAAAATCTTTTTGACAGATAAAGAATATGAAGCAAAATCCAGAATGCCAGCTGAAGAGATAAGAACTCCTAGCATTACCCAAAATCTGGTTATTAAGTTAAATTAAAGTAAAGGATATGTTTGAGAATGGCTGCGAATAAAACCAGAAGAGATAGAGTGAGAACGATGTGATTACAAGAACTATTGGAACAATACCCATCGTTAAATTTATTGAGAAGCAAAGAATGAAATGGTTTGGTCAACTAATGAGAATGGAACCAATGATGCCAGCATCAAGAGCATACAACATGAAAATCGAAACACCAAGAGGCAGGGGAAGAACTCCTAGCATTAAGGAGTCACGGACAACTTGAGACTTCATAACATCACGTTAAATGAAGCGACTGAGCGCGCCCTGGCTCGGTTGCCGATATTCTGATAGACTGCGACGCCTAGCGGCACAAGCAGATTTTGACAAAAGAAGAAAGTAAAGGATCCTCTATACTACCATAAGGCATATTAGGCATGTAGTACCAGACTTGTATTTTCTAGACCAACTGGCAATCTGCGAGTGACATTCATTAACTTAAAGCCGACATTCAAACATGTAATTGTTAAAGAGCACCTTCTCTAAGATGATCAAATGTCCCACTTGAATGTCTGAACTTGGAATTCTGATAATCCCATCTCTGGTCAGTTTTTTGTACTTCTGGGAATTAGCCTCTTTGTCTCGCCGGTACCGTCTGTAGTCATCCAGAGCTTCCCGACACATGGTCACAAACAAGACAAAACCCTGGACACAGGAGATGAAAAACAACAGTTTTAACCCTACTGGTCCCAAATAATTACACAGCAGAAACCCAATCTGGCACAAAACCACAAAATAAACGTGTGTCACTTTTAAAAACACAATAAACATTGTTTGGCATCTTAAAATTTGAGCTATATTTCTTGAGCACATAAAAGCCAACATGAAAAATGTAACAGATGTTGTGTTGCAATGATACATATGGGTAATAGTTAATAACATACTGTGCGTTGGTTGGGACAGAAAGAGTACAAATCTAATATCAGAAGCTATGTCTGTGTCAAACTAACTTCTGTAGTTTTTCAAAGCATAACGGTAACGGCCCTTGCTAACCATGGTAGAGGTCTGGGTTCAATCCTCAGCAATTATTCTTTTCTTCTGTTAGTCCTCAAAAGGACAGCTGGCACACTGTGTTAAGTAAGGTTTACGGCTAGGCCACAGTTTTTGCAACTTTCAGCCCAACACATTAGATTTCAGCAAAAACCTAATTAGACACTTTTTGATGACATGCTTGTGGTACTGACCCTGTGTTTTTACATTAAAATGGACACTACATAGTTTTCAGAAAAAAAGCTATGTAATAAATCACTCTCATTAAACATCAGAAAACGAGTGCTGAGATGGTACATCAAGACCTGCTCTGTTGTATGTCAGTGAATCTTGGAATGTGAACAAAAAAATTAAGAAGAGTTTGGATGGAAACTGAGATGTAGTCCTTGAAAAGAATCTTGCGAAAACCTTGAACTGCCAGAATAACCAACAGTGATTGTCTGGAAATGGCTAATGGAAGTAGACAGTTATTTTCAACGATGAGAAGAAGACAAACAAAGTTGTTTGGTCATGTGATGAGAAAAGGAGCACTGGAAAATATTGTGACGACTGGAAAGATCACTTATAAAGAGGCAGAGGCAGATCAGGAGAATGAGGGTGGATGCCTTAAGACAGTGGCATGGAGGAATATCATCAGTGGAATTGATCCAGAACATCAAAGACCGAGATCTGTGGATATACATGAATGCCTACGCAAGCCGGCAAGGCACTTGATTATGACAAAAAGCCAGACTCACAGATGACCTTCTTCTTTATGTTCACCAGCTGTAAACTCCAATGAAAAGTCCTGGTTCTTTATCCACTTCTGGACTTTCATCTTGTTCCAGGACACGAGTTTTCTGTGCACATCACTTTTACTGATCAAGTTTTTGTGTGTGTGTATGCATGCAGACTGTTAGTTCCTTTCTTTTCAAACAAATGCAACCCAACTTTGAAGGAAATGCTGATACTATCTATGTTGACCAGGTTCACAGTTGGTAACTCGTGCCTAGGAAGATCACTGAGAGGTGTATCTGGGTATTAACCCCACTGAGCCTTGGTCTTGGTGCACCACCATGTGTGGTTTCACACACCTACATCCCACACAGATAAGGCAAAGTAAAGAAAACATTAACGGACCATTTTCCGCGCCTTCAGACTTATCGGGCACATAGGGCTAGATCTCTATTTAAAGACCAATCAGTACTGGGTGGTTGATGTGGTCAACACCACCCCGTCTGCCTTTACTTCCCATGACTGTACCTGGTACCCATTTAAGGCTGGGTTGACCGTGGAGCCAAGGTCATTACCTCACAGAGATACTCAAATGAAAACTCACCAGGGGTCCCCAGTAGGTGTAGAGGTAACCAATTCTTAGTTCTGGAATCAGCTGCGACAAGGCCATGATCAGAAAATAAAGATTTAGGAAAAACTTGAACTGTTCAAATAATACCTGAAAGGAAAAACCAACATGTGTTCCCAGTTTGAAATATCTTGAAATACATAAATATAAAAATTACAATGCATCAATCAACAACAACAACAACAACAACAAAAGACATTCTCACACAGAGGTATCATGAGAGCTAACAGACTGAAATGGCTGGGGTATATCGAGAGAATGTCCATGACAGAGAGAGAAAAACTGTACATAATGGAGCTGAATGGTCGTAGACCAGACTAAGAAGACAAAAGAGAAATAATATTCAGACAAACCTATTTAAATTTGGTGTCACCAACTGGAAAGAGAAGGCCAACCAGAAACACAAGTGGAGGCGGGTGACATCTGCAGCAATATGTGATCTGAGCCTGCCTTGAAAGAGCTACAAATTATGAAGTGATTTTGACTTGAAAGTGCTAACAACTGTAACATGACGATGATGGCAAACAGCTTTTATATAGCGCTGGTGGTCTTTTCTATGCTGTTTTTTTCATCTAGTGTGTCAGAAGGAGGGGTGAGAACAGACTGGCTGTCCCCTAAACAAAGCTGAGTTGAGTTGATTCAAGAACCGACATCACAGTAGTCTTGGCATTCCCATAAGCACTCCGTACCCATCTTCAGTAGCCAGCGCAAAGTTCCAATACAATGGTGACAGTAGCACTCTGACTATACATCCGTCTTGCCCTTCCTCTGAGTGTTGAGCATCGGCCAGAGCCCTTTGTCACTCTCTGCTGCATCACTCTCACCAGACTGTGGTGATCCATTTGCTCCTCCGAATTGTACACGTTCTCCCACAAGGCTCTAACCATGTCTGTCTTATGCAGCAAAATTCCACAAAGTGGTGCAGAGCCAGCCAGTCTGTCTGTTCATTCCTCAACACACCGGCATTCCCCGGAGAAAAGATCCAGACAATGCCCCTCACCTGTGATCTCGGAAGCAAAGCCTGCCACTCTGCATGAAGCATGCCCCTGTCCTCACCTTCCTAAACATACTTTCTGAGTCAGTTACAAACATGATGTGTGAGTGTGTCAATTTCTCTAACCAGCAGAAAGCTGCAGTGACCGTCTCTACCTCCACTATTAAGCTGGATGTTGTGGTATTTTATGCTAAGTCTCCTGCACCAAATGTCTATATGCAGTAAAAGGCAACTTTTTTCTTCAGCATTCTGAGCCCTTGAGGTTGTTCATTATTACAGATATTACCCGCCTCCACTCATCTCATTGGGTGGCCTTCTCTTTCCAGTTGGTGACACACCAAATGTTTGTAGGTCTGTCTGGGCATTATCTCTCCATTGCCTTCTTGGTCTGCCTCGAGGTATACGACAATTCAGCTCTCTTGTATATACAGTTTTTATCTCATCATCTGATATTCTCTCAATATGCCCCAGCCATTTAAGTCTATTAGCTCTCATGATGCCAGTGATCAGTGGTGATTTAAACAGATTATGAATTTCATTGCTGCTTCTCAGTCTCCATTTCCCACTATTTGCATCTTTAATGGGTCCAAAGATTCATCGGAAGACTGTTTTCGAAAATCTGTAATAAGCCTTTATCTCTTTAAGCTGTGCTCCAAGTTTCATAGCCATATAAAAAGACTGGTCTTGAGAAGGTTTAATATATTCTGATCTTGGTGTTGTGAGATAGTCTTGAACTTTAGCAGATGTTGAAGGGCATAGTACACTTTATTTCCAGATTATATTTTAGATTGTATTTCTTCTCTCAGCATGTTGGTGTAATTGAAGTATTTATATGTTTCTGTTTGTTTGATTTTTATATTATTGACTTCTATGTGGCTAGAGTTTATATTCTTTATCTGTCTTGTTATAATTTTTTTTTTTTTTATTTATCGAACACCGGCTGTGAATTCCAGTGGAAGGTCCCGGTTAATCGTCCGCTTGGACTTTTGGCTTTCACCTGGACCTGATTTTTGCGTGTACAACCGTTTTTCATTTCCCTGCCTCTTGGGCAGCTGTACGCCGACTTCGAAGGAAGACGTCAGGCCTATTTCTAGGGTGACTGTGGCCATTGTTTTGTGTGGGTCGAGACGTTGCCTGATTTGTGTGGTGTCCATTTTGTCGCCTTCGCCGCAGGTATTGCCCCCGGAGTAACCCTTTGGGGCAGCCCCCTGTGGAACAGTTGGCCCTCAAGGGAAGGCAGGGGCAGATCATGGGCATTCCCCGCCATCCAAGGAGGCTTCCATGCATGCAGAGCCGGCACATATCGCTCTGTTTCTGGGCTCACCCAAGGAATCGTCACGTCCTGCACATGCCTGCTTAACATCACAACCGTATCAGGCCTCCCGCTCGACAGGGGCTGCGCCCTCTGGAAGTCAGCGGGGAGCAGCCTTTGGGTTTTGGACTTTTGTGACCACACAGATAGGTGCATTAGCCCGACAGAATTTCACATCCTGAATCAGGCATATCGTTGTCAGTTTTTCCCAACACTCGGGCGAGTGAGGTCTTTGGGTGTGGGTATTCGGTCTCTTTCAGTTCAGTGCAAATTTTGATGGTCAGATTTTGATCCGTATGATCTAGTTTTGTCGGACATTTAGGCTTAGCCATCTGATGGATGGTTGCTGTTGTGGTGTACCCCAGCGCGGTGACGACGACACTGAGGGTTAACCGAGGATGTACGTGAATGGCCAGCCTGTGGATGGTTGTTGTTGTGGTGCACCTCAGCGCGGTGACGACGACACTGAGGGCCAACCGGGGATGCACAAGGATGGCCAGCCCATGGATGGTTGCTGTTGTGTTGCCCCTCAGCGCGGTGACGACGACACTGAGAATTAACAGAGGATGTGCAGTGAGCAATGTTCTCTATACTCAGCAGTCTTTTAACCAAGGGTTGTAATTTTAGCTGTATGTTTGTCAACCCTACTCATGTTCCTAATGAGTTTTGATAACATGTTTCACCCAAGCGTTTGGGGGCGGGCTGATGAGAGCCACAAGGACACATCACCTCTGGGGGCCGCCAAACTCTGAGATCCCCTGACAGCTCTGTTAATGCTCATTTGAGACATTATCCGTGGCGCACGACGAGGACGTGCTGTAGGGGTCTTGCGTGAGGATCTGTACAACCAGGATAGTGAAGGACTGGCGCCCCAGTGACGTACGGAGTATCTCCTTATACACATCATGTTGGGCTTAACTTCCCCTCACGCCTGTGACATAAATCACCGCGCCACTCTCGTTATAATGTATTCTATCTTATTTTGATTGATAACTGGTCCCATTTTGTGAGCTGATTCCTTTAAGAGAGTCAAAGTTTTTACAGTCTCTAGTTCATTTTCTCCTGCAAAAGCAATGTCATCAGCATATCCAAGTATTCTTGTAGTTTCTCCTATATTACACTCTTGTTTCAATTTCCTTATAATTTTTTCCAGGGCCAAGTTGAACAGAAGTGGGGACGGAGCGTCAACTTGCTTTAAATTAGATGTTGTTTGAAAAGGGTCTGACTTTCTGCCTTTTTATGTCACAATATTATAAGTGTCTTCCATAAATAGTATGGTCATAGTAATTAACTTCTTTAGCTTTCCAAAGTCCTTCATAGTGTTCCATAAACTGTTTCTATGCATACTATCATATATGTCTTTTTGAAATCAAATCCACAAAAAAACATTATGTACATATATTGTCATACGCCTTTTTAAAATCCAAAAAAACATCTGGTGTAGAAGGATCTCTAAAGCTTGATTTTTAATTTTGCACCAATCAGGTAGTGGTCACTATGACACTTAGCTCCTTCTAACATGTTGTATGTTTGATTCATTTCTACTATTTAGTAAAATATGATCTATTTGATTATAAGATATCTTGTCACAAGATTGCTAAATTTGTTTATGTATATCTTTTCTTTGAAGTCTGTTGCTGCTTATCTGTAGTCCTTTGGCTACTGCAAGACAGATTAATCTTCATTTGAATTTGTGTGAAGGCTTTTCATGCCTGCTACATTTTTACAGATTTTTCCTCTTCCAATATTTGCACTGAAATCTCCTAAGACAATCTGTAAGTCCCATTTTTGAGTTTCCTCTTTGATATTCTCAAGAAGATCATATAAATTTTCTTTAATATTGTCCTCTTTATCTTCAGTGGGGGCAGACACATTTTTCATCATGATATTTTTCCATTTTCTTTTTATTCGTAACTTAGTGATCCTATCATTTCATTCATTCATTCAGTAGCATGTCCCTCGCGGAACCTCGCTGCCATAACAACCCTCCGGAAAACCTTCCTATCAAGAGCAAGATGTCCTGCGTCTGATACACCCATCTGGAGATCATCTGCCACATCCTGCACCCATCTTCTCCTTGGCCTTCCTCTTCCTCTCTTCCCAGGCATATACCCCTCCATTATTGTTCTCTCTAGACCTCCATGACGTTTCAAGTGACCAAAATATTTCAATTTTCTTTGTTTTATTGTCTTTACTAGCCAACCCTCTTCAATATTCAGCTCTTGAAGTATGAATGCATTTGTTCTTTTCTTTACCCAAGATATTCTTAGAACCTGTCTGTAACATTTATATTCAAATGCATTTATGCGCTGTTCCGCTTGTTTAGTAAGTGTCCAGGTCTCACAGGCTCCTATCATTTACAGCTTTAAAATGTATAATACTTTCCTACAACCTTTTCTTGATGACAAATCCTGTCCCTAGTTCCTATTTGTTTGAAGTGTTTCCTTCATACACTATGGTACCCTATCCTGTTTTATTTCTTGAATTGCTGTTATATCCATTCCGTGTTCGGATAGCCCATGGGTGAGTTCTTCAGCTATTCCAGCTCTATAAAGGGTTTGTACATTCCATGTTCGAAATTTCAAAAATTCTTTAACATTACGGTACAAGGCAACTAATTAAGGATTTTCTGAAAGAGGATTGCTGGGCTTAAACACACAGATATCCTAGCCTAGCTGTAAATCATAACATAATTTAGTAAATTTCATTTTAAGGGCAAAAGCTGGAAAAGGGGAGAGGAAGAAGAAGAATGCTGAATTTTACTATCAAAGCATCTTTAAAAAAAACTAATTTTTACAGATAAAAAACAACAACTTACTTTTGGTATGATGAGATAATGCTATATCTGACTATCAAAACATCTTAAAAAAACATATGTCTAAAGATGAAAAAACAACAACTTACTTTTGGTATGAAAGAGATAATGCTGTATTTCTGATTGCGTACGACATTACGGGGATGTTTTTCAGTCTGAGATGTCCCTAAACCAATGTGCACTACACGAGGTCTAAGCTCTTTCTCCCGACAACATATAGAGAACAATTTATTCCAACAACTGAGGGAGAAAAAAAATTGGTTGTTAAAATTACTCACATATTTGTGGTGTTTGTGTGTTGTGTATGTATGTGCGTATTTAGATTTATATGTTCCATAGTCAGTATATAGAAAATCTGAACATGTCAGCCACTTCTGAGCAATATGTAATGTAAGTAAAAAAAAGTAAAGTTCCTTTTTCACGCCTTCAGCGCATCGGGCATATGGGCAGAGTGTCCCATATTTTTAGAGACCATCAGCACTCTGTGGGTAATGTGGTCAGCATTACGCCGGCTGTCTTTACTTTCCCAGGACAGCCCATTATGTAATGTGCTCATCCCTATTTTCTTCTTCTAAGTATGTGTGTGTGTGTGTTGTATGTGTGTAAACATTCCTAAGTTCCGTAGCGTAGCAAGCATACAGATTATTTTAACCCTGTCAATCAGTGCCCAGTAGTATGGTAAGTGTGAATGCCACTTATATCTAAGTATCTGTGTGCAAAAGTTCCTCTCTCTCTCTCTCTCTCTGTGTGTGTGTGTGTGTGTGTGAGTGTGTGTGTGTGAGTGTGTGTGCGTGTGTATATATGTATGTGTGTGTATGTGTGTGTGTGTAAGTGTACATGCACGCACAGAAAACAGATTCTTGTTTCATAGTGAGCATACAGATTATTTTAACCCAATTAATCAGTGTCCCAAACAAAATGATTTCTATCTTTCAGCCGTTTTTGGAGCAATATGTAATGTGCACATGCCTATTTTTTCCTCAGTATGTGTGTGTTGTATGTGTGTAAACATTCATACGTTCCACAGCATAGTGAGCAGACAGATTATCTTAGCTCTGTCAATCAGTCCCCTAGCAATATGTGATGTGTGAATACCACTAATTTCTATGTCCCAAACATCAAATCTTGTGTAAATATTCTTACTTATTACATTTGGCCAGCACATCTAGAAAAGTTATCACCCTAGTGGCAACTTTCATTTTCAGTCACTTCTGTGACAAATGTTTAATTTGTTTCACTGTATAATTTGTTTTACTGTATTCATAGCATTATTCAATTAAAAAAAAAGAACATTTTTATGTGAAACATTCTGGTACTGAAAGAAAGATAAATAAATGTTTAAGTTTGAATAAGACATAAAAATGGACTAAAGCAAGTCATTACTGTACGCCTTAGAACAGAACACAATAGACTTTACAGCCATATGTACACACAATTTAAGACTGGCAAATCAGCAATGTGTACATGTGGATTGGTACCCCAGACAACAGATCGCATCCTCTAAGACTGTTCCAAATACAACATATCAAGGCAAAACTTTTGGCCACGAAAAATACCAGTGCAAGCCAAACTTTATGGGTCGCTGAGTGAATTACAGAAGACGGTGAAGTTCATACTAGAGACAAGATTGCAGATATAGATAATCTATTTCAAGCGAATGAAAGAAGAAGAAGAATACTACACAATATATTGCCTGGCACATTCTGCTGTACTTGGTCAGGTGCATTATTAAAGTTATGCAACTGGAGAAAAAAAATTTGAAGCTTAAGGTTTGGGAGAATGGTCTTGATGACAAACTATCATAGAAAAAAAATTCTTGCTTGCTACATACATCCAGTTTTAACATATGGCTGTGAATCCTGGACAATCGGTAGGCAAGCCAAACAATTTCTAGAGGCCTCAGAGACGTGGTTTTACAGAAGAATGCCTAGAATACCTTGGACAGTAAAAAAGAGCAACCAAGAGGTTTTGAAAGAGGCGGGAGCCCGAAGACAACTTATCACAAACATCAGAAGGAGACAGTCATCATTTTTCAGCCATGTTATGAGAAGAGGAAAAACAGAACATGTTGTGACCACTGGAAAGATCTGTGGAAGGAGGGATAGAGGAAGACAACGAGAGAAGATGCTTGACAGTCTTGTTGCATGGCATGGAGGTGTGTCTGCACATGAACTGATATATACTGCAGGAGATCACAAATTGTGGAGAGGCATGATCGCCCACGCCAGTCAGCAAGGCACCTGATGATGATGATAATCATAGGCCATGCACATTCAACATTTGACCGAGAGACAGCAGAAGTTAGGACCATGGGAAGAAAAGTGCATGAGGCACGGGAGCTGGGGAGAGGCCGAGGCTACAATGGCTGCTACTCGATGACAATGGAGTTTGTGAAGTAATACAAGTTTTTGCAAAGTCAGCAACTGCAACACCTTTTTTTTTTCAATCCACAACCATTTGAAATACAAATTACAACTCAACTGGCAAACAACAGCTGCAACACGAAACTCTATAGGGAACATACAGATATGATAATTATGTTTATCCCCCATAATCTTGCCATAACATGTTCATAAAAGTAACTGTTAAACTGCTTCTTCTTCCTCTTACTCATCTTCTTTCTCCTCTTCTTCTCCTTCTTCTTCCTCCTCTTCCTTCTTCAGGCATTTCATCTAAAGGAGACAGAGGTGATCCTGACTCTGCCATCTCCTCCATCAGATGACATTCCAATGAAGTTAATGATGCTTATATTATTATTTGTTGCCTCCACTGTGGGTTCCGGGGCCTCATTTGGAGAGGGGTGGGGGAGGAACAGAACCCTGCATCCTAATAAGTCTGTCATAAAAGGTTACTAATGTAACAGTTTATCAAAATTATATGTGTTAAAATTGCTTTCCGGTGGGACCGGATGTAAGTCATCTAGACGACTCAAAGAGATCCACGAGACAACATGGAAACAATCTGACCAACCAGCTAAACTCTCAAAAAACAATTCAAATCGTTCTCCAATGTATCTTAACCCACTGCAGCATAACAGGAAATGAGATGAACAATCGACTTGCAAAGAATGGAACAAAAGAGAAAACAACACACCCTTTCACTGTTATTTCCAGAAATCAAATCACTTATTAAGAGAAAATACGATTGTGGAGAGAACAAACCGACAGTAAACATCCACAAGATTCCATCAACAGACTCAAAACAAAACAAAACAAAACAACAATTTTCCAGCTAAGAACAGGACACTGCAGGCTCAACTACCACATGCGTAAAATAAAGTACGTACAATCATCACAGTGTGCAGGTCGGACACGATCACAAACACCGGAGCACATTCTGCAGGTCTGCCTACTATACCTACAACTATAAAGAGAAGCCTGGTCTTAAGAGCAAAGTGTGCACAGCAAGCTATTGGTTACAATGAAGGACCTGCAACTGACATGTGAATCCACTGAGGCAGCCCACCTGATGATCTGATCTGAGAATATGAAACCAAACACAAAAGGAAGGAAGGGATGTGTTAGGCCAAAAGCCACAGACATCACACTTTAGCTGTAAACCACAACACAACATACCAACCGCCCTTTAAAGGGCAAACACAGAAGAAAAAGAAGAAGAAGAAGAAGAATAAGATCACTCATTTAGTCGACATGACACTTGATGACAAGGATTAAATATATTTAAATTTAACCAAAAAAATTTTAAAAACTTCAGTGACCACAAGTTCTTCAAGAAGCCCATATGATGAAGAAGCTTATCTCACATGACCCATATCTAACACAGAGGGCACTGCGTGCTTCGAAACATGCATAAACAGCTGACATCTGTTGTCACATTCAAACACACACAGAAGAATGAAAACGTCAATATCGATGACCTAGATTTAAGGTACTATTAATAGTTAAACGCAGTGAGCATAACTGGATCAGTCTTGACAAGCGACAGATTCGATTAATGTAACAAACACATCTGATGTAGTGCAATGGCTTGCCTGTAGGCCCAAAGATCTTGGGTCCAAATCTGCATAAAGTAGGATTTTTTTATTTGACCTAGGCTCTTTTGGGCAGCACTTGAACTGGTTTTGAAGCTTCATGATATTGTATACATTGTTGGCTGTCTTGTGCAGATATTTTTTTTCTTTTTTTCTGGATTTCTTGTATGGCCGCATTAAAATATCTGTGCAGGTTTATTAGATGAAGGTTGTTTTTGGTCCATCCTTTCACCTGTCTTAAAGTACTGTGCAATCAGTACTTATTCTTTATGGTGTTTATTAATGTATGAATCATGAACAAGTCTTAAAAAAGTACATTTTCTGGGGGCGGCTGTTGTCGTTGTCTACAACGACACTGACGCAGCAGCAACAGCAGGAGAAGAACATAATATGAAAATACATCTACTGACATGAAAGCAAAAGAAAAAAATAAGAAAGGACACATAAAATTAAACTCACTTTGTACATAGGTTTGACCACAGTTGCGGCAACGCCCGGAAAAGTGATCGGGACCGCCTTCGCCTCTCATTGACGAGGCGGTCACTTTCATCCATTTCAAAACTATCTCCACACATTAGAGGTACTGTGTCCAGACACGCTCCGTGCTCATCCTCCTCTTCATCCGAGCTTGGCCTGTGAAAGAGACAAATAATGTACTATTTAATGCAGGCATTAATATATACTGGGTCAAATTATAATCATGAGAATCTTGTTCCACGTGTGGGTTCCAGTGCTCCATTTTTTAGGGCACCCCCCCTCCCCCCCCCCCCCCCCCAACAAGCCAAAACAAACAAACAGACGAACAAACAAACTTTATTTTCTAAGGATCAAAAATTCAGCAGGCAGGCCCATCTAACATTCTGCCCTGCGAGTCCCACTCCTTGTTCACATTTATTTCATTCAAACATCATTTCATAGGTTTTAAAAAAATTACAAAGGCTGGAATGGGCTTCAACTCTTTTAAGATGTATCGCCACTCTAGAGGCTTTTGAATCCACCACTTTGGACTGATCTTTAAATAGTTTAGATGTATTCTGCTTTCATTTCTCTTTAATTTGATATATTGATGTCACTGTACAGCCAATACTTCTTCAGAAAGGCTAAATTTAGCTTTGTCTTGTTGCAGTAAAAAAAAAAAAAAAAATTCAGCTTAAAATTAATACTGTCCAAACCCTAGAAAAATGTCGCCCTGAAAGAGCTACTTATATTACTGAACTTAAAACCGTAATATACCTAATCCACTTATGTTGGAGGCAACTAACTAAGGGTGTTTCCTTCAAATTCAGAGTGCTTCTGCCTAGGAGGCAAGGAATCAACAGTCTGCATACAAATAAGCCAGATCTGTAAAAATGGACACGTCAAGAGTTTATAGCTGGTGAACACCAAGAAAAAGAAGAAGAAAGAGAAGAAGAAGACAATAATCTTGTAGATGCTGAACATGCAAAGGATGGATCGAGGGGAATAACAAAGTTCCTGAGAACACCCACATATGAAGCAAACTAATAGGAAACTAAGAAGAGAATTATCTTGTAGAGGTCGATCATGTAAATGATGAACCAACAGAACAATAGATTTACTGAGAACTCGCTCATATGAAGCAAACTAATTGAGTTTCCCGTTGTTAATTCTTCACCCTGATATCGCAAGGTATAACAAGACCAAAATGAGATACAAACAATAGTTTAGTCTGTTTCAAAAATGAGTTTATGTTTGAACTAGAACTAATACCAAAGAAGTAAAGAAGCAATGCGAAAGATATTAAAGCACGATGAAAGACTGTACGAAAGCATCGTGAAAGACTTATGAGATCACTGTGAAAGAAGACTATGAAAGCATTGAGAAAGACTGTATGAAAGCACCATGAAAGACTTATGAAAGCACCGTGAAAGACTGTATGAAAGCATCGTGAAAGACTGTATGAAAGCACTGTGAAAGACTTATAAAAGCACCATGAAAGACTGTATGAAAGCATCGTGAAAGACTGTATGAAAGCATCGTGAAAGACTGTATGAAAGCACTGTGAAAGACTTATAAAAGCACCATGAAAGACTGTATAAAAGCATCGTGAAAGACTGTATGAAAGCATTGTGAAAGACTGTATGAAAGCAATGTGAAAGACTGTATGAAAGCACTGAAAGAAGACTATGAAAGCATTGTGAAAGAAAAGTGTATGAAAGCACTGTGAAATAAGACAGTATGAAAGCACTGTGAAATAAGACAGTATGAAAGCACTGTGTAAGAATACTGAATGAAATCATTGTGAAAGAAGACTATGAAAGCATTGTGAAAGACTGTATGAAAGCACCATGAAAGACTGTACGAAAGCATCGTGAAAAACTATATCAAAGCATGGTGAAAGAAGACTATGAAATCATTGTGAAAAAACACTATGAAAACACTGTCAAAGCAGTTTGAAAGAAAGGCGTTCGAAAGCACTGGAAAAGAAGACAGTATGAAAGCACGGTGAAAGAAGATTGTATGAAAGCATTGTGAAAGAAAAACGTACGAAAGCACTGCGAAATAAGACTGTATAAATACACTGCTAAAGAAGTGCATGAAACTGTGAAAGAAGAGCATGAAAGCACCATGAAAGAAAGAAGAAGAAAAAGAAATTAAAGTCAACTTTCTATGTGAAGATGAGGCCATTTGATGATGAACTGTTCATATCCCTATAGCAGTGTCTGACTAGGGATTACCATTATATGACAAAGCATTGTGAAAGAAAAGTGTATTAAAGCACTGTGAAAGAAGCCAGCGTGAAAGCACTGTGAAAGAAGCCAGCGTGAAAGCACTGTGAAAGAACACTATGAAGGAAAGCGTTGCGAAAGAAAAGAGCATGAGAGCACTGAGAAAGAAAACAGTATAAAAGCACTGTAAAAAAAAAAGAAAAAAAGACAGCATGAAAGCATTGTGAGAGAAGATTGTATGAAAGCATTGTGAAAGGAAAACGTAAGAAAGAACTGTGAAAGAAGAAAATGAAATTGTCATGAAAGAAGAAGATGTAGAAATTACAGTCAACTTTCTATGTGAAGATGATGATGATGATGACGACAGTGATGATGTTGAGGACAATAACAATGACAACAATCATGATGAGGATGATGAAAATAACGTTGACGACATGAATAATGATGATAAACTGTTAACACCCCTATATAAGTCTGTGTCTAGGAATTAGCATTTTACGAAAAATAAGCCCAGTAAAAATAACCAACTCCAAGCTGAGATGTTTTAATTGCTACATGGGTAAGTTATTGGAGATCATGTGGACTTATTGCTACAGTCAACTGACTGGAGGATTTACATGGATTAACTGCTAAATGAATAACTTAATTTGCACAAGTGGTAAAACAGTACATACAGGCCTGTTTATCTGATATGTCATTTTGCACACAGAATCTAGGTATGATGAGTTGAGTCAAAAATTTACATCACAGCACTTGCATGCTCCGTCCTCATCTTCAGCAGCCAGCGCAAAGTTCCAATACTGATTATATGTCCGTCTTGCCTTTTCTCTGAGTGTAGTGAGCCAGCCAGACTCTCTGGTTACACCTAGGTGCCTTATTCTCTCCAGGCCATAATAATCATCTTTCTCTACATATTCAGTTGCTTGTTCTCAAAGGGCCTTGACCATATCTGCCTTGTCATGTATCAATTCACCACCCAGTAGTGCAGATCCAGCCATTCTGTCTGCCTGTTCATTACCCACCAAGCCAGCATGGCCTGGAGAAAAGATCCAAAGTATGTTCACTACCCGTGACCTTTCCAGTGAAGCTTGCCACTCTACTCAAAGCATCCCTGTCTTCACCTTTCTCAGCATGCTTTCAGAGTCTGTTACAATTATTACATGTGTATGAACCTTATTCTCTAGCCACCCGAAAGCTGCAGTTACTGCCTCCACCTCCATTTTCATGCTAGATGTTGTGGTGTCAAATGCCAGGCTGTCTTGCATAAAAGATTTTCCGTTGGCTTTCGCTACGAACCCCCAGGCACTTCGCTTTCCTCTCAACACCGAACTATCTAAATAGATAATCAGATCACCTGGGTCTGATGAAAGGCTAGTTGGATGTCCTTTACAGAAGAACCCCAGCATTTATTGACTGTTTTATGGTTTTACAAAGCAGTTTTTCATTCAGTAGTTTGCCACTGCTTCTGAATGGTACAATGGTCACACTTACTGCATTTGTGGGATCCCAGTAACTATCAGGCAAGCATCCACATTACTTTCCGCAATATTTTTAAAGCAAAGCAAAGCAGTCTGTTGTCGAAATCACAGGCAGCTGACTTTTTCTTTTTCTTCTTCGTGTTCACCAACTGCAAACTCTGGCAGAAAGTTCTGGTTGTTTGTCCACTTCTGGATTTTAGTCTTATTCCAGAATTTGAGTTTTGTTCGCATATCTGTTTGACACATTTGGCTTACCTGCATGTAAACTGTTGATTTCTTGTCTTTCAGGCAGATATATTCCAACGTGGAAGGAAACACCCCTGACCGTTACAACATTCTTATTAGGGGCTTTTTACCTTAAAATGGGATCCCTGAACCCAAATAGGGAGGTCCAGCTAGTATGTTAGGATTGTGAAACTACATTCACAACCGCTGAGCAAGAGGTGCTAACCTTTCTCCTTTAAAACCATTTACATACAATTTGTACGAAATTCCCTTTCCCTTCTTAGGTACAACATTAAAACAATGCCTGTCAGTTTAAACATATCAAAGATGGTAAGAAAGAGTAAATACATTAATCTTCTGCTTTTGCATTCATCCTTAAAAGGATGGCTGGCACACTGTTTTCTGATTTACAAACAGGCTATGATATCCTCGCTTTTCTGCCCAACATATTCAATTTCAGCAAAACCCTAAATAACTGCCTTACAATTTGCTCGTTAGTGGGCAGTGGGTCTATTTCCTTTCCCCTCAAAACAGTGCCCTGGAGTCTTCACATGGATCACCATCATCAAGTGCCTTGCTGGCTGGTGTGGGTGATCACGTCTCTCCCCAACCTGTGATCTGCAACTTCATGTCTCAGTTTGTGTATTGATACCCCTCCATACCGTGACAAAAGGCTGTACACAAGGATGCATTAATCCAAAACTGTGGGGAAGTGGACAAGTTGTTTGCCTTGCGCTCTGAAGGTCGGGGGTTAATTTCATGGCTGCGACCTTCAGTTCACAAGTGAGATTTTTATGGCAATCCCTGGGGATCGTTGCCGAAGCTATGGAGTTTGTGCTCTGTGCAGTGCTCTGGGCAGGCAGCTAGCTGTTCAGTGGAGAGAGATATAAAAAGCCATTTGGGATAAAACCCGGTGCAAGTCGATCCTCTTGTTTAGCTTTATACAGACTGTTGGTTCCTTGCCTTTCAGGCAGATCACTTTGGCTTAAAAAAACACCCCTAATTAGTCAACGTTACGGCATGCTTGTTAGTAAGACAATTGGTCTAATCCCCCCCCCCCCCCCCCCCCCCCCACAACCAAATTTTAACCTTTTACACATGCTGCGTGGATTTTTATCGTGGTATGGGACGTCGCAGGTCGACCCAGCCTCAAATGGGTACCAGGATGGGCTGTCCTGGGAAAGTAAAGACGGCCGGCGTAATGCTGACCACATTACCCACCGAGTGCCGAATGTCTGTAAAAATATGGGTGCTCTTCCCATATGCCCGATGCGCCTAAGGGTGTGTGAAGGGATATTTACTTTACTTTTACTTACTGCTATTGAAACATAAGAATTAACACTAAGACAAAATCTGCATGCCCTCATTTTGCTGATGACTAATAAACCATAAAACCGTATGTCCATGTGCAGACACGCAGCACTCACACTCAAACACATAATGTTATTTATTGCATTGTGTTCATGCACTTACGTGTGTGCCAGCAAAAGCAGTATATGTACATGGCTGTGTATCTCAATACATACACACACATGTAACAGCAACAGGCAATGCAATGACACCAAGCCATTTAATATGGCACATAAACTCAGTTTTAGCCAACACCAGTTGACGCAAGAAACGCAGTCACAATTATAACACAAAACTCTTTTTTTTTCGGAAGGAGCTGGTTGAAACTAACAATTTGTGTCTTTTTTCCACAAAAATGAAGAGAGAGAGAGAGAAAGAGAGAGAGAGAGAGAGAGAGAGAGAGAGAGAGAGAGAGAGAGAGAGAGAAATAATGAACTGTCTGCTCATTCAAGTGTATGAATTTCTCAATGTCACAGGTGAATCTAGCACACATCTCAGTATGCTTCTCAGATGGCCAGTTATTTGTCAAATTTATTTAGACGGTGCTGCCAAACATTTGAGAAAAACTGTCAAGCTACGATTTGTGTGCATATAAAGAAAGTAACCAAAAACGGGGAGCTGAATCATACACTCTACTTCTTCTCAGCGTTCACCGGCTGTAAACTCTGGTGGAAAGTTCTGGTTGTTTGTCCACTGCTGAACTTTGGTTTTGTTCCAGAACTTCAGCTTTGTGTGTACATCCGTTTTACCGATCTGGTTTATTTATATACCGGCTGCTGGTTCCTTGGCTTGCAGGCAGATATGCTCAACTTTGGAAGAAACATTTCCAATTAGTCATCTTTTACAACAAGCTTGTTAGGCTCGCAGCAGGACCATTCTTTTTCTTCTAAAATAGGAACCGGGGTATTAATACACTAATTTTCCAGGCTTACCTGGTCTCATTAACCACTTTCATGCCAAATCATTGAATCATATTGAAAGAAAAGTGGTCATCATTTCTTCTGATTGACAAAACCGCAACCCAAGGAGCTAAATGTATTTATCTGCTGACCCAGTGACCCCCACAGAAAAGCAAAGTAGAGACGCAGATTTTTCTTATGCGTGGTGTCTAATTGATTCCAAGAACATGCTTAAGAAGACTGAGACAGGATAGGTTCGAAAAAAATCACTAATTTTACGCAAAAAATGTGTAGTGGAAAAGTGTCTAGAAGGTAATGTTGCTGCTGCCTGTAAGTTACTGGGAAACATAAGTGAAGAAAAGAAGGTTTAAAAAAAAGCATTTTGTTTTTGGCCATAGCACCTTGGCATCATAAGCACCTTTTTTAGCCATCCAATGCTAAGGTTAACATCCTTTTTCTTCCTAAGACATTACCTAGTATCAGTCTGGAAAATTACCAGCATACGGATATTATCCGGGCAACCGCTTAAATTATCATGCAGTGGATACCTTCCCACTTGGAGTTCCCGGAAACTGATAAACTAGCTAGACACTGAACAACCTGTACTCATTTCAGAAGAAGAGAATGATCTCAATCAGTGCTCAAAACTGGCACAAGATGATTACCATATAGCCCAAGGTCTTTAAAAAAACAATCGAATTCTACATTTTAAAAAATCCAGATCAGAATCAGTGTGTACTTGACACCTGAAACACAGATCACAACTGTCCCAGATAGCTTTCAGCAGGCAAAAGAGACAGTGTTTCAGCCCGCTATGCTTCAAAAGACAGTGAAATTCATACTAGAGACAGCTTTGCAGATATAGACAATTTATTTCATGCGAACGAAACCCTAAAGATTACCTAGATTGGGCTCTCATGTGGCCCAAGGTCTTTGAAAATTTTAAAAATCCAATCAGACGTGGATGACAGAAAAAAAAGCTAGCAGGAATGGTATCTCTGTGGATTGACCGCCCTCACTGTACAACAAAGAAAATAATGGTACAAAAACCCGATAAATCTCTGTAGCTCTGAATATAAATACAAACTTTTTTTTTTAAAGTATAGGTTAAATTAATTACATTTTTATTCTTCATCTGACATCACTTATCTATAATTAAACTGATGAGTTACGATTAGGGCACCAGAACAGAACATAACCACATGTGAAATGCGCTGTCTCTGCAAGGTCACTAACACAAGAAGAGACAGGGTTACGAATACCAGCATTAGGGAGAAAGTTGGAATAAGACTATGTCTGGATTATACTGACAGACACAGAAATGAAATGGTTCAGCAATCTAGAGAGAATTCAGCCGGACCAAACCGTATATGAGACTTTTTTACAGTAGAACATTCTAGAAGGAAGGGGAGAGAACCAAGAAAGAGATGGATAAGTGGTGTAGCTGAAACCTACAAAAAGATGAACAAATCCTCCACCCAAGCCACCAGAGAAATACAAGGCAAATACAGAAAACCACGACACTGGGCTACAACCTGGTATCAGCGAGACGAGAAAAGAAGAAATTACGAGTTACTTCAAGTTCCTTATGATTTTCTATATATATAATATATATATATATATAATTAAACTATGAGTTAACTTCAGTTCATCTTGATTTTTTTTAAATCTGAAAATGCAACTCTTTTAAAACCAAATATTTCAGAAAATGCATTTTTCTGGAGAAATAAAAAACGTGGTAAGTTACTAAAAAAATCCACAAATGAAAACTGTAAAATCACATCCCTTAAATGACACAGCTGAACAACAGATGTTTATGAGAAAAGTAGACAAAGCTTAGATCAACAGAAGTACCTAAGGCCTGAATACATGGCTGAGCCTTCTGACAAATGGGGGGGATACATACACACACACAGGCCATATTGATTTAAGGCACACACCAGTAATGATTTTATGCTGAGGTGAACAGATGGGCATGTGTGCTTGTTTACATATATTCTAGTTAGTGGATTAAAACACAATGTTGTTGACTGCACTAAAATGGAGTTTGGCCGATTACATTCTGAAGGGTGTGTACTGTTGCAGTGCAATGCCGGATTTCATGACTAACCATTTGCGTCAACAGTGAGCTGCAACTATGGTGTGAGACTATTAGTGTTGGCACATCTGACAGCTGCCTTATGCATTTTCACTTTTGCATATGCAGTGTGCAAGCTTTAAGATTTTGCTGGGACTGACAAATCTGCCTCTAGTTTTCAAATAGGACAGTGAAGGAAATGTCTGCAATGATGCTAGAAACTCAAATAACAACACAATGTGAATGTTTCAAATGTTTGTTCGGAACTTGTATTACTAGGCAAAATATAATGTAGTTGTTCTACAATATTTATATACAACCTTAGTTAACAGAACAGCTATTATCAAAGGCTAATCTAGGTAAAATCAACACAAGTGAGATGAGATGCTTGAAGTAAGCAGCCAACTTAACCACCCGAGACAAATAATACTAACAGACAGATGCTGGGGAAAAGTACCTTGCTTCAAGCAAACTCATTGAGAAGCAGAAGATCAAATTAGTTGGTCATCTTGTTAGATAGAATGCAGCCGTAACAATTACCAACACAGGAGAGCTACACCTGAGATATGTTTTATATGTTATCAAGGCCCAAACGGGAACAGTACCTTGCTTCAAGCAAACTCATTGAGAAGCAGAAGATCAAATGGAAAGCTGATGACTCAGAAGGGGTTTCCCAGTGTGACAGGTTAACGGTCAAGGGCCAGTTAGTAATGGAACTAACAGGAAAGTGCGGATGAAGTAAGCTTGTGATTTCTCGTAAATGAATAAGCAACTGGAATGAGAAACCCACTGACGGGAAGAAAGGATTGGAGGCGAGAAAGTAGGATTTATTAGTTGATGTTTGACAGAGTGAGAGACAGGTCGAGTTGAGTGAGCAGAGTGCCTGCGGTGAACCCTAATAGCTGACAGTGGGGTCAAGTACTTGGAATGCAAGGAAAATGGCCGAAACAAGAGTGATCCTGTGTTGAACGATCGAGCGACAGAGAATCCTTGTTGCGCTGTGCCTCAGAGATGGGATACCAGTATAAATAGAACGTCCAAAGTATAAGGTAACCGTCTTAACAGCTGAACTTGAAAGAAAGATACAAGCATTAGAAATGGGATGTTTCAGAAAAATTCTTGGCATATCATACAGAGACCACTTTACAAACAAAGAGGTTTACCATACAATTATACAGCACACTGGCAACTATGAACCTCTTTTAACTACAGTGAAAAGGCGAGAAATGCAATGGTATGGACATGTAATAAGATCTAAAGGCCTCTCAAAAACAAAACTGCAGGGCTCAGAAGAGGGATAGAGGAGAAGATGCAGACCAAGAAAGACCTGGTTACAGCACCTGACTGACTGGACAGGCCTCAGGCATGCAACCATGAAGTCCATCGCAACTGACCGCCAAAGGTGGAGAGAGCTGATCAGACAGTCAACAGAAACTGGTGACCCAAGGGCACGTAGTGTTACGGGATAATGATGATGATGATGACTTATTGTTTGATCTGAAGTGGTGGCGGTAGTGACAGATCCCTAGATAAACAATTGATGACCAAGGACAGCGACAAAACAATGCAATTGTTGGAACAGCAATAAACAGTTTTCTTGTCAATGTGAGTGTGGCGACCGTGACTTAGACATTGTGAGTACGACCCGTAATTCCAACGTACCGTGATCAAAACCCACTGCTGGCTGCATGGAATTTTTATCATGGTATGAGGCGTCGCAGGTCGACCCAGTCTACAACTGGCACCAGGATGTATGTCTTGGGGAAGTAAAGACGGCCGGCGTAATGCTGAACACATTACTCACATAGTGCTGATTGGTCTGTAAAAATGTGGGTGCTCTTCTCATATGCCTGATGCCCCATATGCGTGAAAAGAAATCTTTACTTTACCTTTCACTTTGTCAATCTGATTATCGTCGCCATGTGCGTTTCCTACTAACTTGACCCACTGGGAGAGGGAAAACCAAAGTCGCTGCTGGTCCAGAAAAGAAGCCAAGGAGACACATTACACCAACCAAGAGTTTGCATGTTTCACCCACATAGAAAATGTGGCTACAAAATTTAGGCCTTATAAAATACTAAGTCCAGATCTAAAAATAGGGGAAAGACTGAGTTAATATTACAAGTGAAACGGGCTGAACAAATTGATAAAACTATATCATGTAAGGGAAAAATTTTTCAACAGGGTGAGTTGCTTAGTACCAAAAAATGTATGGCTGTGTGGGTTCATAGGTTTTAATTTTGGGGGAAAGTAATAGACATGCTACACACTGCAACAAGCATGTAATGAAAGGTAAATAAATAAGGAATAGGTGAAATCGGATGTTGCTGACATAAAGACACAGATATTACAGCCTAAATCAATATACAATGTACCAACTGTCTTTTTAATGGTGAAAAAAGAAGAAGAGGAAGAGGAGGAGGAGGAAGAAGAAGAAAAAGAAGAAGAACAGGAAGAAGAAAAAAAAGAAGAAGAAGAAGCAGCAGAAGAGGTAGAAGAAGAAGCAGAAGAAGAAGCAGCAGCAGCAGAAGCAGAAGAAGAGGAGGAGGAAGAAGAAGATGAAGAACAAAAAAAAGAAGAAGAAGAAAGAAAAAGAAGAAAGAAGAGGAAAAAGAAGAATAAGGATGAGGAGGAAAAGGAGGGGAAGAAGAAGAAGGAAAAAGAAGGAGGAGGAGAAGAAGAAGAATGATTTAAACTCCAAGTAAAATTAAAATGTCCTTACTTTCTTCTTAAAATGTGCACATAGTCAACAAGTCAATAACACTCAGTGAACATTACTACACTCCTGAGATCTGCAGTTAAGTTAAATGCCAGGCTATCCCATGAACACAACAGGATAAGTTTTAGCACACCCACATCTGTGTTCACAAACTGGGGAGGTAAGCTATATTAAAAGCCACAGTATTTGAGTGGGATTTGCCTCCTAGCATAAAACTGAAGCAGCAAGCGTAACTGCGAGGTAATGGTAACAGGAAACCTGGGGTTATGGATATGTAGAATTAATCAACTAACAGTCAGTACGTTAAGTTGTCAGTCTTTTCATTTGAACTTGTGGTTGAAAAGTAGTAAATTAATACAAATATTGTACTGAAAACCAGCAGTACATACTTGTCATAATTCTAACCGACTCACAGAGTATGATGAAAAAGATGGAGAGAGATATGCTTAGTGCTGAGTAGCATACATCGGTTCTTAATTTATAACGTACCCCAAACACGAAATCCCCGTGGGAAATCCACAGCTGACCTGACAGTCCTTTATTTAAAGGGTTGGAAGTATGCTGTTGTGTTTTTTTTTTTTTTTGGAGTGTTCATCTAGTGTCTTATAATCCTAACCCTAACCCTAAACTTGGGTGTAGATAAATCGTGAGAAACTACAACCTGAACACCCTAGAATTTATTGGGAATGTCTCCCGTGACGTTGTCGTGACGTCAGGGGTAAGTTTTAAATTAAGTACCCATACATCACTTCGGAGGTCTTGGGTAGTTAAAAGTGTCCTTTGGATATTTTCTCAGGGCTATGCCCGTGTATTGAGAAACAAACAGAGAGATAAACTGGCTGATTCTGCATCACTTGGTGGTGAACTGATGCGTGACAAGCTAGATATTATAAGTGAAAGTGAGTGAGCCACACATAGGCACACACAGATCGTCACAGTCTGAGGAAAACTGTGCTGCCAGGAGTAAACAAGGGATTAGGCTGACGCCCAAAACTCAAGGGAAAGGCGACACAGATATAAAATCTGGCCACTGCTGGTTCCATTGGAACTGGAACTCAAGCTTACTTCTGAAGGTGGGGATGCAGCACTAATGGAAACGTAGCCAGTGCTGTGATGTCAATTCTTAATTTCAACATTCAACTCTCAGATGCTGTAATAACCTGTCAGTCTTGTTCTGGTGGCTCACGTGTGGGGTTCCAGGGCCCCATTTGGAGGTGGGGGGAAAAAACAGACTCGCTGCCCCTCCCAACAAGCATGTCATAAAAGGTGATAATTAGGTTTTTTTCCAGCAAAGTCAGACAATATCTACCTGAGAAGTGAAGAACCAACAGTGTGCATGAAAGTAAGGCAGATGTGTAAAAAGAAAGGTGCACGCAGAACTCAAGTTCTAGAACAAGGCTGAAGTCCAGAAGTGGATGAACAACCAGAATTTCCTGCTAGAGTTTAAAGCTGGTGAAGGCTAGGAAGAAGAAGTACTAGCGGCCATGTCAGACAAGTAAATTAATGTAGTTAAGTCTTCTATTTGGAGTTGTAGAGAAGTAATAAACGTATAAAGATGTTATATTAAGTTGTTAGTTTTGTACTACTTGCGGTGTTAAACAAGTAACAAACTAATATAGTTAAGTCTTTTATTTGGAATTGTAGAGAAGTAATAAACTTATAAAGATGTGACACTAAATTGCCAGTCTAGTACCAATGGCTATGCTAGACAAGTAACAAACTAATATAGTTAAGTCTTCAGTCATATACTTGGAGTTGTAGTAGAGAATAAACATGTAAAGACGTTATATTAAGTTGTCAGTCTTGTACTACTGGCCATGTCAGACAAGTAATAATCTAATACTCTTTTAGCTAGTCTGCAATATATGTATTCTCAACCTTGTATGGCACAGAGACATGGACAATGAACAAACAACTGGAAAATTGTATCAATTCTTTGGAGATGTGGATATACAGAAGAATAGGTTGTATTTCATGGAAACAAAAGCTATCAAATACAAAGGTACTGAGGAAATTGGGAATGAAAATAGAGTTGCTAGGTGAAATAAAAAAGAGACAAGTGAAATATTTTGGCCACATTAAAAGACATAACAGTATTGTAAAGATCATCCTAGAGGGAAAGGTTCAAGGTAGGCGAGCAAGAGGCAGACAGTGTTACAAGTGGAAGGATAACATCAAGAGATGGACGAACAGCAGTATGAGTGAGTGTACATCAAGGGCAAGAGACAGGGCTTGTTGGAGATCCATTGCAGCCAACCTTCATTGTGGAGACGGCACCTGATTGATTGAATATATGTGCACCTCAGCCCAACACATCTGATTTCAGCAAAGCCTTAGTCACTGGCTTTTATGGGTTTTGATTGATGTAATGTCTGGGCAATGCCCTGTAGGTGTGTATGACAGTTTCTGAAACTGGCTACAACTGCACAGTGTGTAGACATGGCGGCTATGATTACATTAACCGCCTAATTTATTATTATTATTTTTTTTTCAGACATATTTTTCTTCTTTTGTTTGTTCGGGTGATGTAAATGCATTGTGACTGTTTAAGCATATCTGTGATGTTGCAACTTATGGCTGACACATTTGACTTCATTGGGCATTTAAGGATTAGGTTAACTTCCCAGTTTTTAGATATTACTAGGGGTGAAAAATCAGATTTGTAAACAAAATATGGATTCACAGGAACGCCATATAATTTTATTTCACACTGCTCTCTGTGGCAAAGTGACAATAACTTTTTTTAAATGGTTAAAAGGAAGGAAATAAGTTAATTATTTTCTCCATTTGTATTTACTGATTACTTCCCTTCAAGTAGATATAAACTGTCCTGATGTGGACATTTTGTGACATTAAAAAACTGCAAATTTCTGTGTGTGACAGGACATCATCAAAGAAGCAGAGGACTCAACACCTGCCTGTGTCTCAGTGGCATCAGGGTTTGAGCACTAGAATATTTATAAAAACTGACAAAATTTCTTGTACTTCTTCTCTACTACTAGTCTTGTAAGGGAGTTTCAGAGAGCTGTAAGGAAATGTACAAAGATGTGTTTGGATTCCAGCTGATTTAAATGACTCAACCACTTTACTTGTTTTCTAATGAAATTTTATGCTGCTGCTAACTTCATGTTGGTGTTTTATTATCTCTTCCCCCCCCCCCTCCCCCCCACAAATATAAGCCCACACAATGCCCAGAAGGACATAAAATCCATAGACAAAGAAGAAATACTCCAGATGAATGCTCTTGAGGGATGGCATCTTGCCCGAGTGCTAAGGGTCCCGGGTTCAGACCCCGGTGAAGGCTGGGATTTTTTCACGTGGATTTTTGGTAATTTCCCCTGGTCTCTGCGTAGTAAGATCGGATGCTAGTGTGTACTTTGCGCAGGTAAAATGAAAAACAATTGGCAGTTGGAAACCGAAAAGAGCATCCTAATGGGCTGCCCGGGCAAAATTTTGAGTTAAAAAAATCTACCCAAAGTATTTCAGGATCCTTCCCAGGGCTATGGAGTTCATGCACTGCGCTTTTCTTTGGCTTGAGTAAGCAGTAGGAAGGGACTTTGGCTTGAGTAAGAAGTAGGAAGGGACTTTGGCTTGAGTAAGAAGTAGGAAGGGACTTTGGCTTGAGTAAGAAGTAGGAAGGGACTTTGGCTTGAGTAAGCAGTAGGAAGGGACTTTGGCTTGAGTAAGAAGTAAGGACGGGACTTTTGCTTGAGTAAGAATTAGGGAAGGGACTTTGGCTTGAGTAAGCATTAGGAAGGGACTTTGGCTTGAGTAAGAAATAGGAAGGGGACTTTGGCTTGAGTAAGAAGTAGGAAGGGACTTTGGCTTGAGTAGAAGTAGGAAGGGACTTTGGGCTTGAGTACGCAGTAGGAAGGGACTTTGGCTTGAGTAAGAAGTAGGAAGGGACTTTGGCTTGAGTAAGAAGTAGGAAGGGACTTTGGCTTGAGTAAGCAGTAGGAAGGGACTTTGGCTTGAGTAAGAAGTAGGAAGGGACTTTGGCTTGAGTAAGAAGTAGGAAGGGACTTTGGCTTGAGTAAAAAGTAGGAAGGGACTTTGGCTTGAGTAAGCAGTAGGAAGGGACTTTGGCTTGAGTAAGAAGTAGGAAGGGACTTTGGCTTGAGTAAGAAGTAGAAGGGAGCACTTATGGGTTTCTACCCTTGTGCCAAGATGCTCAACTACTACTAGTCTTGTAAGGGAGTTTCAGAGAGCTGTAAGGAAATGTACAAAGATGTGTTTGGATTCCAGCTGATTTAAATGACTCAACCACTTTACTTGTTTTCTAATGAAATTTTATGCTGCTGCTAACTTCATGTTGGTGTTTTATTATCTCTTCCCCCCCCATCTCCCCCCACAAATATAAGCCCACACAATGCCCAGAAGGGACATAAATCCATAGACAAAGAAGAAAATACTCCAGATGAATGCTCTTGAGGGATGGCATCTTGCCCGAGTGCTAAGGGTCCCAGGTTCAGACCCCGGTGAAGGCTGGGATTTTTTCACGTGGATTTTTGGTAATTTCCCCTGGTCTCTGCGTAGTAAGATCGGATGCTAGTGTGTACTTTGCGCAGGTAAAATGAAAAACAATTGGCAGTTGGAAACCGAAAAGAGCATCCTAATGGGCTGCCCGGGCAAAATTTTGAGTTAAAAAAATCTACCCAAAGTATTTCAGGATCCTTCCCAGGGCTATGGAGTTCATGCACTGCGCTTTTCTTCGGACTTTGGCTTGAGTAAGCAGTAGGAAGGGACTTTGGCTTGAGTAAGAAGTAGGAAGGGACTTTGGCTTGAGTAAGAAGTAGGAAGGGACTTTGGCTTGAGTAAGAAAGTAGTGAAGGGACTTTGGCTTGAGTAAGAAGTAGGAAGGGACTTTGGCTTGAGTAAGAAGTAGGAAGGGACTTTGGCTTGAGTAAGAAGTAGGAAGGGACTTTGGCTTGAGTAAGCAGTAGGAAGGGACTTTGGCTTGAGTAAGAAGTAGGAAGGGACTTTGGCTTGAGTAAGAAGTAGGAAGGAGCACTTATGGGTTTCTACCCTTGTGCCAAGATGCTGATCCACTGTATAAATAAACTCCAAATGGGTTCCATGGCACAACCACTTTACTTGTTTTCTAATGCAATTTAATGCTGCAACTGCCTTCCCCACTGGTGTTTTATTTTCACATACACAACAACAAAAAAGCCGCCCAATACCTAGAAGAACATAAGGTCCTTAAGCAAAGAAGACATGCTTTCATTAGAAAAACAGACAACACTAAAATAAAGGCAGCAGGATTTGCTGGAAACTAGGAAACTGGCTACAACTTTTTTTTTTAAATCCCGGAGACAATAAATTAGTATGGAAAACATAGACAGGTTAGAGACATGGAAAAACCAAGTTCTGTATTTTTATCAATCAACAAAGTGCAGAGTTAACGTCAAGAAAATACAGAGATATGACTATAAAGGAATAACCCCGACAACAAGATAGACAGACAGGTAAACAGGCAGGTACAGACAGGAGACAGACAGACAGCCGACAGACACAGATATAAATAGAACAGTAGAACTAAATAATAACTTATAATGTAAAATGTGCTGATAAAAATAACTGAGGTGATATTTTAAGCAAATCAAGAGATTTAATACTGTGAAAAACTGTAATTTACAAAATAAAACAGAACCAAAACTGATGGAACCTTATGACCGGAAAGACAGAATAAGCAGATAGCCATTAAAAAAAAAAAAGTAAGTAATGAGACATGAATATAAACTATTAACAACTGACAACAGTTTTTGTGTATCTGGTTTTGCAGTATTAATGCTAACATTACCAATGTGTTTGCCACATTTGTACAAAAAGGTTGCCGAAGAAATATTTAATAGACAAATGTGCCATTATAAATAATTAGAATCTAAAAGGCAATGAAAATGGTGCAGTGAAATTAATATTATTTCAAGAGCAGGTAATCAAGGCAAGCGTTAACTCTTATCCTTCTTACCCTACTTCATGAAGCCTCAGTACAGTGACCATATTTCTGATTTCCTCTGTAATATTTATACGAAGTAGAAAATCATAGATTTGAGTTATGCTGATAGTTTATTGTCCGAGTGCCTTGAGTTAATTATAATTATGTGCATAGTTCTAAAAATTCACTTCTGTAACTAAAGGAGAACATGCACATATGACAATTATGTAACTAAAGGAGAACATATACATATGACAAATCTGTAACTAAAGGAGAACATATACATTTGACAAATCTGTAATTATAGGAGAACATATAAATATGACAATTCTGTAACTACACGAGAACATATACATATGACAATTCTGTAACTACAGGAGAACATATAGATATGACAATTGTGAAACTAAAAAATGTAAATAAATAATCAGTCATTATCATAAACCACTTCTGCCATTCAGCGTCATGGGGAGGAATAATCTGTGAAACGAACCCTTGACTTTCAGAGTGCGAGGCAAACAGCTTGACCACTTCACTATGCAGTGAAGGTGAAAAGTGTCTTTAATGGTGATTCCTGGCCGCTCTCTTGCTCTTGTATCTGATCTTCTGAGATGCAATGCCTGGTACTTGATGCTGCTGCATTCTAGTAAGATGATTGTCAAACCACTTGATCTGCTGTTTCTCAAATCACTAACTGCTATTTAATTTAGCCTCACTTGCTAGATGTGTATGTGTGGTTTTCATTTTTTTAAAAATTTCTTTTAATGAGTTTTAAAAAAAAAAAGGGTAAAGTTGGGAGCTGTGAACCAGCGTATTTGCACATGGTTATAAACCATAAGTGCTCTGCCACCAGTACGGACAGCTGATGAGAAACCATCAGCCTGCGCTAATTCCCCCCCCCCCCCCCCGGTTGTTATGAGTATACCTGTGTGAGCACACCAGTGGTGAGGTGTGCATATATAACAGTTGTAATCACAGCAGTCACTTTCCCCTGCCAAGAAACATTACTTACTGTTTATTGTAACTGTTTACTGTTACTGTTTACTGTTTATTGTTACTGTTTACTACAAATCAGCCACTTGGTTTATCCCTCGAGCATAGTGAAAAGAATGCTACCTGAATGCTTACGCAAGTTACGGAGAAGCTGTAACATGTGAAGGCTACCAGTTACTAGCACTACAATGTTAGCTCCACACGCATCAAAAGTAAAGAGATGCCGAGGAACATATCATGTGATGCCCTTTTTGGTGCAATAATTACCTCATAACTCTTAGATATACAAATGTATCATGCACGTGTGCACGCACACACAGACACACACCACAAACACACCTATAATACATGATGTAATTATACATTTTAACTCATAGATAACAAGATGTATAAGCTACAGGATTAAGCATTTTCTTATCACCCTACCATTCAAATTTTAAAAAGTTAGCCTACAGCCCATAAATAACCACAGACAGTGTGCAGCAAGATCTTATTTGTGCAGAGGCCCACAAAAAGTCATAACGGAACAATGTCTTGTCTTGTCCACAATTGCCTCACAGCGTAGTGGGGAGTCGCAGTTTTCTATCCTGGGCCAGGTGTGTTGCACGTGTTGTTGTTAGTCCGTGTTGCCTCAGGATCTCTGATTTATTGTCTATCCATCGTACTCTCGGTCTGCTTCTTGCTCTAGGGCAGTAGTGCTGTTCGTTGTATGCTCGTAGAGGCAGTTGGTCGGTTTGCATTCGCATCAAGTGGCCAAACCACTCTTTTTGTTGCTTCTTTATGTATTGCAGGCATGGTGTGGTTCCTACAATTGCTCTAATGTTCTCGTTTCGAACTCTGTCTCTCCTTGTGACATTGGCAGCCTTACGTAAGCATCTCATTTCGCACGTCGTGATCTTTTTCTCCTGTGCTCTTGTTAGGGACCAGGTTTGGCATAACGGATCAATAAATCCCCAATAACCAGCTGCAGTGGGTAGTGTCATGTTTGTACCTGTTAGTGACTTACCTGTGTGTTACTGGACCCACACGGGAAGCCAAGAATTCTGTCACTGTAACCTACCATGTGTATCGCACGAGGTGACCAAGTGGAGTTGTTACATAAAACTTCAGCTGCCGTATCATCCAGTCAATCATCGATAATGGCATGAGCTTTCTGGGTAGGAAAAAGAGGAGAAGACAAAGGAGGAGGGGATGTGGAGGAGGAGGAGAAGAAGAAGAAATCAAGGAGAAGGAGGAGAAGACAAAGGAGGAGGGAATGAGGAGGAGGAGAAGAAATAAAGAAGGAGGAGAAGAAGACCGAGGAAGGGGGGGGGGAGGAAGAGGAGGAGGAGCAGAAGAGAAGGAGGTTGAGGATGAAGGGGAAGGGGAGGATGAGAAGGGTTGCCATGGTACCGCTAGCCCAAATGATTTAATGGCCCCAAGCTGCCGGCCTGCTTTAGATGCTGCAGTACAATGCAGGTTATTATTATCTGTGTGGTTTTGTTAAGTCCAAGGATAAAGACAATAAAGAAGCTGTCAGCCACAAACTATGAGATAAGGCTTGAACGTAATGACCAGAATCAGATCAATTTGTCATTTTGTAACATGTTTTTTTATCATGAATGTTGTTGCTCTTTGATGTCATAGGTATACATTTTTGTGTGTGTAAGAGTTAACACCTCCCACCCCCCCCCCCCCCCCCCCCCTCTTCTTCTTTCCATGAATGTATGAATATGTTGTAATTTAAAGTCTTTTTGAAAGATCCCCTTAGTCCATCATACAGATACCACAGAACAAATGACGAGTTTTGCAGTATCATCCTTCAACACACTGGCAACTATGAACCTCTTTTAACAATGATGACAAGACAGAAAATGCAGTGATACAAACAGGTAACAAGATCAACAGACCCCTCGAAAATGACAATGCAGAGCTTGGTAGAGGGAAAGAGGAAAAAGAAGCAGATTAAAAACAAAACAAAAAACAAATGGAAACAAAATTCAGCTGAATGGAGAGGCCCCAATCTTACAAACGCCAAATCCATCACATGCGACTGGACGTACAAGCAGTTTTGGTAAGCAGTACAGGACTGGCACCGTTAACTGCAGGATGCTGATGTATATGTTGAAGGGGGAATCTAAGCATCCTTAGACGTATCCGGATTGCTGTGAAGGCAATCAGGCTCATAACACATAACTGATTAGACAGTCAACATAAACTGGCAACCCAACATGTGGTTTCAGGGCGCTATGATTCAGTTTGGTAAAGGAGGACTTCTACTGCACACAAATAGCTAATAAAATACAAAAAAAAATTTTAAAGAGAGAGAGAGTGAATCTCAGCTCTGTGCATGAAACATGTTGCACTGGCGAGGACACAAGTGTGGGCATTATCAGAAGCACGTTATCAATAATCCTGTTTGTGGGTAGTCTTCATAATTTTTAATTTAGTGCCGGCAGAGACTTTTTGTCGGCGTCTGCCGCTAAAATGTTGCGAACGCGATTTGTAATACTGGGGTGCTGGTTTTGATCCCAGCTGCAGGCGATTTGCCAGCAGACCATCTTGCATTGCTTTTGACAGTGGTACTGAGAGTCAACCATTCAGAAACAATGACAAACAACTGAACTAGATTTCCTTAGATTAACCAAATGCTGGAGTTGGTTCTGCAACATCCAGTAAAGGATACGCAACTAACAGAGATATATTTGCTTGAGGGATTGGGGGGGGGGGGGGAGAATAAAAAATAAACTCCTAACCTGCAGTTTGTGGTGACAGCACTAGGAATATGGCCCTAAACGCTCAAGTTAACCCCCCTCCCCCCTTACGCCCCCAACCGAAAAAGTGGTAAATACAGGCAGTGATGGCAGTCTGGCAGAGACTTATTTGGTTTACAGTTCACAATAACAAAGCTTTGAGAGATTTTTGACAAGCATACTTCAAACCTTCATGCACCAATAAACTTGGTCTGCAACCCAGTACACATAATTTCAACAGGCATGTCTTCCAGGTTTGCACTGCTTTGCCTGTGGCTGTCCCATGCAACTGTTTTCATGTCTACATTGATCTGGCCCCTACCCAACGACCTGCGTGACTAGCGAAAACTGCTGAGAATTATAACCAAGATTCCCAAATGAAAGCCCAGAGTTTGAACTGCTCGGACAGTCACTCCTGTTAAATCTAAATTACCACAAGCATAGGCCTTAAGATAATAAGGATATAGAGGTTCTTTTCTCTCAAACTAAAAGACCGAGACACAGGAGAAGAGGTATTTTGAAATCTGCTATAAAAACCATTAAACACCTGGTGAACCAAAGAAAATACATACAAAAAAGAGAAATGTAAATATTTAAAAGAAAGTATGAACAATTAAAAACTCTGTGTAGGTTCTAGAGCCCCATTGTGGAGAAAACAAGAATAGACCCACTGCCTTCCCAATAAGCATGTCGTAGGAGTCGACTAATTGGGGAACTTCCTTCAAAGTCAGAGTGCATCTGCTTGACCGATAAGAAACAACCAACTGCACACAAATAAGCCAGTAAAATGGACGCACCTGCACAATTCAGGCCCTAGCACAAAGCAAAAGTCCAAATAGATGAACAACCAGGACTTTCTGGCGGAGCTTAAAGCAGGTGAACAAAGAAGAAGAATTAAAAACTGAACTTCTTAAGTATTTACCCTTACATGGAGGGCTGGTTTTACAGCTAGGCTGCGATATCTGCACCTCAAGGCCCAAACCACATAACATTAAAAAAACCTTAGTCTTTTTTTACAGCATACTTGCTAAGCTGCAGTGGGCTTATTCATTCCCCCCCCCCCCCACCTCCCCCCACAGGATATATACTTAACAAAATGTTCTATCAGCATGTTAGCGTATTCAATAAGAGGCTCGCTTTCAAATCCAACTGCGACTCGCTGCAGCCCACGGTCGGTGTCATATTCCCTAGCTATGTGGACTTTTTTTTCTAAGTTTAATCTTTTCCAACAGTTCAATCTTTCTTTTTAAAGTTAAAGTAGTCAGCTTTCCACCATCAGCCGTCATTGTTAATAGCTAATATTGTACGTAGCGAAATATCATAGCCGCGAGATTTCAAGTTATTTCCTAAGCTGATTAAACAAAATTTGTTGATGAAATAGTGATAATGAACAGTTAGACTTAAACATAGACATGTATATAGTCTGAATTTGTTTTTAGATTTGCCTTATCCAAGTTTTTGAGTTAACCGAATTAGACTTATTAGGATTTTAAATACTAAGATAAAGAAGGAAAATTTCTGGGACTAAGCTGGTCATGCAGACTTCAGCAAAATTCGACTTATCCAAGTTCGACTTAAGTGGACTCGACTGTACCGTTAAAGTGTGTAATTTGTGCAGTGTAAACTGAGTGTATTGTGAATAACTACTGAATTAATAATTATTCTAGTAGGCCATTAGTGCAAATTTGAGATGTTTTTATGGTCAAGGAAGCCAAATATTAAGCACACAAATCAGTTTCTGGATCTAGCAAGTTTTAAACAAATGTGATCTTGTTACATCGATCACAGCGATGTGATTACAGCGATCACAGTGATGTTGTTACAGCGATCACAGCGATGTTGTTACAGCGATCACAGTGATGTTGTTACAGCGATCACAGCGATGTTGTTACAGCGATCACAGTGATGTTGTTACAGCGATCACAGTGATGTTGTTACAGCGATCAGAGCGATGTTGTTACAGCGATCAGAGCGATGTTGTTACAGCGATCAGAGCGATGTTGTTACAGCGATCAGAGCGATGTTGTTACAGCGATTACAGTGATGTTGTTACAGCGATCACAGTGATGTTGTTACAGTGCTGTGAATGATAATCTTCTAGTTTCATTTCCCTTTCTCTAGCTGGTTCTGGGTGTCTTGAACCATCTGGCTCATCTGGATAAAACCAAGGAAGGACTCTTTAACACAGACCTCTTTCCTTTCAAAATCAACTTCCACGTACTTCCCAATCTTTGGCAGGAGCTGGAAGCTATGGTGGCTAAATGCTTGCCTGTCAGCCTAAAGATCTGAGTCCAGTAACAGTGCTGGCCTATGAACACCCTGAGAGCAAGTGAATTTGGAACATTTAGGAAACTCATCTGTTTCTATCTTCAGGATTTGTTTCTTTCTGTGCGTGTGTGAATGTGAGAGAGACAGAGAAAAGGTGTGTGTGTGTGTGGGGGGGGGGGGGTCAAAAGATAGGGACTACAGTTTCGACAATTTGCGGTCTTTTCGGCAATTTCCGTTACCCGGAAACCGTTTAGAACTTGTTCGGGAAATCTCGGCTGGTTTCCGTATGGGTCCAAATCTCTCATGAAATTTTGCCATTGGTGGGAATTTGGACCAGCTATAAATAGCTGAAAACAGCGTGGGGGAACCCGATTAACAGCGCATGTCTACGACAGCCGGACATCCTCTGTTTTTCTGTTACATCAGTTTGATTGAAAATAGCGATAAGGATTCAGGGTTGGCTTTAGGCTTTAAAAATTACTCGTACTGGTAATGCTAGTTATAATTGAATTCTCCATCCAATTTTACATTTACAGTGACATTTTTTAGGCAATCGGTATGTGGCTGTGTCTCATTGTCTGCCATCTTGTCCAGTGACAGTCCTATGTCAACAAAGCCAAAACAGAAGTGCGCATGCGCAGAGAAAACCTTGTTTCTAAGACGCAAGTTTTAGCAGCTGCTTTCTACATCTCATCTCCACAAAAACCTACATATCTCAGCTCAGAAATGACATACAAGCCTAAATGAGGTACCATTGGAAAGAGATTGTTTACAACTATCTAACTGTGCTGATTTTATTGGTGTAGAGGGCATTTTAAAAATTTGACTAAAGTAGCTACAAAAGAGATGGCAGAGAGGGATGTGAGGGGATAAATAGGGTTAGGGGCAAAGATAAAGGAAGGAGAGAAGAGACTAAAGGGAAATAGAAAAGTAGTTATGGGGATAAATACATAAAACAGAAAGAGAGACAGGGAGAGACTGAAGTGACAGAGAAAGGAAGGTAAGAAGGAAGAGAAAGAGAGAAAAGTGAGAAAATAGAGAGACCCCGATAGACAGAGAGGTCAATTCTAACAACACTAACAATGCATGTTGAGTTGCACACTGCTAATTTAGCGAGATCAGCTCTCAGATTAAATACAGAATCATATCTACTAACGACTAACGACGACTGCCTCTGCTGTTTTTTTAAAATTTAGCTGTCACTAGGGGGCTGGATCTTCACACGGAGACCAGACCTCCCACCGACTGAGATATTAAAAACCTAGAATTCCCAGCAAAGTCTCTTCTAAGTAAACAAGCCTTGATTCTCTAAGTCATCTTCAGTTCTAAAATAGGTTACCTTGATTGTTTTGAAGCCCTGTAAGACGGTCTACGGCTGAAAGAATTACTCATAGGCAGGTGTTGCTGCAGTCCATGGAGGTTTATTTTGGGAACTTCACAAACCACTTCCTGAACCTGCCGTTTACATATTTAAAAAATACTTTATTCACAAAATTGATATCTAAAGTTTAGGGTTTATCAAAACCTGTAATTTATTATGGTGTTGATTATAGTATTTTAGTAGCGTCGGTAAATATTTATGATATATATTTTTGCTTATCTGTATTTTGTACGCATCGTAAGCGACTGATAGTGGTTAGGTGTCAAGGATTGGTGACGCCGCCCATAAAGATATTGATAACAATTTTTTTAACCCATTGATCCCAGATATTTGTCATCTTAACTTGTTCTTTTCTAAAAAAGAACTTTCTTGAAAGTATGCTTAGGTCTAAAGGAGTTACACTAGAGACATTATAAGTTCACGACTTTAAAATCACAACTTATATGTGCACACAAACGGCTCCAGATTGCTGCGTGGCAAGGTCAAGCAATGTATTATATTACTAGGACTGTCATCCATATATAGAAAGGTAAAGAATACTCTGGCATCTTTAAAAAAGCTTTCCCAAAAGATAATATCGAAGAGAATAATCAATGATTGCATTAATGACACAAAATATCCACTATGTTAATGGCACGGTGTTATTAATTAAGCTAATCTATCATTCATAGTACAATTTATTTCATAATCTAAACCCAAATCAAAGCAAAATGTGAAACAATACAAATTACATTTTGGTCATATTTTCATTATATATATATATATATATATATATATTTTAAAAAAGGTTTCAAGGTGGGCGTCGAGTAATTTGGCAAGTGATGGCGTTTGTATTTGAAATAACCCGCTATACTTGCATTTTGTTTTACTTCAGAGATGAATTATTTTTGTTTTATTGAGCAGAGTGAACATCTGCCGATAAAAGTCCAATTAAAATGATAACACGTGCATTTAATTAAAGAAAGAATACATTCTGACCAAAATGTATCTTCATACTTTTGTGTTTCGCTTGTTGCTTAATCTACTGACCATGTGGAGTATTTTTCAGTTTTTTCCCCACCCTATATCACAAGCTGCCGCGTTAGCGCAGTCGATAAGAGGATCGCTTTCAAATCCAGCTGCGACTCGATGCAGCCCCCGGTCGGTGTTCGAAACCGGGCGGATCCCTGGGTTCACCCAGCCTCTAGGAAATGGGTACCAGTGTTAATACTCTGGGGTAAATGGAGGAATGTCGCTGTAGCTACAGAGTTACGTGCGAACGGTGACATAGGCGGACAGTTTCTTATCAGCTGTCCGTACTGGTGGCAGAGCACTTACGGTTTATAACCATGTGCAATGGCGCTGGTTCACATCTCCCGACTTTACCTTTACCTTTACGGGCTGCGAGATTTAGTAGGGAATTCCTAGGAAGTTTCCCGGAAGGTCCTATAGTATAAGTGATTGGGGTTAATTTTTTTCCTCCTTCTCCTCCTCCATTCCTTTCGTTCGCCCGAAAAAGATTATATAATCTGGTCCCATTCGCGTTTCCCAGCCCATCTACACACGCTCTCAGTCTGGTCAGGTCCTTCTGTATATATATATATATATATATATATATATATATATATATATATATAGAGAGAGAGAGAGAGAGAGAGAGAGAGAGAGAGAGAGCGAGAGAGATGGCCGTGGTCTGATCTAGGTCAGAGGGGTTTCACATTGTACTGTTTCCTACGAAAAAAGTCTCTCGTTGGGCGTAGGCTCAGGCTCCGGGTAGGGGGTTAGAGTTAGGGCCAGTTCTAGATGTTTTTGGGTCGTTAAAAGCTGTGTAATCGTGAAAAGAAACAAAACAAAAATATGTGTCTGATTTTATTAGAATGCGTCGCTGGAATTACATCGGTCACATACTCAGAATGGACATACAGAGACTTCCCCACCAAGCCTTCATATGGTCACCAGAGGGTAAAAGAAAACAGGGAAGACCAAAAGAAACTCTCCGTAGAACCATCACAAGGGAGAGCTCAACCATAGGTCTCAGTCGCACTCAAGACCTACATCAAGTGGCAAAGAACCGACAGACGTGGAAAGCTATGACCTCTGCCCTATGCGCCATCTTTGGCACAAGAGGAATAACTAACTAACTAACTAACTAATCGTGAAGAAAAAACACGTGATATCTGTGCTGATGTAATTAAAGGCACGACAACGCTATAACCGGTTATTTTGTGATATCATACACCAGATGACGTCACAGGACAGTCCAACAGTTTCGATAGTGGTAAGACTAGGTTTCCCGGCTTTCTAGTGCTTTTGAAAACCCCAAAACATCTAGAACTGGCCTTAACCCCAACCCACATACGTCCCACGAGAGAGTGCAGCCTAGATCACACGACTGCATGCAGTCAATCTACCGCCCCCTGCAATATTAGACTGTGCCGTGACATGTGGATTTCCCCTGTTTGGGGTAGGATATTAAGAAAACACCCAACACCACTATGACGTAGAACAGTCTGAGAAAGCATAAATGAAAGGCCAGCCAGTGTGTAGATGGGCCGGGAAAAGTGAATAGGACCAATTATCTATATCTGCAATGGCGTCTACAGTATAAACTTCACTGTATTTTGTAATTCTGTGAGCGACCCGTACAGTTCATCCTGAACCGGTGTTGCTCTTGGGCAGATTTTCGGCAGTTGGCTGCGAACTGGAGATATTGATCTATATTGCAGTCCATGCAATGTCATGGTTTGTAATCCTGACTCCAAAGCCTTCTCTCTGGTATGTTGTCAGTCATTGTTCGTGGAGATTCTCATCTTTGCCAGGCTGTCAAAACTGCTAGATCCTTATATCTCTGGGTCTCAGTAGACTGCTCTTATCTTCCAGTTGTTATGTTGTCACTACGCCATTTAGTTATAGTCTTCCAACTTCCTTATTTCTTTCTTTTGTTGATTTTTGCTTATGCCGCTAGGCGTCGGAATTCATCAGACGATCGGCAGCCGAGCCAGGGCTCGCTCAGTAGCGTGATATGCCATAATGTTATGCAGTCACAAGGTGTCAGTGACTCTTTCAACCCATATTCTTCTCAGTCTTCCCCTGCCTCTTGGTGTTTCGATTCTCATGTTGTTTCCACTGGCATCATTCTTTGTTTCTCAATAAATTTGACGATGGGTGTTGTTGCAATAGTTCTTGTGATTATGTTGTTTCTAACTCAAGCTCTTCTGGCCAGTGATTCTCATCCAAATGGTGGCACTTTAGGTCACCGGGTGTTTATCGCTTGTCCTGCAGTGCTGATGGGGTTGAACGTCAGTCAGTCAAAAAAGAAATTAAGTTAGCAAGAGGTAGATAGAGGAATAAATGGGATGATGACATCAAAAGAGGAATAAATGGGATGATGACATCAAAAGAGGAATAAATGGGATGATGACATCAAAAGAGGAATAAATGGGATGATGACATCAAAAGAGGAATAAATGGGATGATGACATCAAAAGAGGAATAAATGGGATGATGACATCAAAAGAGGAATAAATGGGATGATGACATCAAAAGAGGAATAAATGGGATGATGACATCAAAAGAGGAATAAATGGGATGATGACATCAAAAGAGGAATAAATGGGATGATGACATCAAAAGAGGAATAAAAGGGATGATGACATCAAAAGGAAGAACAGAAAAATAAATGGGGTGGTTATGACATCAAAAGAGAAAGAGGGGAAGGTAGAATAGATTATGGTTGTGAAAACAGACAAAACATGCTTTAAAATTAAATATATATGATTCTTTTTACGATCTCTGGCCCAAATACACACTGGTTGACTTTTTATTCATATTTGCTCAGGCTAGTCTATGTTACAGGAGTGTAACGTTGTACTATAACCGGTGCTATCACTGGCGATGACGCATGTACTATATTACACAATGTGACCGTTTTTAACTAACCCCTATCTAGAACTGGCCTTAACCCCAACCCCCTTCCCTGACAGCCTCAGCCTACGTCTCACGAGAGAGTGCAGCGTACGACCCATGGTTTTAAAACTGTTAACATTTTATGGTGACTAAATTCATGCCGTACTTCAACACTAACAATCAGCAGAAAAGAAGACAAAGGTTATGGTGTAAGATGTTACTGGCAGACCTGAAGTCTACATTAGTGGTAAAGAGCTGGAGACAGCTGACCATTTAACTTTCTGGGATCCACAGTGAATAACAAACTAGCTGGATAAATTAATCAGCATCACCTAGTTTCCCGGTATGCTGTGATGTTGTGGAGTCTCAAGGTGACTCAATGACTCCTTCAGTTCATCTTCTTGGTTGTCCCCTACCCAAAGGTGTTTCTACTTTCCTGCTGTACATTTTTAAACTACAGCCTACTTTTTGTAAGCAGGACCTGAAGAAACCACCGCAGCATTTGCTGTTTTTCATTTCACTATGCAGTTTTATGTTCAGTCAGTAGTTTACCCATGCTTTTTGAAGGTTGGCTCCCAATACCACTGTCAAAACCAATGCAAGGTGGTCTGCTGCCAAATCACCTGCAGTTGGGATCAGACTTGGCACCCTAGAGTTTTTTCAATGCCTAAACCATATACACCAATTATTTTGCAGTATGTTGTAGTCATTAAATGCAGATCTGCTGGTGTCTTGTGTGTTTCAGTTTTTTTAAAAAAAGAGGTGGTAGGGGCGGGGAGGTTACATTTTCACTTTAGATAGACCTGTTTTAGTCACAAAACCTATACTGGTGCCTTAATTTTGTTCTTGCAAAGCTGACCCTTTTCACTATCCATTCTTGTTGAAATTGGTATTTAAAACTTTTCTGCAGTTCAACACACTGCATAAAATTAAGTTTGCAATCATGAAGTCATCAATGATTGGGAAATCTATTTTTTGTTTTAACTTAAAGAAGTGCATAAACATGATAACACCAATCACTGTAAAAATCCTATTGAAAATAAATTATATAATCACAATCAGGTTTTTATATTAGAAGAAAAGGTGTCGGTACTCACATCCAGGGTCTAACACAACCCACTGTAAAATCTGCCTAAACAAAATAAGGTCTTTAAAAATCACTTTACAACAGAGACACAGAAAATGAAGCCATTCCAGCAAAATAACTAGCCAAGTAGTGAGCGGTGCCTAGAGTGTACGAATGATGACAAACGATGATGAGAGAAGCCAAAAAGACTGGAATGGATTCGATTCATGATACTGAAAAGATAGCACATGACAGAATGGAATGGAGGCAACAAGTGGAACTGGAATGCTTAACAGTATCCAGAATATGTAGTAGGAGATTGAATACCGTCTAGACATCACCTGATCTAAGAATGGTGTCTACATCAAAGTGTACTAGGTTAATAAGGTCTAAAACTGTAAACTTTTCTGAACATTTTACGACTCCGTTACATGTATATTCACTAAATAATAATTTTATGGTGAGTCACCATGGCGGAGCGGCTAGACGCTCTCTGCGGATCAGGTCATGGGTTTGCTCCCTGGTGGAGCCAGGCTTTTTTAAAAATGACCTTGGCTCCTAGGTCGACCCAGCCTTGAGTAGATACCGGGTCCAGTCCCAGGAATTAAAGGCAGCCGGCGTGATGCTGACCACATCTCCCATCTTGTGCCAATTGGTCTATAAAACATAGGTCTAGCCCTATATGCCTTAAGCCGTGGAAAAGGGTCCTTCACTTACTTACTACTTCTTTTATAATAAAAGTTTAAAATCCTGTTATTAATTCCTAATGACCATGTATAGTTACACCACAATGCCATTAACAATTGTGAACTTTTTGTTTGTTTTAATAACATAAAATACAGTTTATAACCATGATATCCTGGCATGATGTTGCCCACATCCCAAATTGAGTGCCAACTGGCTTATCAAAAATATGAGCCTGGCATCATATGCCCAAAGGGCACTGGCATAAAATGGTTCAATAGTTTTATTTTGTCACCATGATGTCAGCTAGTCTCATAAAATTTTCCTATTTGAAATAAGGTAACTTCTTTTGCAGGTCCTCTTAAATGGGCCAGTTGGCACATTGTGTTGTGGTTTATAGATAGACTGTGTTACCTGCACTTTTCAGCCCACAACACAGGCAGTTTGAACAAACCATTATTTAGTGGCTTTCTATAAAATGCTTGTTAAGAGGCATTGGATTTATTCTTTCTTTTCTTTCTAAATTTGGGCCCCAGAGCCCACGTAGACAATAAAGTAGTCATGATTTCACATACCATCGTAAAATCTTTCTAGAATAAATATAGTTTATAATCACAATGCTATCAACCATTCTAAAATCTTTCTTCATAAAATAAAATTCACAGTCAAAATGCTGCCAACCATTTTTTTAAGGCAGAAATTCTAAGGTTTAACAAAAAAGATAGTTTAAAAAAAAATCTATCCTGCATGAGAGATTTAAAACTATTTGCATTTAATGTGTATTAAATGACAGATTGTTCCAGTGTAACAAAATGTGATTGTTTTCAGTAAATACATTTGTAATCCTGCCTATGCATTTTTGGGGTATAACATTTGAGGCATATCTTGTCCAGTACAAAAATAAAACACTCTGCCTCTGCAGTGTTAGCAACAGTTGAGCTGCAGACTAATATCATAGCTCTCGTGGCATTCTCATAAGTGCTCTGTTTCCAACTTCAGCAGCCAGAACAGGGTTCCAATGCTGATGGTAGCAGTAACAGTCTGCTAGTATGTCCATCTTGCCTTTGCCCTGAGTGTTGATTGTCGGCCAGATCTCCTGGTCACTGCTCTCTGAATCAAGCTTTACAGATTTGTTAGCAGAAAATTATGTTTAATCAACGGATCAACATCATGGCACAGGAGTGTAACCCATAACTGTTCCGTTCTTCTTCTAACTCAAGCCAGTAAATAAGTATTAGAAAATAATGATGGAAATGAGATGCCTGAGAAAGGTTGCTGGTGTAGTAGTAGTAGATTTTTACCCCACTAGATCACACAAGCGATAAACACCCGATGACACAAAGTGCCACTATGTGGGTGAGGATCACCGTGGAGAAGTCCCAGAAACCACTTTCAGCTATTAGACCATATTTATGGTCGGGCTATATTGCGGCCCCTGACAAGAGCCAGAGTAGGGCTTCAAACAACGAAAAATTACATCTCACAAGGAGATGACTGGATTTTTTTCACTTTGCCGGTGTCACCAGAAGAGATGAATTAGAAATGAGATCATAAGAGAACAAATAGGCACATAAATATTTAACTTTCATACAAAACAGTAAATAAAATGGTTTGCCAACTTAAAAAGAATGTCTTGTCATGCCATATAATACAAAGCATTTAAGACAAGAGAAGAAGGATATAGAGCAAGAGACAGATCAAGAACAAGGAGAGATAATATCTGACAAAATGGTGCTTGATTAATATCCTACCCCAAATAGGGAAAATCCACAGGTCACAGGACAATCTAATATTTCAGGGGGTGGTAGATAGGCTGCATGCATTCATGGGACCTAGGCTGCATGCATTCATGGGACATAGGCTGCACTCTGTCGTGGGACATAGGCTGCATGTATTCGTGGGACCTAGGCTGCACTCAGTCGTGGGACATAGGCTTCATGCATTCATGGGACATAGGCTGCACTCTGTCATGGGACATAGGCTGCATGCATTCATGGGACATAGGCTGCCCTCAGTCATGGGACCTGGGCTGCACTCAGTCATGGGACCTAGGCTGCACTCAGTCATGGGACCTAGGCTGCATGCATTCATGGGACCTAGGCTGCATGCATTCATGGGACCTAGGCTGCATGCATTCATGGGACCTAGGCTGCATGCATTCGTGGGACCTAGGCTGCATGCATTCGTGGGACATAGGCTGCATGCATTCATGGGACCTAGGCTGCACTCTGTCGTGGGACATAGGCTGCATGCATTCATGGGACCTAGGCTGTATGCATTCATGGGACATAGGCTGCATGCATTCATGGGACCTAGGCTGCATGCATTCATGGGACCTAGGCTGCATGGATTCGTGGGACCTAGGCTGCATGCATTCATGGGACATAGGCTGCACTCAGTCATGGGACCTAGGCTGCATCCATTCATGGGACATAGGCTGCACTCAGTCATGGGACCTAGGCTGCACTCAGTCATGGGACCTAGGCTGCACTCAGTCATGGGACCTAGGCTGCATGCATTCATGGGACCTAGGCTCCATGCATTTATGGGACATAGGCTGCATGCATTCATAGGACCTAGGCTGCATGCATTCATGGGACATAGGCTGCACTCTGTCGTGGGACATAGGCTGCACTCTGTCGTGGGACATAGGCTGCATGTATTTGTGGGACCTAGGCTGCACTCTGTCGAGGGACCTAGGCTGCATGCATTTGTGGGATGTAGGATGCACTCTGTCGTGGGACCTAGGCTGCACTCTGTCGTGGGACATAGGCTGCATGTATTTGTGGGACCTAGGTTGCACTCTGTCGAGGGACCTAGGCTGCATGCATTCGTGGGACCTAGGCTGCACTCTGTCGTGGGACCTAGGTTGCACTCTGTCGTGGGACCTAGGATGCACTCTGTCGTGGGACCTAGGCTGCACTCTGTCGTGGGACCTAGGCTGCACTCTGTCATGGGACCTAGGCTGCATGCATTCATGGGACCTAGGCTGTACTCTGCCGTGGGACCTAGGCTGCATGCATTCGTGGGACCTAGGATGCACTCTGTCATGGGACCTAGGATGCACTCTGTCGTGGGACCTAGGCTGCATTCTGTCGTGGGACATAGGCTGCACTCTGTCGTGGGACCTAGGCTGCATGCATTCGTGGGACCTAGGATGCACTCTGTCATGGGACCTAGGCTGCACTCTGTCGTGGGACCTAGGATGGACTCTGTCGTGGGACCTAGGATGCACTCTGTCATGGGACCTAGGCTGCACTCTGTCGTGGGACATAGGCTGCACTCTGTCGTGGGACCTAGGCTGCATGCATTCGTGGGATCTAGGATGCACTCTGTCGTGGGACCTAGGCTGCATGCATTCATGGGACCTAGGATACACTCTGTCGTGGGACCTAGGCTTCACTCTGTTGTGGGACCTAGGATGCACCTTGTCGTGGGACTAGGATGCACTCTGATGTGGGACCTAGGCTGCACTCTGTCGTGGGACCTAGGCTGCATGCATTCGTGGGACCTAGGATGCACTCTGTCGTGGGACCTAGGCTGCACTCTGTTGTGGGACCTAGGATGCACTCTGTTGTGGACCTAGGCTGCACTCTGTCGTGGGACATAGGCTGCACTCTGTCGTGGGACCTAGGCTGCATGCATTCGTGGGACCTAGGATGCACTCTGTCGTGGGACCTAGGCTGCATGCATTCGTAGGACCTAGGCTGCACTCTCTCGTGGGACGTAGGAGGGTTGGGGCCAGTTCTAGATGTTTTGGGGTGGTTAAAAGCATCAGAAAGCCGGGACACTCAGTCTTACCACTCGCTAAAGTATTGGACTGTCCTGTGATGTCCTCTGGGGTAGGATATTAATAAAGTACCGAAAAACTCTGTAACAATATATAATGTCTATGGTAGATGCAGCCAGAAAAGCAAGAACCCCAACCATGTACCTCCCTTGCAGTAACAGAGGAAGTAAGAAGAAGAAGAAGAAGAAGAAATAATGAACTGTGTTTCTTGGCTAGGCCTGTTCTTCTAAAGTCATAATGCGACCCTGTTCAAAAGCTCTTCTCAACTTTCTTAGAGTCGCTGCCATGCGTTCTGCCTTTTCATCATTTCCAAAGTATTTCTTCATTTTAATTAAATTCAACTCTTCCAATCTGTTGTCTTCTGTGCTGTCGGCCTGTTTCTGTTCATCTCCTGACTCCTGATCCTGCAATAATAAATGTAACAAATCTGTTTTATTCATAACATTTCAGAATTATTTCACCCTTAGAGTTGTTTACATAAATCTATGACAGGTCTGACAACATGGCAAGAGAGATCATCTGTGTCATAAATAATTGAAAAAAACACAAAACAGAAGAATATGGATAGATGGGACCACTAAAGCCACACAGTACGGACTATATAAAAAAAAAATAAAAGATGAAAGTAAAAAGCTGAGTTAAGTTGATTCAAGAAGCAATATAACAGTACTCAGGGCATTTCCATAAGTGCTAAGTCCCCATTTTCAGCAGCCAGTGCAGTTCCGATACCAATAGTGCCAGTAGCAGTCTGATTATACGTCCGCCTTGGTCTTCCTCTGAGCGTCGAGTATAAAAAATGTCAACAGTAAAAGACCCTTTCTTACACCTTTGGGTGTATTGGGCACACAATGCTTGACCTCTATTTTCAGACCAATCAGCGCATGACAGGCGATGTGGCCAAAACCATGACAGCAGCCTTTACTTCTTAGGACTTTACCAGGTACCTATTTAAGGCTGTGTCAACCTGGAAGCTAGGACAATTTCATACTTAAACCCACGATCTTTTAATTTGCAAACAAGCATTTAGCCGCTGCATCGTGGCGGCTCCATAGAAATAAAAATACAGGTTGGCCGTTGCTGGAGCTACGATGTCAGGGCTTTTAGCAATATTCTCACCAGTACAAAAGCCATTTCGGATAAAACCCAGTGCAATAAAGTCAATCCTGCCTTTAAACACTATTTTGTCATAAGTTTTCCATTTTCATTTCCATTTTAAAGAAACAAGTTGACCACTTTCAGCAGCTCCTGTTATAATTGTGGTCTACTTTCTTTGTGCCACATGTATTGGCGAAGATGTGTATTTGTGCCATTCTCAATGCAATTCCCTACTAGCGTGTTGTGTTGGCCATCTTTGTATGTCTTGGTCCTGTATTTTTATCCGTCCTTTAAGTGCATGTTCTTTTTTCCTGTACAACCCAATTTAGGCTTTGAGTGTGTTATGAGTGAAAGAGTTATTCTCTAGTGGTCCAGTTTAATATATTTGTTTCCAGGTAGTATCAACTGTCATCTATCTTTGATGTCCAATTAGTATTTTTTATTATACTTGCTTATATTGTATTGTATTAGGGGGCTGCGTGGTCTCAAGTGCTAGAGGTCTTGGGTTCAAGCCCCTGTGAGGGCTGGGATTTTTTCACGTTGACTTCTAGTAATTTTCCCTGGTCTCTGGGTAGTAAGACTGGATGCCCTCGTGTATTGCTGTGCATGTAAAAAAAAAATCCCTTGGCAGTTGGAAATCGAAAAGAGTAACCTAACGGCACTGCCCAAGCAAAATTTGGAGTAAAAAAATCTACCTAAAGTATTTCAGGATCATTGCTGGTGCAAAAGGGTTTGTGCACTGTGCTGAGACTCTTCAGACTCAGGCTTGAGTTAGAACAAAAACGGAGCACTTATGGGTTACACCAGTGTGCCATGATGTTGATCCGTTGAATAAACATAAACAAACAAAAAACACATTAACATATTGTATTATCCTAATGAAAGTTCTTCTTGGCTTATCCATGATGTACTCATCTTTTAGAATCACAAAGTTCCTTCTTAGTCCAGTTTCGTGCTGTTTTCAAAGTGGCTCATGCAAATACCAAGACTGTCACCAGTTTAAGCATTTTCCTTAACCCCGATTTATATACAATGCACTGACGAAGTTTCCTCAGTGATCAGTCTTCAAAGGCTCAGATGGCTAAAACACACTCTGAGGAGTTGAGTTGAGTCAATAATTGACACCGCAGTGCTCGGGGCATTCCCATGTGCGCTCTATTCCTATCTTCAGCAGCCAGCCCAGAGTTCCAATACTGATGGTACCGGTCACAGTCTGGTTATATGTCCATCTTGGTAATTATAAATTTATAATATCTGCCTTGTCGATTGTTAATTTTGAAAACACCACTGCTTTTAAAATTTCATACTAATTTTCATGGAGGCCGCCAACTGTGAACAGTTTTCATCAATACACAAGGTTAAAGATGACCAGACTTTTATTAAAAGCTTTAATCAGGTTACAACTGGCACCGTGAGCAGTGAATCGCTCTGTTGGCTGCTGAGGAAGGGGACAGAGCATGCCTAGGGATGTCGCGAGTGTGGAGATGTCAATTCTTGATTAACAGATTCATTCCTTTGTTCAGTTTGATTTTTACAGGCATTGTAAGTTGTAATTAATTAACACAAATTTGGGGGCCCTCCATGGCAAAGTGGTCGAGCCATCTGCCTTGCACTCTCGGTGAAGGTCGTGAGTTCATTTCACAGATGTGTCGATACATTTATGAGTGTCATTTTTACAGAGATCCAGGGATTGGGGCTGTTGCTGCTGGGGCTATAGAGTTTGTATTTTGTGTAATACTCTCGACAGACGACTGGTCATTCTGTGGAGAGAGACCAAGCCATATGAGACAAAATCCAATGCAACGATCTAAAATCCAGTGCTCTCGACTTTTAACTTTAACAACAAACTGTTTGAAACAGTACATAATTTTATAATCTGAAACAATCTTTTTTACCTTATCAGATATACTTTGTAGTGTCGATGACTTTGAAGACCTTTCCATTTGTGCTCTTCTCTTTGTTTGATATTCTTTACGGAATTTTTCCTCCGATTCTTTTATTCTGTTAAGCATGTATAGAATAAAAATAAGAAAATAAAAATAAAAACACATGAAGAAGTGAATGCGAAAATGAGATTACAAATGTGAGGACAACATGGGATAAGTTGCTTGCGATGACAAAGGATAGGACGACTTTACGTGATTTGAATGAGGGTCTATGCTCCATTGATGGATAAAAGGCAGAAATAGATTTCATGAGTGAGACAGAAGGACAAGATCATCAGGAATTTCTGATACAAAATTCATCATCTCGTCTCATCTCACTATGGTCCTTAAGTACTTTACAGCGTCGAGATGAAATATAATTTACAAGAAAGTGCATGTTTGTGTGCTTCGTAAATAGGGATTCCCAGCGTCTCTGTTATTCCGTGTGTCCATTGTTCTCATGGTCGGTTTCTTCATCACTTTCTGTCTGATTTGTATATCAAGGCTTGCTGTGGTGTACTGTTTGCTGACATCCGGGTTGTAATCAGCGACACAAATTTGATGTGACAAAATTAAAATCTCAAAATGACCTTGGCTCCCAGGTCAACCCAGCCTTGAGTGGGTACCAGGTGCAGTCCCGGGAAGTAAAGGGGGCCTGCATGATGCTGACCAAATCACCCATCTTGTGCCGATTGGTCTATAAAATATAGGTCTAGCCTAAATGCCCTATACGCCTAAAGGGTGGAAAAGGGTCCTTTACTTTAAAATTTTTTTTTTTTTTCAATTGCAAAAATACTCACAATTGTTCCCTCAGCCTTCTTTGCTTTTTGATTTCTTCATAACTTGGAAACATTCTATTGCCATTTACTGGCCACTTCCGAGGTACAGAGTTGAGCGGGATAATATCTGAACTTTTCACCATTGCCCCATGACCTCTTGGACAGTAGAAATATCTCTTTCCCTGGTAGACACCATTATGACTTGAATACACTGGGGAAAAGATAGAAATATCTATGAAGTCATCTCACTATACAAGCCACATTTTTGGACAAGGAAATGCAATCTGAAAACTTAACCCTTTCAGTCCCTAACAATGTCTGGTGTGTCTGTGATTCTGTCTCTTGATTTCCCTCCACAGCATATTGCGTTCTCTTACTTACAACATTTAGTCAGAAGATTTAAAAAAAAAATGTGGCTTACCAACTGAAATTATCATTGTGTTTATTGCCACTTTGAAAAAATGCATGAATGGTTTTCTATCATGGTCATTTTATCACTAGCATCTCCTGTAAATCTGTCTGGTAATAAAAGAATTAAATGTTGAATTAAGAATCAATATCATACCACTCTGGACACTCCCATAAGCACTCCATTTCCAAATCTTGCACCAGTAACTGTCTGATTCGTCTTTCCCTAGAGTGCTAAGCGCCAGCCAGATGCCCTTGTAACTCCTCACAGCACCATTTTCCTCACACAGTAATAATCTATTTGTGGCTCTGCACTGTTCACTTGCTCCCAAAGGACCCTCACAATATCTAGCTTGTCGTACATCAATTCACCACCAAGTATTGCAAAACCAGTCAGTCTATCTGCCTGCTCATTTCCAACACACTCAGATAACCTGGAGAGAATATCCAAAGGACACTAACTACCAAGAACCTCTGAAGTGATGCTTGCCACTCCACATGAAGCATGCCTGTCTCCAGCTTTCTCAGCATGCTCTGTGAGTCAGTTACAATCATGACATGTGTGTACAGCTGATTCTCAAGCCAGTAGAAGGTAGCAGAGACTGCCTCCACCTCCATTCTCAAACTAGATGTGTGATATTATACGCCAGACTTTGCTGCACTAAGCCACGTCAATTCGCTTTTGCTATAAACCCCCATGCACTTCGTCTGCCCCTCAACACAGAGCTAACTGTATTGGTAATCACATCAACTGGGCGGGAGTTGTCATAAATCATTTGTCGCACTTCTTCAAAAGAGTTGATGTTAAGACTGTGTAGACTAGACCATCAGCCTTGGTTGACAGCTGGCCAATAGAGAGCTTCTGCAGAATGCTTAGTTACCAAAATGCTGGTGTTACTTTTCCTCTGGAGTAAACAAGAAAAATGAAAGAGAGACCATGTTGCATGGGCAAGACATGATCTTTGCAATACGGTCTAAGCTCTGCGCTGTGGGAAGGATGAACTTCATCCCTGGCCTTATCTTGGTTTGGAAAATACAAGCAGGTTTTTCTAGTCACATTCGCCCATACCATGGGCTGTTATTTTCATGCCTCCTTATATAACACTATTCATCTGGAATAACGGAGAGCGAGACGTGCCAACATTCCACAACCATCATCAGTGCTGGTACAGATAGCCATGCTGTTTCACACTTTGCACACCAAAAGCATGTACTAATTTGTGTGCTGAAATTTTTGTGTAATGAAAAGTGTGTCAAACATCTTCTTTTTTTTTTGTATTCCTGTTTCTCTTTTTCCATATTTCTAGTTGTCAGAATGTGACCTAATTTTTACCTTCTCTATAGGTGGCCAAATACGAGAAACTGTCTTTCTGATAGGTTGTTTTATTGTATCAGCTTCTTCTTCTTTTTATTTTTTTCCTGTTATCTTTCCCATGTATTTGAGGAAGATGTAAGCAGCGTGGTTGGAGCTGTCGCCGTGGATTGTGCAGGTTGGGATTTTATTATTGCCCCAACAGAAAAATTTGTATAACTAAATGAGGATTCAAATCTGGGTCACCAGCAGGAAAGCCCAGTGCCTTTAACTGTTCGATATAATTTGTATACATCACTCTAATATCAATATATAAATAATGTAATAGGTTAAAAATAAAAATGCAGATTTGACCCAAAAAAATCACTGACAATGTCGACCCTAAATCCTGTCCTTTCATCCCTTTAAGATTTAGAGCACTTACGGGATATAATGTCAAGGTCTATGTCTTTGACAAATAGGCACATCTTGTTGTTCCCTCCATTCCACTTTCTAGTCAAAGAATGTGTTATTCTTTTTACCAGCTTGGCTGGTATCAAATTTTTGAAAGAAGATTGTTTTGTTTGTGTGTGGATATTTAAACAAAATTCTAAAATAGTGCCAACAGGATAACTGAAATAAAAAGTAAAACACTATTTTTTACGATAGTTGTACATAAGGCCCATGATACCAGATTCATACTTTTATGGATCAATCGGCACTTGGTGGGTGATGTGATTAACATTGCGCTAGCCACCTCAGTTCTAGCAGAAAAGCACAAATAACTGGGTAAATGAGAAATGATTAACAAATGTATTGCGAAAACAACAGAATCTCCACTATATAATACCTGCTCAGGAGGACAGAACAACTAGTAATGTGCCTGAAATATGCTGTTCATTTTTAATTAACCAATAATCCTTTTAGCATAATAAAAAAAAAATTTTGTGCAGTTTCACAAAGAATGCATTTCAAAAAAGTTAAAAGACAAAATGTGTAAAAAGGAATCAAAACATGCTGCAAATGAAAAAAGGTGACCACTCAGTTATCTTATTTGTGAATTTCTCTTGAACATACCATTATCATACAAGTGTACACCAACCAACACTGTTTGCACTGATAAGCAGCCATCTGTAAAGCCAATGTACTCAACTGTTCCTGAGGATTTTTCACAAAAAGCATACACTGTGAAATGCTAGGAAAGTATTATTTTTTCTTCTTCTTTACTTTCACCAGCTGTAAAATCCATAATCGTGCAAGTCATCCTTTGTTCTGGAAGTCACTGCATGAGATGAGATCACTCATCCTGGCGGTCCTCTCGTCATCGAGGAGCTCTGGCCCATGAAGCTGCTACAGCAATTCAGAAAAGACAAGCCAGGAAAGACACTGAATCAAATCACCAGAGAGATGAGGCCTCAATTCCCTATCCACACTGCTCAAGAACTTTGAGTGCTAGAACTGGCTTTTTTTTAGCCATCTGCACACTCACAAAACCTAATCCAATCACCAACAGATGAAAGGACTGATCATCATCACTTGTGATATACAAACAACAACAACAAATCCACTAGAATGTTCTGGTTGTTTATCTACTTGTGAACTTTAGTCTGGTTCCAGATACTAAGTTCAGTTTTGCATGCACATCTGGTTTACATATGTAGCTTTTTTTTAAATGCAAACTGTTGGTTCATCGCCTTTCAGGCAGATGACTCTGACTTTGAAGGAAACATGCCTAAATAATAATAGTATAGAAGTATGATAAACAAAACATAATGTACTGACTGGACCTCACAGTTACAGGAGAAAGAAACTAAGACAAGCAGACAAACTAGACAATATAAAAGTTGAAAATAATAGTTAATACTCTAGTGATCAACCTGTTGCTTCCAGTGACTTATCTATTATGTTTTCTTTCTGATGTGGTCAAGGCCCTTTGGGAACAAGCAATGGAATCAGTAGAGAAAGAAGATTATTTTGGCCTGGAGAGAATGAGGCACCTGGGTGTAACCAGAGGTGCTGGCCGGCTCACTACACTCAGAGGAAAGGCAAGACAGACTTTTAGCCAGGTTGTGACTGGTACCATCAGTATTGGAACTCTGCACTGGCTGCTGAAGATGAGAACGGAGCATACATGGGAATTCCCTGAGTGCTGTGATGTCAATTCTTGACTCAACTCAACTCAACTGGTGGTACGCAACAGTGTGCAGTATCAACACCTTTTTAATGCATCCTTTGTTTTCAGTGTTACTGTGATAAACACTCTGTGGTTAGTACCAGTACCCTTTTATTTAAATACACACTGTGGTAAGTACCAGTACCCTTTTATTTAAATACACACTGTGGTAAGTACCAGTACCCTTTTATTTAAATACACACTGTGGTAAGTACCAGTACCCTTTTATTCAAATACACACTGTGGTAAGTACCAGTACCCTTTTATTTAAATACACACTGTGGTAAGTACCAGTACCCTTTTATTTAAATACACAATGTGGTACATACTTTTTTTTTTTCTATAAAACAGCCATGGATAAGACTACATAACATTATAAAATATTTGCAGTAAACACTGAATGTATTGCATGTTGCATGATGCAGAAACAGTTTAATGTTACTGAGCTCATCAAACATTACCAGGATAAAGTCGGTCTCCTCCTCTTTCAAGAGCTGATCCATTCACTAAAACTCTGTCTCCTTTTCGGAATGAACATTTATAATTTCCTCGTGATAACCCTGCTGATGATTTTACAGATGACATTTCTGATATTGGCTTTTTCTATGAAGCAGTTATTTCCAAGTTGTTTCTTCTTTAAACTTCTGAAAATGAAAAACAAGTAAGTTTTATAACCAGTTTTATAATCTTTTTTTTTTTCAAACAGTTATAGTGGACAGGATCAATTTCATTGCACAGGTTTTATCCTATATGGCTCGGTCTCGATCCGCAAAAAAGCTAGCCGCCTGCCGAGAGTGTCGCACAAATCATGAACTCGGACGATCGATTAATCCACTTCTGGTTGTCACCTATAGGTTTACCATCTTGAAATTTTAAACCTGGATGGCAGACCAAGATGGAAGATCCCAGATACCCCGTTCATCCTCAAAAGAAGTTATAATTAGGACACCCACACGAGCCTGCTGAAATCTGCTGCCTTCCTTGAGTAAGGACGAGGAAACTCGTAAAAAATTTACTGCCCAAGTAATGCACAGATGCCTAGAAATATTCTTCTTCATGTTCACCAGCTGTAATCTCTGGCAGAAAGTTCTGGTTGTTTGTCCACCTCTGGACTTTGGTCTTGTTTCAGAACCTGAAGATAGCATGCACATCCATTTCAACAGATCTGACTTACCTGTATGCAAATTATTTGTTCTTTGCCTCTGAGGCAGATGCACTTTGACTTCGAGGAATGCCCCCAATTAGTAGACTCTTAAGACATTCTTGGTGGGGAGGCAGTACGTCTATTCTAATTTTCTCAACAATGGTACCCTGGAACACACACACACAGAGATCACAGAAATGATAATGCGAACTTTCTGAGAATTGTGTGGGAAGAAAAAGTGACCAGGAAACAAACCAGCCACCCCACCTGATGTGCTGTTGCATAGAATATTCTAAACAGGGGGTGACCGCAGTCAACTGCAGCAATCTGTTTGATGACAAGAAGTGCTAAACTAAATACCACATAAAATGTGACTAGAAAGCTCAATGGAGGAAATGGAAAACATGCACCCCAATACAAATGAAAGTTTCAATCAAAGTCTTTATCGATGGAGTACTGAATACAACAAAAACAGTTACTGGAAAATTTATAAGCTTTACAATTTAAAATAGTACTAACTAAAGCAAACAGTAAATAAATAAAAGATTAAATGAAACTATTGGGCTATCCTCCGAATAATGGGCACAAAATATGGCAGCCACAAAAACACCCTAACAGAGCCTCAGTCATGTTTCAATTGCGCACTTCCAGTGACCTAATTTGCGGTTTTCCAGCGACTATCGCCACCGCTGTGGATTGGGGCTAAATTAGATGGATGGGACTCATGAGCAGCAGCTTCTGCATCCCCTACAGCCATCTAGTTTAGCCCCAATTCACGCCGCATATTTTGTGCCCGTTATTCGGAGGACAGCCAACTATTGAAACAAGCCCTGGGTGGTGCTATATTAATCGTTAAGAAAAAACACCAACATATTTATTACAGCTAAAATATATTTTAACCAACAAAAATGAAAATATTGACACCATGAAATATACAATTCAGAGTAATAATAATAAATAGAAGAACTCAACGGGAGAGCAGGCACAGCAGGGGTCTACTGGTCATCAGTAGAAAGATCCCTCGTCGACGATTCTTTCGGCCCTTTTCAGTTTTGGAAGGCGGGCTTGACCTGGGTAATGTTTAAGCCAGGCCTCGATCTTCCCCCGCTACATCTATCCTGTTTCGTCCTTTGTAAGATGAAATTTTTTGTTATTTGAAGCCCCACCCTGGCTTTTGCCAGGGGGCGCAATATAGGCAGGTCATAAATATGGCCAATTGTTTGAACGCGGTTTCTGGGACCTCTCCACGGCGATCCTCATCCACATGGTGGCAATTTGTGTCATCGGGTATTTATCGCTTGTGTGATGTCCTGGTGGGGTAGAAAGTCAGTCAAACTTCCGGTTAAAATGTTAACAAACATTGTTAACAAACTTCCGGTTAAAATGGACGCTAGACAGCGGCGCTGTTCGGAGCGGAGGCAAATTTTTTGCTTCTTCCGGACGGTGGCCGAAGTATTTTTGCTCCATTTGTAGACTGGATATAGTTTCGTCGCCCAGCTTCTGAGTTGAATGCATGGCGTGACCCTGTGAGCTGCGGATTGCATTTGGAATGTTTTTTCGACTGTGACCAACGTGGTGTGAATTGTAGATTCAGAAAATGGCGCGATGCCGGTCGTGCAATGCTGGCGGGACCCGTATTAAAATTGATCGCCCGGGCAACTGCTGATCTGTTGGCGACAAGTTCTGCTATCATCAATGATGAACTGCATTTCTAATGTTGGACTGTTTGTGTTAGCACTTCGGATGGCTACCATATGCGTTAATGCGAGTGTATGCTAGATATGCTGAGACAGCAGTCTGTCAATCTTTCCACAAGGGACTGATAAACATTCTGGGTGTTTTTCGCTGGCACAGGAGCGGAGCAAAGATGGGGCGACCCGTTTGCTATGAAGCTGAAACTAAGACTACCAGACTACCAGAAAGTCAGTCAGTCAGTTCCCCCGCTGCACTTACACGGACAGTGACAAGACGATATGGTGACTTGCAACAGGTATTTTGACATTTGGTGTTATATTTGACGTTGTGGTAACAAATTAACCGTCTACCTTTCTTTAATCTATATAATGTGTATTCGTATCCACACACACAAAACATTACACCGACATCTACATCCTGGACGGCGTCCCTGCTTCCATGACACCCATTGATGCCAGTCGCTTACAGCTGATACAAAACAAACATAAGTAGAAACATCTCAAGATTTATAGAGACATTAATTAAATTAAGTACAGTAATAAATATATGTATATTGTACAAATAACAAGTACTGAAACATATAAAAATTGCATAGATAATTGTATTTTTTTTTAAAATATCGTAAACACAACTTTGGAAATTATAGTCACACTGCATCTTACCAGGCATATCGTAAAAGGTGACCAAGGGTCGGGTTGGGCTTGCGTTTGTCTATCTCATACAATGAATCATTAATCAGGCGCCATCTCCACACTGAAGGTTGGCTGCAATGGATCTCCAAAAAGCTCTGTCTCTTGTCTTGTTTGTAATCTCTCCCAGACAGCTGTTTGTCTATTGTATCATTGTCTACCCCTTGCCATTGATCTTCCAATTCTGTATGGTTTTCAAACGCATATTATTATGTCTACTATTTCTTTTAATAACAATTAAACAACAAAACGTTTCTATTATCCATATATTAAAAAGGTTTTAAGGTTTTCTGAGACCAGCTGTTGTCATTTAAAATGGTTAGGGCCTCAAGACTTTCTATATTTATTAGGGCCTCATTAAGACTTAATCCAGCCCCGCTGCAGGGAGGACATGGGTTGAACTGCATCTGATAGCAAAGGAAAGTAGGACTTGGCATGAGCTGGTTGAGAGTCCATGCTCTATCGTGCGATAAAGGGTAGAAAAAGAATTTTAAAAGGCGCCATAAATTAACCTACATGCACAAAGCCAATCGGGTCGACTTCATTGAACCGGGTTTTGTCACCGCAGAACAGTTAGCCACCTGCCAAGAGCATCGCTCAACATTCTCCCCTAGACAACTTCCTCGCCGATTGGGACAGTATTTGGGCCTGTCTCCTTGGATCGCATCAACTATACAGGAGTCCTTGTCAGGACTCTTGGTGGCATGCCATGCTTAGCTATTTTATATGGCACATATAACCTAGTCACAAGTATAACCTAAAACTCCTTCTTCGGGGATGCTGGTTAAATTTGACGATGTTTTATTTCCCTCATCAAAGCTGCAAGCATTGCACAAAGCCCAAACTTCGCAGCTCCAGCGAAAATCTTTGTTTAAAAATAGCTCCTCCCCCTTTTTTTGCCCCCCCCCCCACCGTGAATCCAAGAATGCAGTCTGATAACGAGCCCACAATTATGAGAGCGCGAGAGATGAATAGTTCAATGAAAGTTTAGCTCTTTCTGTCTCGTGTAACCTTTCAGCAATGACTAATGCGCAAATGGAAATTCGATTCGAAAAAAAAATCATGTACGTTTTTCCCCAACAAAGAAAACACATTTTGAAAGTAGATTTGTAGAAGGCCAGATTCTTTAATATCCTCTGACCAAGAGTGAAAAGTGAGAGAACGCATATGTGATAGTTGGAATTCAGGTTAAACAGACACTATAGCCAGGGGGCACTGAAACCTGTAGGCTTAGGACAATTAAGCTCAGCCACACCACGGCCTTCACTGTTTAAAATGTCACACAATGCAACACATGCAAACGGCTTGCAGTAACCACTTTGCAAGGGGACTTCGCCAAAATGTCACGTGATTTAGTCAGAAGGACCTACATAGAGAAGGACCCGAACCACACACTCATTGAATGATGTAGAGAAAATATGTAAGGGGTTTGGAATCCCAAAGCCCTCACCCCTTTCATCCCAACCAAATTACCCCGATGCTTTCTTTGCATCGACGCAAATCTTAGGTTTCTAGGGATTGAACGAGTCAAGGGTTGAAGGAAACGAAACATCTTCCGGGAAATACATATATTTCTTTAACCAAACATGATATCCGGTTATAGTGCTAAAATAACCAGGAACTGATATTGCTTGTCTCGCCCTCCGTTTCGTTGTTTAAAAGTTTGCAAGAGAAATGTAGAAGACATGATTGTCCTCACAAAGCAATCATAGGAGGAGAGGGGCCTTCAAGAGAGCTTAAGCTGTGTTTTAGTGCGCAGTAATAATAATTATCATTATTATGAGCTGAGTGATACTTAATTATAAGGATATGATTTAAATATACTGTTACAAAAAATTAACTAAGGCTCCCTATTGTGAAGCTTGTTGGTATACTTTTCGTTCGGTTTTATATCTTTTCTTGATAAGTATAAAGGGGAAACAGACCGACAGCACACACAATTCCAGCGCGGACTTATTTGGGTGTGTATATTTACAGTCGTGTCCTATAATCTATTCCGTATCCACACATCCTGCTTTCAATACTGGCTACGTTATCGCCGAAACTCAAAGCACAACATGAATGGTTTCATTTTGTTTGGGGGTTTCCTTGGATAAAAATATCTGACAGCAACTTTGGCCTGGTTTGTTACAAATTTGTTTGAATTATTGAAGAAACGCAAACTTTGGTGGCGGCTGGAGGTAATTTTTCGGGCTGTTCTCGGGTAAGAATCATTGTTAGTTTGTTTGTTTATTTGTTAGCGTCTCATGAATTAATTAGAGTAGTGTCCCTATAGGATCCTGGGCCCATTGTGGTGGTGGTGGTGGTGGGGGGGGGGGGAACTAGAATAGACGCACTGCCCCCCTAACAAGCTTGCCGTTAGAGTCGACTAATTGGGGTGGGGGTGGGGGGGGGGTACTTCCTTCGAAGATGAAGTGCATCTGCCTATGAGGTAAGAAACCAATAGTCTGTACACAAATAGGTCAGATATGTAAAATGTATGTGCATGCAACACTTAAATTCTAGAAAAAGACTAAAGCCCAGACATGGACGAACAACCAAAACTTCCAGCTGGTGAACGCGGAGAACGAGAAGAACAAGAAAAGTAAATCAACCAGAACTAGTTTTTTCAGTCTCCGTACGCCAAGCTAGATACTAACGATTTAATAATTTTGTTGCAGTTAAACAAGATGCAATATTACAAATATCCTCATCATTGTTCCCTTGTGTGATTATATGTCACATAGGACTTACAGTCTACTTCGTCATTCCGTTGTATCTTGTGCAATCCCTTTGATATCATGTGGAATCCAAACCAGTACCTTTGACCTCTCTTGTCAGCTTTCGTTTTAAAGAGTCCTCTCTTCGTCGAACGCCTCACTTCCAATTTTAGTGCCTATTTTGACTTGTTTCGTTTCAGAATCACTTTCGTTTGAATCTTCATTAGCCATTCGTGCAAAATTTTCGCTCACAATACGGACATGTTGCCCTCTTCCTCCTTCTTCTTCATTTTCTTTTTCTTCTCTTCCGCCATTTACCTCATCGAGGTGTTGGGGGGAGATGAAATTATCGTTTGTGCGCTCTCCCCAATGCATTTTACAAGCTGGTATTCGTTTCTGTTAGATTGCTCCTGATAATGTCTCTCCGTTTCTTGCGTGGTCTTCCGCGTGCTCTATGTTCATTATATTTCTTCAGCGTGGCTCTCTGTGGCAGTTGGTACCAGGACATTTTCGTCAGATGGCCAGACCATCTCATTTGTTGTTCTTTAATGAATTGTATGACGTTATGTTGTGTTAATTTTCGCTGTTTTTCGGTAGCGGCTATAACGAATAGTAAATAGTTCTTCTTCTTCTTCTTCATTCCGATCCCTTGAGGTTGTGCTGCAGATATCACCCTCCTCCATTCATCTCTCTAGCTAGCCTTCTCTTTCCAGTTGGTAACATCAAGTGTTTGCAGGTCGGTCTGGATATCATCTTTCCATCGTCGTCTTGGTCTCCCTCGTGGTTTACGACCACTCATCACCCTGGTGTATACAGTTTTTACTTCTCTGTCATCTGACATATAGTTAGTGATCGGAAAAATTATCCTCACTGTACGTCGGACAAGTCCGTAAGCGCCTGGATCCCATCTTCAGTATATACCCCAGCGTGTGGCGACTGATAACACCAGCTATGTGTTTGTTGGTTTACTATTCTTCTTAGGCTATCTGTATAGTGTTCATGTTTGGCGACACATCTTTTGACATGAGGTTCTTGTAGTCTTTTAAGTCTTGCCGATTCAGCGTTATCTCCTGAATCATCTTCTCGTCCTGCTTTCTTTAGAGGAATGAGAATATCGTCCCGGTCCATTTCTGTTCCTGTACCTACCGTGGCCCTGCTAGCAAGCCAATCCACTCGTTCATTGCCTCTTACACCAGAGTGACCTAAATTAAAACTAATTCCTTTCAGATGAGATTTCATCAGCGCTTCTTATCTCTATCTTCTTAAGCATGCTCATGGAATTGTTTAGAAAGGACGCATCGGGAAAATGCTGCATTTCTAGCCATATCATTGCTTGTGTCAACGCTAAAAAAAAATGTCCCTGTTAATGCATTTTTCGGCTGACAAAGATATTTGTAGATGTTCTTCAACCTCGATTAACACGCAACAGTATTCGTTAGCTATGGCCGAAAAATATCTTCATTAACCGAAACATTCGTTAGCCGGGTCACTAGTCAACCTAGGCCTCACTGTATTGTAATAAATTTACACATTTATTTTCAGCATCAAGGTTGACACCAAACTTTGATGGGGCAGATTTGGGGTCAACTGAGAGGTCATCTTGGAAAGTGTATTGAATACTCTCACCTGTGACATTATGGATGCAATCCAGATAGTAGTGGTTATTCTCATTCTGTGGAATGTGGCCTCCGGAGAGGACGAGTCCATCCCAGAGGTGGTCAACATCAAAGAAGGCAGCACCGCCACTCTCAACTGCTCAGGAGAGACCAATATAACTATAGGGTATGGTTTGTATTTGTTCTTCTTCAAAACTTCCTTATAATCAGGTTGTTTTTGTCTATGGAAAAAGTGGTACTGGTATCATCACAAAGTGTCTAATAAAAGTACCGGAGTTAACCACAAAGTTCCTGTTACAGTAAGACTGGAAAAGCAAAATGCCTAAAAACCAGAATAAAACTGTACGGTTTGGTTTGCAGCAAGGACCCCCCCCCCCCCCCCCCCCCCCCCACTCCAACCCTACACGCAGAGTTTCTTCCCTGAAAATTCCTTATATTTTTGGCTAACCTTTATTTTGAAGGCACTTTACAACTTTATGTTAGAAGTAAATTTTAGGCCATGACTGGGAATAGTAATCTAGAGTTAAAGACACAGCCATGAAGATTTCTGGTAGGGTCTTTTAAACAAATGTCAGTTAATCAAGAAAGAAGGTACTGGCAGAGATAATTTTTATAAAAGTAGAACATATATTGATTCATCTATCAACACACTCTGAGTGTCTGCGCACTGAATAAATTACGTGTTCTCTCCAACAGGGTTATCTCATGGGCGATCATTGGTAACGGTTCCAGAGAAGCCATTGTAACGTCTGATATGTCAGACGAGAGCACCCCAGAATGCAACAAAGAGAATGTCATCAAGGGTTTATCCAACTGTATGGTCTTCTCGACCGTCAACTCACATACGTTTACTAGTCAACTGACATTGAGGAATCTAACCTCAGACAGCAGGCACGCGGTTATCGAATGCATAATGGTTGAAGAAGACGAGTATGATGAGAATTCAGATACCATTTGGATAATGCAGTCCTACGAATTGAACTTGTACTTTCTGTCAACTGATGTGAAATGCAGTGCCTCATTAGACGTGCAACATTCTATCAACGTATTCTGCAAAGCTTCTAAAGTATATCCTGACATTACCTGCCGAATTTTCCCGCAAATTGAAAAACCATTTCCCAAGTTGGACTCAGAATCCCGGGTGAGGAAATTGCCAGAAATAAATAATGTCATGCATATTAAAAGACAACTAGAGATAAGCGTGGCGTATTATGAAACTTCTTGTTCGTCAATATACTACCCAACTGAACCAGGCAGATACCAGTTTCAAATTGAGATGTACAACAACAAGGCTAATGCGAAACCAATAGCGACTATTACCACACATTTCATTGAAGTAATTGACGTAGGAGCTTACCACAAGCAAAGCAGCTATGGCAATGAAACAAATACAGCTTTCTATACACTCATTGTATCAATACTGATTTTTGCAGTCAGCGTATTTCTGATAGTATCCTGGCTCATCTGGATCAGACGTCGTAGTTTTCATTGCTCTTCCACTACCACAACACAGAACAATGAGTATGAGTCGATTACTTACAATGTCCAAGATCCCACCATGTGCAAGATTCCAGTATGTTCATCAGATGAGGGTTATGGGGAATCCACTGGTGGTGATGTCCTGGTGTCAGATTCAGAAGCGGACGAAGAAACACACCCCCAGAAGCTTCTCAACGAACGTGGCTATGTGCTGAATTTAACGATACCAAATGCACACATGTATCCCACAGCAAGCAATGCCTATATCGATCCCATAACGCCTACATCAACTCTGAGCAGATCGAGTCGAGAACCACGTGAAGGCGAGTTGTTTATCAGCAATGATAATAAGAATGAAACACATTCAAAACTGTGTCTATAAACGGCGTGACTCATTGTCGTTTATGGGTAGCATTTTCAAACTGCGGTAGTGACCATGGAAACACTACCTGACAAATCAACTCCAAAGATAATACTTCCAACCCCGAATTACGGACAATTTTGTGTAAAGCGTCTCCGGCGAGACAAATGTAATAATATCCTCTTCTGTTAGATTTCCTGGCAACTCAGAATAACATCTTTGCTCAAACAGGAGGAAAATTTTATTTACAGTGTCTTCGCCGAAACGCATGGATAAATCTGCCCTGTGAAATCACTTGGTTTGGTAGTCGGGCATTGCAATCGCGGTCGTAATCTATACATAAAGATGTGAAGTCTATGGAACATGACACAGTCTGCAAGAATTAAAAGGCAGCTACACACAACACATGCTATCAACTGAGCGATTTTCTGAATAGGAGCGGGTGTTTTGATTTCTGCAGCAAGATTTTATAGCAGTAACAATGTCAATTTATCCACGGAGGTATGAACTATTAAAAGTGAGTGAGAACTATTGAATGGCAGCATTGTAAATATATGCATAATATACGAACAGGAACTTCTTCTACTTTTGCGTTCATCTGAAAATGTAATTGCGTTGTGTCCGACCAAAGCATAGCTATGATTTTTACGCCTTTCAGCCAACACATCTGACTTCTGCATGCATGTGTTGACCGGACTAGTCTTTCCAGTATTCATGAGAACGATCTGTATATGTTTTCCTGATACAAAACATGGCCAACTGGAGCAGTACAAGCCATCTAGGTCTTATTTTTTTTTTTTTTTTTTACGTATCCAGAAACCGGAATTGTATGATGATAATAGACCAGACGTAGAACTGCAGAACAACAATGATGGTCCACCAATAATGACTGCAGAAGTTGAGGATGCAATACATCATATGAAGAAAGGAAAAGCACCCGGGCCAGACAACATCTCACTGGAAGAAATCGAAGCACTGGGAAATTTTGGAATTGAAATAATAACTAAACTTTTAAATGATATTTATAACAGTGGGTATATTCCAAATGACCTTTTAAAATCCATATTTATAGCTCTGCCGAAGAAACCAGGCACTTTAAAATGTGAAGACCATCGCACAATAAGTCTTATGAGTCACATGACTAAGATTTTACTGAGAATAATTATGAGAAGAATAAGAAACAAAATTAAACCAGAAATCAGCGATGAACAATGTGGATTTGTAGAAGGAAAAGGTACAAACAATGCCATATACATCCTAAGGACATTGTCAGAAAGAGCTATAGAAGTAAAGACTGATTTGTACTTATGCTTCATAGACTATACAGAAGCATTTGACTGTGTGAAGCATGAAGAAGTAATCAAACTGTTAGAAAAATTAAACATTGATGGGAAAGATCTAAGAATAATAAAGAATATGTATTGGCAGCAAACAGCAGCTATAAGAATTAACAACTGTTTAGGTACATTTCAAAGCATAAAGAGGGGCATACGACAAGGATGTGTACTTTCACCTGATTTGTTTTCAATATATAGTGAATATATTATGAGATCTTTAATTGATATGCCCGGAATCGTGGTTGGTGGGCACAATATAAACAATTTACGTTATGCTGATGACACAGTCTTGATAGCAACAAGTCAGAAAGAATTACAGGAAATGATAGACATTGTGGTGTTAGAAAGTGGAAGAATGGGCCTCAGTTTGAATAATGGGAAGACAGAAGTAATGGTGGTATCAAAGAAACAAATTATTCCTAAATGTGTAATAAAAGTCAATGGTGTTATTTTAAGACAAGTACAGAAATTTAAGTATCTGGGCACATGGATAACATCAGATGGAAGATGCATAACTGAAATAAGAAACAGAATTGGACAGGCAAAAACTGCATTTTATAAAATGAAAAACATCTTGCGCAATATATCCTTGTCATTGAGAGTTAGAAAAAGAATTCTTGCTTGCTACATACATCCAGTTTTAACATATGGATGTGAATCCTGGACAATCGGTAGGCAGGCCAAACAATTTTTAGAGGCCTCAGAGATGTGGTTTTACAGAAGAATGCTTAGAATACCTTGGACAGCCAAAAAGAGCAACCAAGAGGTTTTAAAAGAGGCGGGAGACCGAAGACAACTTATCACTGACATCAGAAGGAGACAGTCATCATTTTTCGGCCATGTTATGAGAAGAGGGAAAATAGAACATGTTGTGACCACTGGAAAGATCTGTGGAAGGAGGGATAGAGGAAGACAACGAGAGAAGATGCTTGACAGTCTTGTTGCATGGCATGGAGGTGTGTCGGCACACGAACTGATACATGCTGCAGGAGATCGCGGATTATGGAGAGGCATGATCGCCCACGCCAGTCGGCAAGGCACCTGATGATGATGATGATCCAGAAACCATGAGTTGTAAACCCTTTGGCTCGGTACTATGGATATCGCATAGTTGATATGATAGGAGACAATGGAGAGTCCTGTGGCAAACTAGGGTGTATTGTTATCGGCTCTGAAGACTAACCATTATAAAGTGTTTTTTTTTTTTAATTGTTATTGTGGTAAGCCGAGTGGTTACAATGTCGGACTGTCGTGCTGGAAACCCGGGCTCGACCAACGGTAAGATGATAGAGTTTTTCTGTCGAGGTCAAAATTTAAAATCCTAAGTTTAATCCCCGGTAAAGGCTGGAATTTCCCCCCTTGGACTTGGACTTTTAGTAATTCCCCCTGGTCTCTGGGTAGTGAGATAAGACGCACGTGTGCATTTTTGCACAAGTAAAAAAAAATCCCTTGGCATTTGGAAATCGAAAAGAGTAGCCCAACGGCGCTGCCCGGTCAAAATTTGGAGTTGAAAATCTACCCAAAGTATTTCAGGATCCTCGCCGGTGCTACAGAGCCTGTTCACTGTGTTGACCTTCTTCGGACTCAAGACTTGAGTCTGAAGAAGAAATTAGCACTTATGGGTTACATCCATGTGCCATGATGTTGATACGTTCTTCAATACCTCAAAACGTATGGGGGAGGACAATGGGGGAACTACACCCGATGGCAAAAGGTAGGTCGTTCTAGTGTGAGTTAGTTAAGGACATATGCTCCATTGAAAAAAAAGTGCGGAAGGGAGGGTGGGGAGGGGGAGGGGGGAGGGGAGCAACAGGAGCAGAAGAAAAAAAAAACAACGAAGAAGACCGTCACTGAAAATTTCTAAGTTCTAACAAGAGTAGTGACTGTAACCTACCCCGGCACGTGACAGGAAGTGACGCACCCCACGTGTAATATCGTTTTCAAGTGTTTGTTGCTAAAGAATGAGCAACTTCAACAAGTAGAAAACATTTCAACTGACTCATTCTCGTACATCTCATTTCTGGAAAAAGACAAACGTGGTTATGTTGGAAAACCGTCGTTTGAGATTTGCTTCTGAAAATTCAGAAAAAGCCACAGTAAATGAACTGCAGTGCGTTTTTAAAACTCACCCCTTTCCGTGTCCATGTGATTTTATAATTTATAACTGCATAGGTGCTGCAGCTTTTCTAAAGCAGCAAACATCTGTGATCTTTGGTTATTAATTTCGAAACTCCCAAAATAGAACACACAGTAAGTGACACACGTGTGGAGATTTCTGGAAAGCAGTGTACATTTGTAGCGATGCGTGGCGATTATTTTGATAGCCTATCCTGCATACGATAAAACATCTGAAACTGACAGGGAACCAATGCTGGAGATCCCCCCCCCCCAACTAATGTACAGTCGTTCACTTTTTAATTAATTGTTTATCGATTACATATTATTTCAAATATATTAATATATCTATTTAGCATTCGGCTCATTATAATAATTATTACCGAGCACATAAACACGAGTGCAGCGGCCAAACTCTAGCCTGCAGATCCGAAGGTCCTGAGTTCAGATCTTGACAGAGCCGGACTTTTTTTTTTCTTTCTTCAAAAAAAAAAAACCTTGGCTCCCAGCTTTAAATGTGTACCAGGCAGAGTCCTGGGAAGTAAAGGCGTCTGCCTGAAGTTGACCACATCATCCACCAAGTGCTGACTGGTCTATATAAAATATAAGGTTAGGTTCACGTAAATTCCCCTAAACAAAGCAGATCGCTTTTCATTCACAAGTTTGTTGGGCTGGTCGACTTTCCAGAAGGTTACAGGTGTGTCCCGCTCTATTGTTTGCTTTCTGTCTTGTCTTGCATTTAAGTTTTCATTCCGAGAAAGCGAATACCCGTGACACAGGTTGCAGCACTCTCTAAGAGGATTTGTATTAGGGCCAGTTTCTCCATGCTTTTAGAGTGTTAAAAGCGCTGGCGTGCTGAAATATACAACACGCGATATCAACGGCATTGAGGAACACCCCCGTAACCTTATGACAAGGTGCCAGGTTCAGGAACTACCAATCAGAAGTGAGCTTGTGTGTATATAGGCGGGGCGTATATAGGTCAAGCTCTATATGCCCGCTGCGCTACAAGACTGGGAAGAGGGTCTTTGACATTTTTTAAAAAAACTTATACATAAGGTTTAGGTTTGGACAACGGATCAACTTCATGGAACCAAGGTAGTAACCCATAAGTGATCCGTTCTATTTCTGACTCAAGTCTGAGTCCGAAGAATCTCAGCGCAGGCAGTGCACGAGCTCTGTAACACCGGTGAGGATCCTAAAATACTTGGGATAGATTTTGAACTCCAAATTTTGCCCATGCAGCGCTGTTAGGCTATTCTCTTTTAATTTCCAACTGCCAAAGGATTTTTTTGCCTACCCAACAGTATACACGTTCGTTTGATCTTACTATCTAGAAACCAGGGAAAATTATTAGAACTCCACGTGGAAAAAAAAAAAAAAAATCCCAACCTTCACCAGGGCTTGAACCCGGGACCTCCAGCACTTGAGGCGGACGCCATGCCTGGAGATCACGCAGTTCCCTACTTATACATAAACATGGCTCAAACTCCATCAGCGACACTCTTACTCTACGGATATAAAATTACAAGAGAGCCATGGAGAGCTCCCCCACTCCTTCGCCCTATGTTTTTTGTGTGGCAGCGCGACTAACTGGCCTTTGGATTTACTTGCTTTGCTAAAAAAAAAAAATCACCCCGTTCAAACAGCATTCCCGAAGGGGGAGCTTTAGGTTATATTTGTGACTAGGTTATGTGCGTCATTCAAAACCTTACCATTGCACCAAAAGCCCTGCAGTGTTGATGCAGTCTATGGAGACAGACCCAAATACTGTCCCGACCGGAGACGAAGTCGTCTACCGGCTAGCCAATCGGCGTCACCGATCAACTAACTGGCCAAAACAAATCTATACGCATACAGGATTACTACAGAAACAAGTTACCTAGACAGAGTCTATATTTCCTTCGAAACAGGAGAGCATCTGCCGGAGGACAAACAGTCGGCATAGTAAAAACCAGACGCGAAAAACGGATGTGCACGAAATAGTCAAGTCGCTGGAACCAGATCAAAGTTCAGGCACAGAAAACCAACAGAAATTCTCCGCTGGAGTTCACAACCGATGAATGCAGGAAAGAGAAAGAAACAGACAAAGAAGGCGGATGTTAAGGAGAAGGAAAAGAAGAAAAGTTAGGGAAAAGTTGAGGATCGACTAAGGCACACAGAGTTTGATCCCATCTGGCTAGGTCTATCGCGGCGTAACAGCCAGCCGTCTGCCGAGGACGTCCCACAAAGCACGAACTATCTAGCCTCTGCAACGATCTTAAGGAGTCTTTGCAAAAAATTCACTCATGACCCGAACTCCACGACCTTGACAGCGTGAGGCATCAGAATGTTGCTATGAAGGAGAAGGAAGAGAAGGAGGAGGAGAAGGAGGAGAAGGAGGAGAAGAAGAAGAAGAAGAAGAAGAAGAAGAAAAAGAAGAAGAAGAAGAAGAAGAAGAGAAAGAAGAAGAAGAACAAGAAAAAGGAGAAGAAGAAGAAGGAGGAGAAGAAGAAGAAGAAGAAGAAGAAGAAGAAGAAGAAGAAGAAGAAGAAGAAGAAGAAGAAGAAGAAGAAGAAGAAAACGAAGTAGAAGAAGAAGAAGAAGAAGAAGAAGAAGAAGAAGAAACAGAACCAGTAGATGAAGAAGAGGAAGAAGGAAAACAAGAAGAAGAGGAAGACAGAAGGAAGCAAGAAGACAGAAAGAAAGAAAGAAAGAAAGAAAAGAAAGAAGAAAGAAGAGAAAGAAAGAAAGAAAGAAAGAAAGAAAGAAAGAAAGAAGAAAGAAAAGAAAGAAAGAAAGAAAGAAAGAAAGAAAAAGAAAGAGAAAGAAAGTGAGAAAGAAAGAAAGAAAGAAAGAAAGAAAGAAAGAAAGAAAGAAAGAAAGAAGAAAGAAAGAAAGAAAGAAAAGAAAGAAAGAAAGAAAGAAAGAAAGAAAGAAAGAAAGAAAGAAAGAAAGAAAAGAAAAGAAAGAAAGAAAGAAAGAAAAGAAAGATAGAAAGCAAGAAAGAAAGGAGAGGAGGGAGAAGAAGAAGAAAAAGAAGAAGAAGAAGAAGAAGAAGAAGAAAGAAGAAGAAGAAGAAGAAGAAGAAGAAGAAGAAGAAGAAGAACCAATAGACGAAAAAGAAGAAGGAGAATAATAATAAGAAGAAGACAGAAGGAAAGAAAAGAAAAGAAAGAAAGAAAGAAAGAAAGAAAGAAAGAAAGGAAGGAAGGAAGAAAGAAAGAAAGAAAGAAAGAAAGAAAGAAAGAAAGAAAGAAAGAAAGAAAGAAAGAAAGAAAGAAAGAAAGAAAGAAAGAAAGAAAGAAAGAAAGAAAGAAAGAAAGAAAGAAAGAAAGAAAGAAAGAAAGGAAGAAAGAAAAAAAGGAAGAAGTAGAAGAAGAAGAAGCCGGAAAAAAAAGAAAAAAAAAGAACCAATAGACGAAGAAGAAGAAGGAGAACAAGAAGAAGAAAAAGACAGAAGAAAGAAAAGAAAAAAGAAAAAAAAAAGAAAGAAAGAAAGAAAGAAGAGGAGGGAGAAGAAGGAGAAAAAAGAAAAAGATAGAAGAATAAGAAGAACCAATAGATGAAGAAGAAGAAGACAGAAGGAGAGAAAAACAAGAAAGAAAGAAAGAAAGAAAGAAAGAAAGAAAGAAAGAAAGAAAGAAAGAAAGAAAGAAAGAAAGAAAGAAAGAAAGAAAGAAAGAAAGAAAGAAAGAAAGAAAGAAAGAAAGAAAGAAAGAAAGAAAGAAAGAAAGAAAGAAAGAAAGAAAGAAAGAAAGAAAGAAAGAAAGAAAGAAAGAAAGAAGTAGAAGAAGAAGAAGAAGAAGAAGAAGAAGAAGAAGAAGAAGAAGAAGAAGAAGAAGAAGAAGAAGAAGAAGACGGAAATAAAATACTTTCATCCGGCAATGGTTTCCTATCGAGGACGGAGAAAATATTGAAAACCAACCGAAAAAACACTAAGTGGGGATATCAAAATTGGCTAAATGAAGTGTTAAAAAACAAAACCGGAAATCCTTTAGTGCCTACATTGTAACCGGAAGCTGCCTTTGACCATGAAAAGAGTGTTGGTGCAATTCTTGTTTATTTCGGGAGACAACAATTGTTTCTAAACTGCCCAGGGGCGACGTAATTTAGGGGCTATGGGGGTAGAGGTAGGGGTAGGGTAGGGGGAAGCAGGGCTCAGCTATGAACACTAGTTTTTAGCAGTGGGCACAGTGTTCAACTTTCCCTAGGAATTTTGCAAGAAACCAAAGTGCCCTCGGCAACCCCCACCCACCCCTCCCCTAAAAAAACATGAATAGTAGTTCTCTGTTTAAGTATTTTACAAACATTTTACAGTATTTCACATATATATTATACGTATATGTCTTTACCAGTCAGAACATAATTAGTTTTATTTAATTACACATTGAAACAAGGTTATGCCTCTTAAAACCCCCTCCCCAGGACAATTTATAAGAGATCGGAGCTCCCTCAATATTCTCTTTGTGAAGGGCCCCTGAAATTGTGCTGTATCTTAGGATCTGCTTTAGAAATAGGTCGGCGTCCTTGGCTAAGGCGTTGTGAACGCGCTTCGTAATAACAGGGTGCCGTGTTCGATTCCAGCTGTGGGCCTTGCGATGATTTCGACAATGGTATCGAGAAGCCGACTGCCAGAAAGCAATGGAAAACTACTTGATGTAAACTTGCCTAGAAGAACCACAACAGTCAACAAATTACTGGGATTGGTTCTGCAAAGTCCTGTAAAGGATACGCAGCTAACTATTTTTTTAAGAAATAGCAAAGACGGTTCTAGTGGGTAGTTAATAGCACACGACGGAATAGGAATGTTATCAACCCAGTCTGAAAAATTATATGTTATGCAACTCGTTGATCCTGATATACCTGTCAAAACAGCTCTCACACAGCACTTTCCACAAGGAAAGACAAAAAAGGGGCGCCAAACAATAACATGGAGACGAACGATGGAAAGTGACCTGAGTGCGGCATCTCTGACACGGAAAACTGCTCTGAAGATTGCACAGGGCAGGAAAGCATGGTAAGTCCTCTCGTAAGCCTTATGTGCCACTAGGCATAAAGAGAATTGATAATGATGATGATGATGCTACTCGTTAGCTTCAGCATCAACGGCACAAGGCTCTTAGAAACACTTGTGATCGCCAGCACGACATTAGCCACATAAATCATTCAGCCCTGTCTGAGATACATTCTATTCTTATTCTCTTATGTTCAACATCAGCTATGTAAAACATTTAGTCCTGTCTGAGATACATACTATTCTTCTTCTTTTATGTTCGTCATTAGCTATGTAAATGTTCAGTCCTCTATGAGATACATACTATTCTTCTTCTCTTATGTTCGTCATTAGCTGTGTAAATGTTCAGTCCTCTATGAGATACATTCTATTCTTATTCTCTTATGTTCGTCATTAGCTATGTAAATGTTCAGTCCTCTATGAGATACATACTATTCTTCCTCTCTAGTGTTCGACATTAGTCAGGCTAAAACATTCAGTCCTGTCTGAGATAAATACTATTTTTTCCTTTCTTGTGCTCGACATTAGCCTTGTAAAATATTCAGTCCTGTCTGAGATACATACTATTTTTTCCTTTCTTGTGCTCGACATTAGCCTTGTAAAATATTCAGTCCTGTCTGAGATAAATACTATTTTTTCCTTTCTTGTGCTCGACATTAGCCTTGTAAAATATTCAGTCCTGTCTGAGATACATACTATTTTTTCCTTTCTTGTGCTCGACATTCAGTCCTGTCTGAGATACATACTATTCTTCTTCTCTTATGTTCGACATTAGCCTTGTAAAACATTCAGTCCTGTCTGAGATACATACTATTCTTCTTCTCTTATGTTCGACATTAGCCTTGTAAAACATTCAGTCCTGTCTGAGAAACATACTTTTCTTCTTCTCTTATGTTCGACATTAGCTATCTAAAACATTAAGACCTGTCTGAGATACATACTGTTCTTCTTCTCTTGTCCTCGACATTAGCCTTGTAAAACATTCAGTTCTGTCTGAGATACATACTATTCTTCTTCTCTTGAATTCGACATTAGCTATGTAAAACAGTCAGTCCTGTCTGAGATACATACTATACTTCTTCTCTCATGTTCGACATTAGCTGTGTAAACATTCAGCCCTATCTTAGATACATACTATTCTTTCTCTCTTGTGTTCGACATTAGCTATGTAAATATCCCGTCCCGTCTGAGATACATGCGATTCTTTTTCTCCTGTGTTCGACATTAGCTATGTAAATATCCCGTCCCGTCTGAGATACATACTATTCTTCTTCTCTGTGTTCGACATTAGCCTCGTAAAACATTTAATCCGGTCTGAGATATATACTGTTCTTCTTCCCTGTGTTCGACATTAGCCATGTAAAACAGTCAGTCCTGTCTGAGATAAATACTATTCTTCTTCTCTTATGTTCGACATTAGCCACGTAAACATTTAGTCCTGTCTGAGATACACATTATTCTTCTTCTCTTATGTTCCACATTAGCCACGTAAACATTCAGACTTGTCTGAGATACATACTATTCTTTTTCTTTTGTGTTCAACATCTGCCATGCTCAGTAATTAGATTAAAGTTTTTTTTTACCTATCATACAATATGCACAACTCGTTGTTGGAAACTTCAATTTTAATATTTCGTTTAGACTTAGGGCAAAAAACAAAAGGCATCTAAAATTAAATTTCTGCTATGTAGGACATTCTGTGTTTTGTCTGAAACTATAAAAATAAAAGATATCAAAATCTTAAAATCACCAGTTATTTAACATGTGGTGCATTAATACTAAATTAACATAACCATTATTCTCATCGTCATTATTGTCGTCAAAAATATTATCGTCATCATTAATATAACAGAAGCCTTTATAATCGCTATCAGCATGGTCATCTTTATCCCAATCACCGTCCCTATGGTCATCAGGATATAATTACCTGCCAACTAGAGCGGGCAGTCATGGTTCTCTACACATCGCTTCACCTCCCGAAATAATGAATCAGTCCGGAATGTTGACATTTTCCTATGCCAAGGTGAAAATCTGTCCAGAATCTTCTCTCGTGGTCTTTTCCCACCTTCGTGTGCCTATTTTGGCCCGTTCTAGCATCCAATAGGTGCCAGTTATTTGCCTCTTCTGATGTCTGGCAAAGACCTTTGGAGTTTTTTGGGTTCTTTCGTAATAAGTGACCCCAGATGACGTCAAAGAGACAGTCACATATTTTATAGGGTGGTAAAACAGGGTTTCCCGGCTTTGTGGTGCTCTTAACTACCCGAAAACATCTAGAACTGGACCTAACCCCTACCCACCTACGCGCCACTAGAGATTACAGCCTAGGTCCCACGACTACATGCAGCCTATCTACCAACCCCTGGAATATTGGGCAGTCTGTTTGGGGTGACCTATTACGAAAGCACCGTTATCTGTAATACGACTTAGCTGGTGGTAATGACGTTTAACCCCACCAGGGCATCACACCGAGTGATAAACACCCGGTGACACAACGTGCCACCATTCGGATGAGGATCACTCGGGGACGGGTCACAGAAACCCCGTTCAACCCATAGGTTGGGTTATCTTAGGGCCCCCGACAACAGCCATGGCGGGGCTGTAAAATAACGAAAAACTGCTTTCCCTATTTGGATGGATAGACTTGAGCTCCTCTATTGCAATAAGTTCTAGTTATTTGTCTTTTCTGGTGTTTGGTAGATTGACTGACTGACTGAATTTCTACCCCACCAGGATATCACACAAGCGACAAACACCCGATGACACAATGTGATACCATGTGGATGAGGGTCGCCGTGGAGAGGTCCCAGAAACCGAGTTCAGACAACTGGCCATATTTATGGCCTGCCTATATTGCGGCCCCTGGCAAATGCCAGGGTGGGGCTTCACATAAAAGAAATTATCCTAAAAAGGACGAAACTGGATTAATAAGTTTGGCAGACAATTATGGTTATATTTTGTTGTTGTTGGTTGTAAGACTTGATTTACAGACATAAAAAAAATTATGAGCAGTTTAATCAAAATTAACCAGCTATTTAATTCTTGTTGTTTTAACAGTTAGTTCCCGTCGAAGCAAAATGTTTCAGCTTGACCCTTGTTAACAGTGCCTCTGAGTGACACTTGTAATGAGAATTAATTTACATTAAAAAAACGGCAAAAACAAATAATTAACATGAACGAAAGCAGTGAATTTATTAACTCCCTTGCTAGTTGAATTATCTTTCTATTGTCACCAAAGTAGGTCAGCAACTGTTCCAGTTAGCTGTGCACTTGTCAATCCAGGTCTGGTACGAGGGTACGTCGGTGACTAAGATTGGCAGCGACACTGCCGAGTTACAGTTGAGTTCGCCAATGACGCCGCCGAGAACGTAGATCCCGTTCCTGATGCAGCTGACGATGCCTCCCCAGTCAAACTGTTGGTTCAAACAGGTTCAAGGTCAGTGCATGAGAGAAAGAGAGAGAGAGAGAGAGAGGGGAGAGAGAGAGAGAGAGAGAGAGAGAGAGAGAGAGAGAGAGAGAGAGAGAGAGAGAGGGGGGGGGGGAGAAAGAAAGAGAAAAAAAAAAACCAAAATAACAATTTTAGCATATTATTGGCGCTAATGCGAGCGTTCGGAGGGTAACCTTCTTTGACTGGTTTTTATATTTATGGTCATCGTCAAGCGTTTTGCCGACTGACATGGGCGCTCAAGCCTCTCCACAACCTGCGATCTCTAACAGCATGTATAACTTCATGTGCTTGATAAACAAAAGGCTGTTGTAACAGGCCGACGGAGTAGAAGTGTTGCTTGTTGGCCTGTTATAATTTTGCTTTGGTTGCAATTGCGGAATAAATCTGGCAGGGTCACAGTTGGCTATAAAAGGCCGACGCACTGAAAAAAAGGCTATGTTGTCCTTAGCCACGTCCAGCTGTATCTTTCAGTCCTTCCAACTGGACCACGGTACAGTTTCGGGAAGTCCCCCTCGAAAATAGGTTACTGGCATCGTTTCCATGTTGCATTGTGTGACATCTTAATATGTTTACAAAGTCCTGTGTTCTAAACGTATTCGTATTACAAATCTACAAGCGGATATTGTAAAGTGGATATACAGCAATTTTAATTTTGATTTTAATTCACGGAAGACAGTCGTGTTGTAATGTGTGTGTCACTGTTTCTAGTCAGTAGTTCGGATTTCTGGGAACTGGCTGTTTATTACTTTTCTACTTTAAATGTAGAAATCTTACTTTTAGGGATAATACAAACAGGTAATTTAAAAGCCATATCTGGAGAATATCGACAGTAGTCAGGTGCAAACTATCTTGTGTTTGAAGAAAACTATTGCTTTCATATTGACTATGCATAAATGGTGCAACCACACTGTGGATAAATTGTGTCAAGATATTTCGGAGCTCTAGGTAAGTGGATGAAAATAATATTTAATTTACTAACTAACCTCTCACAGCAAGTCACTCTTTACCTCTTTACTAATTGTTGACTAACAGTATAATTATATGTTGTAGCAGTACACTAATAATATTAATCCTAAACCATTTGACTTATGCTTGGCGAACACTGGCTGTAAACTCTTGCGGAAACTTCTGGTAGTTCATTGACTTCTTTTGCATATTTGCAGTTCTACAGTCGGTTAATTTTTGTAAACTGGCTTTTGCTTTGCTTCGTGAACACTGGCTGTAAACTCTTGCGGAAACTTCTGGTAGATCATCGACTTCTTTTGCATATTTGCAGTTCTACAGTCTGTTAATTTTTGTAAACTGGCTTTTGCTTTGTTTCGCGAACACTGGCTGTAAACTCTTGCGGAAACTTCTGGTAGTTCATTGACTTCTTTTGCATATTTGCAGTTCTACGGTCTTTTAATTTTTGTAAACTGGCTTTTGCTTTGCTTCGCGAACACTGGCTGTAAACTCTTGCGGAAACTTCTGGTTGTTCATCCACTTCCTATGCATATTTCTTACCAAAAAATTCGCAATGGTAAGGAATTGGTTTCATCCAACAAGATGAAACTGGACAAATTTGTTTGTGCTGTTTGTACCTTGAGGATACATATTTAGTAGTGATATAATTACTGCTAAGAAAACTACTCTGGGTGAAAAAAAGTATTGCACATATCAATTTCATACTGATTGTGCTTGTTTACTAATTATTAAATAACAGTATAATTATATCTTGTAGTAGTCTACTAATAATAATAATAACCATCAATTATTTATATTTATGTTATGTATGATATGTGTATGTTTCATAGCAGTATTTGTATGCGCTAAATTTGATAAAGTACAAATGTCACCCCCCCCTCCCCTTTTCCTGCTTCTGTGATGCAACAATACCCTCTTGGAATCAAAGAGTTAGCACTGATATTTCTTTACTTTTGCTGGAACAACTTTTAGTTTTCCTCTTAACGTTATTGATGTTTATGTTCATGTTGACTGTAGCAAAAGCATTTTTGTTTGTCTGTAAGAGCCTTTATTATTATATTTATTCGGCACACTTATTTACCTTAAAAATGACGTAAAGTTCTATAAAATATGTAGAAAATTAATGAAACTGTAGTTTAATTTGTGTATACATCTCGTCGATTAAAAACTATTAACACAGAGGGACTCAATTCTTGCACAAGAACGGGAATCCCCGTTGACCCAGTTGGCCTATTTATATCTTAAGATGGCCGTGCCTTAGCCTTCCGCATTCTAATCCTACCAGCCACCACAGGGACAGATCGCCCTACCCATCGGCGTGGCGTAACCGCAAACGGTTTTAGTGCTACGTGGGTTCAGGGGACTAAGTGGAGATAGATAGATCAACTCGCCGATGTTGTGGTACGTTTTTAATAGAGAGACGGTGTTAGACCTAAATTGCCTTCAGTAGTCAGATGTGTTAGATCTAGATTTAAATGTGTATCATCGCTCAGAGATTTGTATTTAAAGGTTGCTGGAAGCAACCTCATCTTGGTTAGCTGGGGTGCTTAGTACATGGTCTGTGTGTTGTGTGTTCAGGAAAATAAACAGATGCTCATTGGGCGGTTATAATTCATTTGCTTGATTCAAGATAGAACTTGTAGTTCGTGAACCTGGTCTGCCTAAGCTTTGCTTATGTAGTCATCTGTTGCTGTTGTGTAACTCAGCTATTCGCATATTCATTGCCTGGGTTTTGATCAATATTTCATTGTTTTCATGGTCCCTGCACATAGGAATTTTTGTCCTTTTTCTGCCCCCCCCCCCTCTTTTTTCTGTAGTTCAGCGGAGAACTACTTATTGTCCTACCACTTTTCTTTCCCTCTCTCTACTGCTTGTTTTTCTTTTTTTCCCTTCCCGCTAGCACACTGTCAAGAATCTTTTCATGTTGTCTTCTTCATCTCTCTTTCCACAACTCTTTTCATTGGTCATAATACTTTCTAGTTTCCTTTTTCTAATAATATGCCTACAAAGTGATGACCGTCTCATTCTGATGTTTGTGATAGATTGTCTTTGGGGACCCGCCTCTTTTCAAACATCTAGGTTCAGGGAAGCCTATACAAAGAAAACTTCACTTACTAAATGAATGCCAAAACAATAACAACAACAACAACAACAATAATGTGCCTAATGGAAAATAAATATAACATCATATCTGACATATTATGAAATGCATAAACGAATACTTTTACAGATAATTATAAACATGCTTAAAGGGGGTTGCTTGAGTGACGTTCAACAACACTAAGACCACCCAACGAGCGACAAACACACGGTGAATGAAAGTGCCACCATTCGGATTAGAATTAACCGGTAAGTTCTAGAAACCCCGTTCGACCGTTAAATTATATTAGGGTCCTCAACGACAGCATGGGTGGGGCGTTAAAGTGATAAGAAATTGCGGTCCCGGATCGGGGCAAAGTACGAAAGGAGGATGTTGTACAATCGTTGGCGGAAAGAGGGAGGAACCTCCAAGGTAGGGGGGTAGTTGTAGCCCACCCGGACATCACACAAGCGATAAACACCCGGTGATACAGAGTGCCACCATGCGGATGATGATCACCCGTGGAGAGGACCCAGAAACCCCGTTTGGCTATTATGCCATATTTATGACCCGGCCATATTCAGGGCCCCCGACAAAAGCCAGTGGGGCTTAAAAAAAAAATTGCCTCCCACATGGGGGATGACTTTTGTATTAGGGACCTCAAAGTTAGGTAAGTATGTAATTGTGCTCCACCAAGACATCACACTAGCGATAAACACCTGACGACACAAAGCGCCACCATGCGGATGAGGATCACCGGTGGAGAGGTCCCAGAAACCCTTTTTAGCTATTACGCCATATTTATGGCTAGGCCATATTTATGCCCCGGCTATATTGAGGACTCCCGATAGAAGCCATGGTGGAGCTTCAAATACCAAAAAATTGCATATCACATGGGGACGGTCGGCGTCTGTGGCTTAGGCGTTGCGAACGCGCTTCGTAATGCCGGGTTCGATCCCAGCTGCGGGCCTTGCGCCTTGCATTGGTTTCGAAAGTGGTGTAGAGAAGCCAACCGCTCAGTAAGCAATGGCAAACTACTGGACGTAAACTTGCCAAGAAAAACAACAACAGCCAAAATATGCTGGGGTTGGTTCTGCAGCGTCAAGTAATGGATACACTACTAACAAAAACATGGGGACGACAGGTTAAAAAACCTCAAAAGCAATAGTAGCAGATATTTACCCCACTAGGACATCGCACAAGCGATAAACACTCGATGACACAAAGTGCCACCATGCGGATGAGGATCACCGTGGAGAGGTCCCAGAAACTGCGTTCAGCCATTAGACCATATTTATGGTCGGGCTATATTGCGGCCCCTGGCAAGAGCCAGGGTGGGGCTTCAAATAACGAAAAATTGCATCTACAGGTTCTAGCGCTCATAGGCTTGACACATTCTGGGTCATGACAAAGTGAAGTGGAGTGCAAAATTCCTTTTCTCGCCGCCTGTTTTCCTGAGACCATTCTCATATTTCTTCTTATATACGCAATGTTCAATCTCCATTATTCATATGAATACTTGTAGACCAAAGGGAGATAAGGCAGAAATATTTAACACAACTAAATAGGGAAAAAAAGTCATATATTGCCTCCCTTATTAGGTTTTAAGATGACGACAAGCCAGGAATTGATGTTGTCCTGTTTCATGACACTCACTTACACATGCCTACACACGAAAACACTAGAAGTAAGGTGACCATATCGGACCGTTTTCGCCGGGACAGTGTCGTTATCCTTAGGTAGGCTCAGAACGTCTAGTCGATTACCCCCTTCTTCCCACCCCCTCCCAATTATTTTCGAATGCCAAATAACTATATGGACATATGAAAGGTGGGATGGGGAACTAAAAAAATTAACAGGTACTTATAGAAAGATATCTTAAGAGTATTACACATAGCTCGCCAATAATGAAAAAGTCTTCAGTCTCCATGACACACATACAAACTAACACAACCCACAAAGATGCACACAATAACTAACTATAACTAACTAAATATAACTACGCTTTATCCTTTACGCCCTCCTTAGGACGTAATTTTTTGTTATTTGAAGCCCCACTCTGGCTTTTGCCAGGGGCCGCAATATAGGCAGGCCATCAATATGGCCAATTGTCTGAACGCGGTTTCTGGGACCTCTCCACGGTGATCCTCATCCGCATGGTGGCACTTTGTGTCATCGGGTGTTTATCGCTTGTGTGATGTCCTGGTGGGGTAGAAAGTCAGTCAGTCAGTACGCTTTCTTACTCTTTTCTATCTTTCTACTTCTTTCTAAGAGTGCCAATCAGTTAATACATTGCCAGTTTATTTATTACACACTATAACTAAGGCGTGGTTGTGTACTCACGAAACAAGCTTTGATGTGAGGGTTGGCAGCCTCAGCGTACAGTGAACCTGTAGGCGGGTCGACTCCCCGTTCAAACCGAGACCACAGGCCGGTGACCGTCTCGCCGTAAACAGTGATGGCGGCGTACCGTGGAAGCCGGGAGTTGGTTGGCTTGTCGATGTCTGGAGGGGAAGAGTTAAAACGTGGCAGAAAATGGGCTGTTACAGTCATTGTGGGATTCTTTTTGCTGCTCCTTCTTCTTGTGTTTTTCTTCTTCGTCGTCATCATCATCTTTTCTTTCTTTTTCTACTTCTTCTTCAACTGCTTCTTCCTCTCTTTTTTTATATACTTCTTCTCCTCCTCCTCCTGCTCTTCCGTTTTCTTCTTCTTTTCTTCTTCTCATCCTCCTCCTCTTCCGTTTTCTTCTTCTTTTTCTTCTTCTGCTTGTTTCTCTCCCTTTTTTTTCCTCATATTTCTTCTTCTGCTTCTTCCTCATCATCTTCTTCGTCCTATTCTCCCTTTCCTCCTCCTCTATTTCCTACTCTCCCTTTTCTTTGTCTCTTCGTCTCCTCCGCCGTCATCATCACCTTCTTCTTACCGCCCCCACTTCCTCTTCTTCTTTTTTTCATCATCATCATCTTCTTCTGTCTTCCCTCTATCTTATTTCTCGTCTCATCAAAGACGAGCACGACAGCAAGCACGAAGCAGTTATCTCTGTCCATGTTGGTGTTTTGGAGTGCAACCCGGAGCAGCCAGACGTGAACATTTCCCTTGTGGCAAAAGACTTCTGATTAATTAACACCAAACGGGCCTGGCCAGTCGCTTTATAAGGGATTTATCCACTGTGATATGATGACAGTCCTCAGTAATTACTAACCTTCTTCGTTTTTTTTATTCTACTTCTTCGTCGTCTTCTGCCCATCTTTCTCTTCCTTTGCCAACCCATCGCCAGAGACAAGAACAGGTCCCTGTATTTATCTTTTATGTATTAGAACATTACAACCAGTCCACATCAGACTTGGGGTAAGCCGTCGTTTGGCAGACATTCATTTCACGTCTAGACGCCACATGCGGTTTACGAAAGTCTCGTGCTAACCAAGCCAAGGGGAATAAACTCTTGATGCTTCTAGTCTCTACTTACTTTATTAGCAAAATTGGAATATAAATTACCAGTAAAATATACAAAAAAGAAATGTATCCCTTACGTGTTGTATGTGGTTCGTTCATCACGAGTGCATTTTTTTTAAATATCCAGAAACCATGAGTTGTTAACCCTTTGGCTCTGTACTATGGATATCGCAACTCTTCGGCTTTGATTCCATTATAGGTACCGTAAATCTGGGAGAAAATGTGGCTTTTTTGCCTACATTCGGGAGTGAACCCGGACCACAAGGAGTTCGTCACCAGGTCACCGAGAAGTCAGGATTAACCAACTACGCTAGAGAGCCGGGCATCACGAGGGATAAAGACCACTTTTCATCCACAGTAGTAATGATCAATGATTATGAGTACGAAGGTGGCCGATTAGTCCAGTATGAGCCCGGGAAGTTCTTGAGCAGTGCGGACAACAGATGGAAGCCGCAGTAAGTGTGTTTCTATCTTGTCTACCTCCTTTTCTCTACGCGTGCAACCTCCGCTGCCTGACAGGCCGATGCACCATGCCCGAGAAACGTACGCCATCCAGAACGGTCCTGTGCAGCAGCCTCCCATGTCGCTGTGTTGATGCCAAAAGAACTGAGAGCAATTTTGTGAATGTCGTTATAGAGCCTATTCTGTCCTCCATGGGACCTCTTCCCTTGCTGTAGCTCGCCCTAGAATACTCTCTTTGGGAAGTGATAGTCTGGCATGCGGGCTAGGTGACCAGCCTAACGCAGCTGATAATTCTTCAGTATCGTGTGGATGTTGGGCAGGTTTGCCCTATCAAGAATCATAGTGTTTGGGATCCTTTCTTGCCATTTAATTTTGAGCAACTTTCTGAGAACAAATTATATGAAACAGATTAAACTTTTTAGCATGGTGCTGATACACAGTCCACCTTTCGCAAGCGTAGAGTAGTACTAGAAGAATTACAGCTTTGTAAACCTTCAGTTTGGTCTAAAAAATCTACTGAAACTCCTACTTGTCTTTGAGATTTTAGCCTAGACCTCGTCCTCGATGTTGACTGTTTGAGATAGGGTACTGCCAAGATAAGTGGAATCTGTCCACTACATTTAACTTTTGTTGATTTACTGTCGAAGTGGAATAGCTCTAATTTGTTTTCTGGAAGCCGGTTGATAAATAACATAAAATCGACCATCAACTCAAATATCAAACTGACCTTCGGCTTGCCAACATAAATAGGCCTTTAACTTAACAATAAATGGGCCTTCCGCTTACCAAATGGGCATTCAAGTTTTCAATAAATGGGTCTTCAACTAACCAAGAAATGGGCATCAACTTAGCAAGAAGTGGGCTTCCAACTTACCATGAAATGGGCTTTCAACTTACCAATAAATGTGCCTTCAACTTACCAATGCGGCGTCCGTGGCTAAGGCGTTGCGAGTTTGACTCGTAATCCAACATACCGAGATCGAAACATGCGTGGATTTTTATCATGGTATGGGACGTCGCAGGTCGACCCAGCCTCAAATGGGTACCAGGATGGGCTGTCCTGGGAAAGTAAAGACGGCCGGCGTAATGCTGACCACATTACCCACCGAGTGCCGATTGGTCTGTAAAAATATGGGTGCTCTTCCCATATGCCCGATGCGCCTAAGGGCGTGTAAAGGGATCTTTACTTTACTTTTTACTTTACAACTTACCAATAATTGGGCCTTTAACTTTCCAATAAATGGGCCCTCAAACTTACCAATAAATGGGTCTTCAACTTACCAGTGAATGGGTCTTCAACTTACCAGTGAATGGGTCTTTAACTTACTAGTGAATGGGTCTTCAAGTTACCAGTGAATGGGTCTTCAACTTACCAGTGAATGGGTCTTCAACTTACCAGTGAATGTGTCTTTAACTTACCAATAAATGGGCCCTCAAACTTACCAATAAATGGGTCTTCAACTTACCTGCATACGGTCCCCAGCCCACCATCAAACAAGACTGATCCAGATCGCCACAGGCTGTAGGATCCGTGGCATACTTAGCGATCGGTCGGACACAGGAACTGAGCATGGCGCTCTTAGAAAGGCGGAGCAGGGCGATGTTGTTGTCTGGGACAAAGGGTACAGACGTCTCAATGAATATATATCTTAGTGTAGCAGCAACAAGTTTGGATAGATGGTTGAATGGGTGGTTGGTTGCTTGGTTGACTAGATGAATAGCTGACTTTTTGGATGGTTGACTGATTGTTCGGATGATTGGAACGAACGAACGAACGAACGAACGAACGAACGAACGAACGAACAAACTTTATTTTCAAAGGGTTGAGAATTGGGCACACAGGCCCGTCTTACATTCTGCCCTTCTGGCCTCACGCCATGCATACATTATTCATGCACACATTGTTTTAGCAGATAATAATAATAATAATAGTTTTCATAAGCATCACTGGATGAGTGGGTGGGTGGTTAGATGAGTGGGTGGATGAATAAGTGAATGGATGGTTGGATAATTGTCTGGCTGAGTGTTTGGCTGCTCTGGGTGCTTGACTGACTATTAGAGCACCCTCCTGGAGGGAGAGGGTGGGGTCACCGAATTACTTATTGTCGAAAATCAGATGAGTAAGTCTTGATGCTTTTATTCATATGTATAACCCGCTTAGTCACCCATTTTTGGATCCAGATCTTTCTTGCTCTGCAACGTATTTCATTGTAACAAACCTTGTAGTGTAGCTTTGGAAAGATATCTTAAAGGGGTTGAGTTGAGTTGATTAAAAAACCGATATCACAGCACTCAGGGCATTTCCCATAAGCGCCCGGCCCTCATCCTCAGCAGCCAGTGACGAGTTCCGATAATAATGTTGCCAGTAGCATTTTGATTAAACGTCCGTCTTGCCTTTCCTCTGAGCCTTGAGCATTAGCCAGAACCTCTCGTTACTCCCCGAGCATCAATCTCAACGTTGTTTGTTTTAGTATCCAGAAGCCATGAGTTGTTAACCCTTAGGCTCGGTATTCTGGATATAGCAACCTTTCGGCCTTGATTCCATTGTAAATACCGTAAATCTGGAAGAAAATGTGGCTTTCCTGCCTACCCCCGGGATTGAACCCGGACCACAAGGAGTTCGTCACCCGGTCTTCGCGTTTAGCCTACTACGCTAGAGAGCCGGGCCATCAATCTCAACAGACTGTGGTGATCCATCTGCTCCTCCAAACTGTACACGCTCTACCACAGGACACTAATCACGTTTGCCTTCCCATGCATCATTATTCCACTAAGTTGTATATCTTAAGCAATGAGTGAATGAAATGTGATCAGTAGAATGATCATCACAGCACTCCAGACAGATCCATAGGTGCTTTCGATCTCCTCCTGAAAAGCTCCACAAGTGTAAAACGACTGATGACGCCTGTTCTGTGTTGATTATTGAAACGTCTTGTCCCTTTAGTGAAATATTAATTTCTTGCAGCTGCAGGCTGCACCCCCATTTTAATCAGTCTAGACAGGGATACGGAGTCATGTCCTTTGTCGGCACGGTAAGTGCTGCCCATGGCATTGACGACAGCTCTTCTGTCTAGTACCGGATCTGCCAAAACAACCACAGTGTCTGAAAGATAATCTGCACGCTCGTTCCCTTGAACACCTGCATGACCAGGCATAAAGATTAAAGTTAGGGCAACGAAGAGATTATTGTTGCAATCTGTTCTTTTCTGATAAAACCAGCGATGATTTTTTTTAAGCATATTCATTGAGTCGCTAAGTATGCGAATAAATGAATGAATAATTCAGAAATTTACATCGTTGCATTCTAGGTATTTCCGTGCGTGCTCTTTCAATATCCAGAAACCATGAGTTGTTAACCCTTTGGCTCGGTACTATGAATATCGCAACCCTTCGGTCCTGATTTCATGATAGGTACAGTAAATCTGGTAGAAATGTAGCTTTTCTGCCTACCCCCGGGACTGAACCCGGACCACAAGGAGTTCGTCACCCTGTTGACAATGAAGAGTTCCTATTTTGATAGTTCCAGTTTCAGCCTGATTAACAGTCCGCCTGTCTTCTGCCATGCGTCTTAGCGCACTCGTTCCTGCAGCAAGGCGTTGTTGTCAAGTGGAAGTGACAGGTTCGATTCCTGACACGGGACACCATATCTTTCGATCTTTATTTTGTCTAGTGTGTCCTTCTGTCTTTCTATGAGGAATTCTCGGGAAATTTGACTAAAAAGCTTAACCAAATGGGGAAGCAGAAAAACGTGCACAAAACAACACAAATAACGTAACGTTTCGGCCACGCAGCCTTTGTCAAACTTGTAAACTACACAAAAGTAACAACACGGAGAGGAGAGTAAACAGATCTCTAAGGGGTGACGTAAGCAACGTTTTAGAAATTATGATGTGCAAAAATGAAATAAAATAAAATAAACGATGGCTAAAAAAATATAGAATAAAAAGTAATACTGTTAAAATACTATATAATAGTGGGAACAAAAGAAATACAAATGTTAATGATACATAAATGATACTGATAAAAAATAGAATAAAGTAATAATACATTTCCCTGGAATTTCTTGTATTAGCTTGACTGCAGTCATTCCCATAATTCCACATGTCTTTCTATGAGGGCTAATCTATCGATTCATGTTTTTTTTTTTAAAATATAATATCGATACCGGTGTAAGGATTCCCCATCTGTTTATATCTTCTCACTTGCACGCTGAAAACCGCACAACCCGTATGTCTCCTGTGTCCGCTTATTCAGTCTTTACAGTGGTAAAGTGAAGAACAATTTTCCAAGTCTTTAAGCGTATTGGGCATATAGGGCTAGACCTATATTTTATTAACCAATCGGTACACGGTGAGTGATGTGGTCAACACTACGTCAGTCGCCTTTACTTCATAGAAAGTCTTGGCTTGGCTTGCTTTGACTCCTGAAAAAATTGTCATGTTCAAACAGCATCCCCGAAGGAGGAGATTTAGGTTATAATTGTGACTAGGTTATGTGTGCCATATAAAATGATTTAGCATGGCTCGCCAGCAAGTAGCTCTGAAAAGAACTCTTGCAGAGTTGTCAAAGGAGCCGGACCAAAATTCTGTCCTGACCGGCGACGAAATCGTCTGCCGGCGAGCCAATGGGCGACCCGGTCAACGAGGATGTCCCAGTACAGTACACAAGGTCTGCATTTAAGGCTGGGTAAACCTGGGAGCCAAGGTCTTTTGTGTAAGAAGTCTAGCTTGGTCAGGACCTGATCCTATCCAACTTCCGGTCAGCAGCAGGTCAGCGCTGAGACGCTACAGCACGACTGCAAATGAGATAGCTTTACTTGACCAATGCCTGCCTGGAAGGGGTGTCCGTGGCGAAGTGGTCAAACCATTTAGTTCGCGCTCTGAAGGTCGTGGGTTCGTTTCACGGCGGCACCCTTCAGTTCACAAGTGCAATTTTTACGGAGATCCTATGAGATCGTCGCCGGAGCTATGCAGATCGTGCTATGTGCGGCGACTCTTGGCAGCAGCTAGCTGTTTTGCGGAGAGAGGCTGAGTCATATGGAATAAAGCCCGTTGCGATGAAGTCGATCCTCTCACCTTTTCCCTTTGCTAGCTTCGTGACGCGGACTCACCAAATGTGGGGGCCGCGTTAGCGCAGTCAATAGGACACTCGCTTTCAAATCCAACTGCGACTCGCTGCTGCCCACGGCCGGTGTTTGAAAGCGGGCGGTTCCCGAGGTTCACCAAGCCTCTAGAAAATGGGTACCAGAGTTAAGACTCTGGGGTAAACGGAGTAATGTCGCTGTAGCTACGGAGTTACGTGCGGACGGCGACACAGGCGGACAGTTTCTTATCAGCTGTCCGTACTGGTGACAGAGCACTTATGGTTTATAACCGTGTGCAACGACGCTGGTTCAAATCTCCCGACTTTACCTTTACTTACCTAATGTAAGGTTATTGAATAAAGGGTGAATCTTGATGGATTCTATGCTGATACGCTGCTCGTCAAAATCTGTCATGTACAAATCCCGTTCACCAATCACCGCTGTTATTGGGTTCTCGTTCAAAATGGCGATTCTGTAAGAAAGTAAAGGACTCTATTACACCAATTGTGCATTGTGAAGATGAAAAAGTAATAGTAAAGATCCCTTTTCACGCCTTTAGGCGCATCAGGCATATGGGAAGAGCCCCATATTTTTTCAGACGATCCTCACTAGGTGGGTAATGCGGTCAACATTACGCCTGCCGTCTTTACTTCCCCAGGACAGCCATCCTGGTACTCATTTTAGGCTGGTTCGACCTGCGATGCTCTATCCCACGATAAAAATCCACGCAGCCAGCAGTGGGTTTCGAACGCGGTACGTTGGAATTACGAGTCAGACTCGCCACGCCTAAGCCACGGCGCCATCGTGAAGATGATGCTGAGTTCATATTATGTATAGACCGAACGGGACTCGGTGAATGATGGGATCAACATCACGCCGGTGTTCTTTACTCCCCAGGACATTACCTAGCAAGCACTTTAGGCTGGGTCGAACTGGAAAACAAGGTTAATTTTGAAGTGACCCAAAAAAAAAAAAAAATCCGTCGCAGTTGGGATTGGAAGCCAACGCTTTCGGTAAAGGGGCATGTACTCAATGAAGCAAGTACACTGGTACCTCGGAATTTGAACATAATCCGTTCCGAAAAAGCGTTCGAATTTCAAATCGTTCGAATTTCAAGAAAATTTTCCCACATTGAAATTAATGGAAACTGAAATAATCTGTTCAAAATTTACTTGAAAATTTCGTTCAGATTCCAAGCTTTTTTAGTTTTTAGACGTTTGAATTCCGAGGCAACATTGCACACGAATCCTTTACAATTGAAATATAAAACCACTCAGTAAGTGCCTATTTTACCAGGGCCAACGCAAGTTTAATATCATGTCCTTCTGTTTACATAAATCGGAAGTCGAAGTGCGCTGTCCTTTCTTGCTTCTTCTTCCTTTGTCTTAATGCTTATGCCGTAAAGCGTTTCACAAAGATGTTAGATGTACTTTCCCTTCTTTTGCTAGTTGTGAAACACTCCCATAAGTGCTCCGTCCCCATCTTCAGCGGCAAGCGAATAGTTCCGTTTCCGTTGGCACCAATAAACGTCTGACTGTATATTCGTCTTATCCTTCACCTGTTGTGTGTTGAGTGTCGGCCAGATTCCCTGGTAACTCTCCGCAGTGCTTTTCTCCTTAGACCGTAATGATATATCTGCCCTACGCACTGTTCACTCGTTCCCAAAGGGCCCTCACAATATCTAACTTGATATACATTAATTTACCACTAACTGGTGCAGTGCCGGCCAGTCTATCTGGCTGCTAATTTCCCAACACACCAGCATTAACTAGGAGAAAATATTAAAGGATGCTAACTACCCAGGACTTCAGAAGTGATGCTTGCCACTCTGCACGAAGCATGCCTGTCTTCACCTTTCTCAACATGCTCTGTGAGTCAGTTACAATAAAAGCATGTGTGTTCAGCTAATTCTCAAGCCAGTGGAAGGCAGCAGAAACTGTCTCCACCTCCATTCTCATACTAGACGTTGCATAGTTTGTGTTATTGTAATACGTAGCTTGTGTTAATGTTATACTGACATTCTGTAGTGGCCCTTTTTTATTCCCCTTCCCCTCCCTACCCCTACAAATCTCTTTCTTTGTCGGTCTCTTACCTTGTAGCCTGCTGTTCTCATAAAGTATGCTCTAGCCCATTGCTAATTTGGTTCCATTCTGACCAAAGGACCAAACCATTTGATTCTCTGATTTTATAAGAAACATTCAATATGACTACCATTGTCTTAGTTCTTCATTGATGGCTGTCTCTTCTTGCATTTCCCACCAAACATTTATCATACATCTCATCTCACATGTTGCAATTTTGCGTTTATTTTTTTTCTCTTGTTTACAACGAGTTCACAAGATGAAGCGCAATGGATGAGGGTTGGTATTTTCGACCAGTCACCCGAGTCGTGTTTGCTCAATTTTTTTGTGTCACTGTTATTTTCATTAGTCAGGCCCATCATTCACCTGAACCCACAACTATTCAACACTGGGCATATGGTGCTAATTTAATCGCAACGTACAACTTATTCTGTCAACATTTACTAACTTTTTCTGACCAAAGGATCGCTGGGTGTATTTTCAGGAGTAAGCCACATAGAAGCACAGTATGTTATGGACTGGTTGAAATAAAATTTGACGGAGAATACTTCAGAAACCTAGCCAAATATTGCAACATGTAGCACCGATAATGAGCAGCGGTTGAGCGAACGATTAGAACGCTGGGCTCTCAAGCGGGACACCCGGGTTCGAATCCTCAGTAAGGCTGGGATTTTGTGTGTGTCTGGGGCAAAATAAAATTCTCGCACAGTCGTGGCGACAGCACTAGTCAATCCTCAGGCTCAACCCACTTCTCCCCGCGCCTACACATCAAAAGTGGTATAATTAGGGCAGTAATTGGCAGTTTGGCAGCACGGTAAATGCTGCCTGTTTGGAGGTCACAGACCCGTGTTCTTTCATTGCAGATACGAACTTCAATAGTAGCTTTAACTACAATCTTCTGGTCTGAAAGAGCTAAGAAACATTTTTGTTAGCAGTAACCAGGTTTGCCTACACTTCTTGACAAGGATATTGACGATAAAGGAACATGTTCATCTTAATTTCCAAAGGGCGTGTACTCTGTGAGATACACGGCTATAAGCGAGAGTAACCGGGAGTACATACAGTTTTTGGCCAGCTACACGATGATGCGGAAACTGACGTAGTGTAGTGGCTAGACGCTGGCCCGCGGGTTCGAAGGTCGTGGGTTTAGGTCTTGACGGATCTGGACTATCCCCCCCTCCCCCACCCTTCCCCAAAAAATGACCTTGCTTCCCATGTCAACCCAGTCTTAAATGGGTGCAAGGTACAGTCCATGAAAGTAAAGGCGGCAGACGTGCTGACCACATCTCCCACCAAGTGCCAAATGGTCTATGAAAATATAGGTCTAGCCCTATATGCCCAATACGCTTGAAGGCAAGGAACAGTTTTCTGTGATTAAACATTTTTTTTTCTCTCACATCATTATGCGGTAATGGAAGCAACCCAGAGTTCGACCACGAAGGGCACCGAGATCGCTAATAGTAGCATCCACGTTGCCCATTCCACGGCTGGCACCCGAAGCCTCTTCAAAACATGACGCTGAAAGGCATAACATGACTAGGAAGAAGATGACGATGATGATGATAATGATGATGACGATAATGATAATCACGATGATGATGACGATGATGATAATCATGATGATGATGACGATAATGATAATCATGATGATGATAATGATGATGATGATGACGATAATGATAATGATGATGATGATGACGATAATGATAATCATGATGATGATGAGAATAATGATAATCATGATGATGATGATGATGACGATGATGATAATGATGATGATGATGACGATAATGATAATCATGATGACGATGACGATGATGATAATCATGATGATGATGACGATAATGACAACCATGATGATGATGACGATGATGATAATGATGATGACGATGACGATAATGATAATGATGATGATGATGACAATAATGATAATCATGATGATGATGACGTTAATGATAATCATGATGATGATGACGATCATGATAATCATGATGATGATGAGGATAATGATAATCATGATGATGATGATGACGATAATGATAATCATGATGTTGATGACGATGATGATAATGATGATGATGATGACGATAATGATAATCATGATGATGATGACGATGATGATAATCATGATGATAATGACGATAATGATAATCATGATGATGATGGCAATGATGATGGGACAGGACAACGATGACGACGATGACGTTTGACAAGCAGCACAGATACTCACTGAGACACACAACTGCCGGCAGTGACCAGGACAGTCTCCGACAACATGGCGGCCGAGCAGAACGTGAACGCACCGGAGCTGGCCTCGAACTGGAGGGCCACCATGGAATTGTAGGGCGGCCGGCATCTGTCCTTGACCTCGGACCCGCCAATGATGCGTGGGTGGATCACGGAAAGCGACTCTGCAGTGAAGGGGGATAGGGAAGAAAAGCAGAAAAAAAATTTGGCCTAGTGTAATGGTATTATCATCACCATCTTCATAATAATTTTGAACCAATCCTCATCATCATCACCATAATCATTATCATTATCTCCATAACCATCATTATCACCACCATAACCATCATGATTATCACCATAATCATCATCGTTATCATCATAATTATCATCACCATAATCATCATCATCTCCATTATCACCATAATCATCATAATGATCATCATCACCATAATCATCGTCATCAGCATAATCATCATCATCATCACCATAATCATCATTATTATCACCATAACCATCAGCACCACCACCATAATCATCATAATTATCACCATAATCATCATAATTATCACCATGATCATCATCACCATAATCATTATCAGCACCATAATCATCATCATCACAATATTCATCATTATCACCATATCATCACCACATTAATCATCATCACCATAATCGTCATCATCATCACCATAATCATCACCACATTATTCATCATCACCATAATCGTCATCATTATCACCATAATTATCCTCATCACCATAATCGTCATTATTATCACCATAATCATTATCATCACCATAATCATCATCATTACCAGCATCATCGTTATGGTTATCACTGTTAACGTTATTGCGATAATTATGCTGCCTGGATGGATCGCGGAAAGCGAGGCTGTATGGGTAGGAAGAACGATAAAAAAAAAAGGAAATGAATAAAACGAGGTAGAGTAAAAGTTTACAACATTTCTTCTATCAGTATCATCACTATTAGTATCATCACCATTAGTATCATCTCCATGAGTATCACTACCATCATCGTTGTCATTATTACCTTTATCGAGATAGCACGAGCAATGTCCTCATTGTTATTGTAATATCAGCAGCCGCTGCAGGGTAAAAAGCTTTCGGGTACATATTCAAACAGGAGAGAACGGTGATGAGGGGTGGAGTTTCCGGAAAACGAGGCAGAGGTTGGTCTGGTAGTCTGGTCTGGTAGTCTTAGTTTCAGCTTCATAGCAAACGGGTTGCCCCATCTTTGCTCCGCTCCTGTGCCAGCGAAAAACACGCAGAATGTCTATCACAGTCCCTTGTGGAAAGATTGACAGACTGTTGTCTCAGCATATCTAGCATACACTCGCATTAAAGCATATGGTAGCCATCCGAAGTGCTAACACAAACAGTCCAACATTAGAAATGCAGTTCATCATTGATGATAGCAGAACTTGTCGTCAACAGATCAGCAGTTGTCCGCGTGATCAATTTTAATACGGGCCCCGCCAGCATTGAACGACAGGCATCGCGCCATTTTCTGAATCTACAATTCACACCACCACGTTGGTCACAGTCGAAAAAAAACATTCCAAATGCAATCCGCACTCTCCATGAGAGTGGATACCAGACAACAAAGAAGCATTGGCTACGAGAGCACACGAGGGTGGACAACTGGCTAGACCAGTGCCTTTCAAGCTTGCCAAAGCGGCGACCCATTAATACAGTTCCTCTTGTAGTGGCGACCCTTAACCATACAATTATTTTCGTTGCTACTTCACAATTTCAGTGAATATGTTTCCTTACGGTCTTTGGCAACCCTTGTGAAAGGGTCGTTTGACTCATGAAAGGGTCGCGATCCACGGGTTGAGAACGGCTGAGCTAGAGAAAGATAGCATTTCAGGCGTGCCTTGGGTAGAGCGGCATTCTGGGGAGGACTTCCTGTTTGACTGACTGACTGATTCAAACAGGGTGGATTTTTTTTTTTAAATGTACATTTTTTAAAAAGGACTTTGGCTCTCAAGTTAATGAAGCCTTTTGTTTATTTTACTTTAATAAATCTGTCCAGCACCCCCCCCCCCCCAATCCTCCCCTCCGTTTTCCTTTCCCCATTTCCCTCTTTTCCACACACATACACTTAAAAATTTCCCTAGAACACTCTTCATGTATATTTCTAAGTTACAAAGGTCGCATGATATAAGGATGAAAACAAAATGAAACACTGACAAAGAGAAACGAAACAAATATCTGGATTAGGTCATTAGCGTAAGAATCATATAATACTCGATGGAAGTCATTTGGAAAGTCAGATAATAGCGTACTTATTGTCAAAGGTTTTTTGATTTGGTTGAAAGTAATTGGCGTCTAGATCAAGTTTTACAACAAAGTTGAGCTAAAGAATAGAAAATATGAGACGAGTTCAAGGTCGGAGCTGATTACTAGAGAAGTGGGACTCTTGGGTGTGGAGAGTTCATGCAATAGGTCACAAGGTTGCAAGAGACTGAGGTTCTTCTTCTTCCTCCTCCTCCTTCTTCTTCTTTTTTCTTCTTCTTTTTGTGTCTTGCACTTAGAATTCCAGACGCACACCATTGTAAATTCAAGACACACAAATAACCCAATGTAAATACCAGAAATACAAAAACGCAGAAAACAGTTGTCCAAACGATATCTCATACCTGATGCTGAACTCAGTCCAACAGCTTCATTTGTTAAGAGGGACACCAGAGTCCCACACAAAACGAACATCACACCGCTCGACGGGATCATTCTGTGAACGGCAAGCAGTGCTGGGAGTCAGGTTTAAGCTAAATAAGCTACAGATTAGGACTTGAAAATCTGCAAGAGCCTAAACAAAAACTGCCTTTAGTTTTCCTCCACAAATGCAGTTTCGTTTTTATAAACGAAAATTTCTTTAAAATATTTAAAAACATTATCAAAAAATATAAAATGTTGATAAGACCAATCGTGTCAAATGGCTCTGAAACTTGGAGCACAACTAAAAGAAAAGAAGCCTTATTATAGGTTTTAGAAAACAGAGTCTTACGACGAATCTTTGGACCCATCAAAGATGCAAACAGCGGTAAATAGAAAGTGAGAAGCTATAAGGAAAGTCATAATCTGTTTAAATCACGACTGATCACTGGTACCATGAGCTGATGGAATGAAATGGTTGCGACATATTAAAAGAATGTCAGATGACAGAGAAGTAAAAACTGTATACAACAGGGAGATGAATGGTCGTAGACCACGAGGCAGATCAAGAAGACGATTGGGGGAAAGGGGGGGGGGGGGATAATGTCCAGACAGACCTGCAAACACTTGGTGTTACCAAATGGAAAGAGAAGGCTAACCAGAGAGATGAATGGAGGCGGGTGATATCTGCAGCAATGAACCTCAAGGGATCGGAATGCTGAAGAAAAAAGAAGAATCTTTGAAATCATTACACCATAAATTATTAAGTTGCTGCTTAGAGTCTTTTTTTTAAAGGAATATATATATTTATCGTTCTCCAGCTGTAAACTTGGACAGAAAGACCTAGTTTGTTCGTCCATTTCTGGACTTCACTTTGTTCCAGGATCTGAGTCTTAAATGTGCATCCGTTTTACAGATACTGTATGCGGACTGCTGGGTCATTGCCTCTTAGGGAAATGCACTCTGACTTAGAAGAAAGCCATTAGTCGCATCTTACGACACGCTTTTTGGGGGGCAGTTAGCCTTTTTTTTTGCTCTCCACTATAATAGGGTCCCGGAACCTACACGGGAATTCTTCTTCTTCTGCCTTTTTATCCCCCAATGGAGCATAGGCCCTCAACCAACTCACGCAAGTCGTCTATCCCTCGCCATTACATGGAGCTCTCCCCATGTCCTCCCAATCTTTCTAACCTCATTCTCCAGCTCTCTTCTCCCATGTGTTTTGGCCTTCCTTTATTCCTATGCCCCTGTGGGTTCCAATGCAAAGACATTCTAGTTATGCTGTTCTCCTTCTGTGTTTTCTCAGTGTGTGCCCTATCCAACGCCAGCGTCTTTTCCTCACCTCCTGATCCACGGAGCCTGTTTAGTTCTCTCCAAAGTTCTAACATTAGTTATTCTATCATACCATTTTTATTCCCCTCTATTCTGCGCAGGCACCAGTTAATGAATGTCTGTAATTTATTAGTAATTGCCTTCGTTGTTCTCCATGTTTCCGCCCCATACAATAGTACTGATTTGACATTTAGAATTAAAAATTTTTTAGTTTAGTATTTCTTTTAATTTCTTTTGACCTCCACAAATTCCCTAGTGCTATGAAAGCCCCTCTTGCCTTTTGTATTCTTATTTTAATATCTCTATCAGTTCCTCCATCTTTATCTACATTACTGCCCAAATAGGTGTACGACTCCACGTCTTGGAGTGGGGTGGCCATCAAGAGAAACCACATTACTATTTGCCTGATTTATTCTCATTATCTTTGTCTTTCCTTTATGGATTTTCAGACCAAGCTGCTGTGATCTCGCATTAAGTATATTTAATTTATCTTGTATCTGATTCCGTGAATGGGACAGAAGGGCAATATCATCAGCGAAGTCCAGATCATCAAGCTGTTTTGTAGGGGTCCCACTGAATTCCATTCTTGGTGTTAGCAGTTACTGTTTTCATAGTCCAGTCTAGCCAGTAAAAATAAGAGAGGCCTCAAAAGACATCCCTGTCGCACACCTGTTTTTATTTCAAATGCATCTGTTAGCTTTCCCTCATGAAGAACTCCACATTTCATGTCTTTTATATGTTGCCTTTACTAAGTTAATAATTTTATGTGGTATTCCATAGTTCCCCATCAATTTCTAGAGAAATTCCCTATCAATGCTGTCAAATGCTTTTTCATAGTCTATAAACTCATTGTAAAGTGGTGAGTTCAGTTCAATGCTTTGCTCTATTATAATACCTAATGTGGCTATCTGATCAGTACAGGATCTGTTGGACCGAAAAACCCGCCTGCTCATCTCTTAGCATTTTATCAATAGCATCTTTTAATCTTTCCAAATAATTCTACTTAATATTTTTCCAGGAACTGACAGCAACATAATTCCTCTATAGTTTTCACACTCCTGTAGATCACCTTTTTTGGGCAGTTTCACAAGATATCCTTCCCTCCAGTCTGCTGGTATTTCTTCGGTCTCCCAGACTTTACTGAATAATCTATGTAGCAATTCTGTTGATGTGTTTATGTTGGTCCTGATGGCTTCAGCTGGGATACCATCTGGGCCTGACGCCTTTCCTTCCTTAAGAAGATTTATAGCTTTTCTAATTTCCTCTTTGGATGGTATCTCACAGTTGATATTCAGTTCCATTTCTAAAGGCTGGATATCTGGGGGAACCTCTGGGCCTGGTCTATTTAGAAGCATTTCAAAATATTCAACCCATCTGTCCATTTGATCTTTAGTGTTAGTAAGTACCTTTCCTTGACTATTTTTGATTGATCCAGTTGGCTGACTATATTTACCTACTAATTTTCTTGTGTTGCTGTAAAGTTCTCTGAGGTTACCTTTTGCTGCTGCTGTCTCCGCTTCTTGTGCTAGATCATTTAGATATTTCACTTTATCTGCCCTTATATGCCTCCTAACTTCCTTGTTGGCTTCTGTGTAATTCTCCTGAGCTCTAGCTTTAGCAGCTCTAGTTTTGCTATTGTTTAATTCTGCCTTTTTACTTTTCCTGTCTTCAATCAGTTTAATGGTTTCTCTGGTGTTATCCATGCTTTATGTTTCCTTTCTTTCTTGCCAAGAACTTCTACGCAAGATTCATTCCAGATTCCTTTGATCTGATCCCAGCAGACTTCTGTGTTGACATCTTCAGCTAACTGCTGCAACACCCTGGTACTTATTAGAGACCGTGACTGAGAACTGTTCCTTAATTTCTTTATCTCTGAGAAAGCCTACATTATATTGGTTTCTATGATTATAAGATGTTATATATCTTTTTAGTTTCAACTTGATTTTTACTTATCACCAGGAAATGGTCAGTAAATACATCGGCACCTCTGAAAGCCCTAACATCGTAAAGGGATGATCTAAACTTTTTGTTAATACATATGTGGTCAATTTGATTAGTTGTCTTATGGTCTGGTGATTCCCATGTTGCCTTGTGTATTCTTTTATGGGGAAAAATACTTCCACCAATAACATACTGGTTACCTGCACAAAAATTTGTGAACAATTCTCCATTTTCATTCATTTCTCCTAGACCATGTCTCCCCATAATTTCTTCATAACCTGTGTTGTCTGATCCTATCTTAGCATTCAAGTCACCCATCAAAATTTTTAAGTTGCCCTTTCTTTCATTATTTATAATATTCTGAAGCTGATGTAAAATTCTTCCTTAACAGATGCATCTTTATCATTTGTTGGTGCATAACACTGTATTACCGACATGTTCACCTTCTGTTTTACTGTTTCTAAAAGATGCTCTTATTATTCTGGGACTCACAGCTTCCCATTCTATTAGTGCTCTGTCTGCTTCTTTTGATAGCATCAGGGCCACTCCTTCACTGTGCGGCGAATTTTCCTCTGTGTGTCCTGAGAACAAAATAGTTTCTCCTGAATTAAGAATACTTTTCCCTGTCCCAGTCCATCTAGTTTCACATAACCCCAAAATACTAATTCTATAATGTTTAATTTCCTTTGCTACTTCCATTGTTCTCCCTATATCATAGAGAGTTCTAACATTCCAGGTGCCAATTCTGGAGGTTTCCTAGCTGAGAGGAGGTACGTCAACGATCCGGACTCCTTACGGCTTTCTCCACACCGTGTCATACTTCTTCTATTTGAAGAGCCTCCCCTCATCTTGGTTGGCTGGAGTTTATTTGCTTCTCTTTTTGACTTATCCATGGTTGGTTGGTTTTTGTGGCTATGGTTTTTACAGGATGAGGTAGCCAACCTCACGCCCAACCCTACCCTTAGTCGCCTTTTACGACATGCCTGGTAGGGTGCAGTGTCACTATTCTTTGCTTCCCGTGAGGGCCCCGGTGACACACGGGCGACACGGGAATTACATATAATATAATTTCTATGATTTTGCAAACATGTTCTGTATTTCTTCTAAGGTCCAGCGACCTAACGAAGCATGAATGGCAAGGGAAGTTACTATAATCCCGCGCCTGAAAACATGAACAGGGCCATTTATAAAAAATTAAATTAACTGACAGTATATTTCCAGTATCCGTATATTTAGAAGACGTATATATTTTAATGTTTTCTGAGATACGCTGGTGTAATTTTAAACGGCTAGGGCCTCAGGGCATTATATAGCTTGGGATCTCATCTAGTCCAAGTCCGGCAAGTGCGACACTTTTAATTTGTAAATGCTGGCTGTCTCCAGAATAGAAAATGGCTGCAATAGACCCACTTCTATCTTCAGATACATTCCGCCGTCAGGCGTTGACCTCTTGTCAGGTGTTGACCTCTTGTCAGGCGTTGACCTCTTGTCAGGTGTTGACCTCTTGTCAGGTGTTGACCTCTTGTCAGGTGTTGACCTCTTTTCAGGCATTGACCTCTTGTCAGGTGTTGACCTCTTGTCAGGTGTTGACCTCTTGGCAGGTGTTGACCTCTTGTCAGGCGTTGACCTCTTGTCAGGTGTTGACCTCTTGTCAGGTGTTGACCTCTTTTCAGGTGTTGACCTTTTGTCAGGCGTTGACCTCTTGTCAGGTGTTGACCTCTTGTCAGGCTTTGACCTCTTGTCAGGTGTTGACCTTTTGTCAGGTGTTGACCTCTTGTCAGGCGTTGACCTCTTGTCAGGTGTTGATCTTTTGTCAGGTGTCGACCTCTTGTCAGGTGTTGACCTCTTGTCAGGCGTTGACCTCTTGTCAGGTGTTGACCTCTTGTCAGGTGTTGATCTTTTGTCCAGTGTCAACCTCTACTATAGGGCTACTTTCAAACAACCATGCTTCTAATCTTTCGCCATTAAAAAAAAAACGGCAGTTAGCATCATGTGTTGTTGTTTACAGTACGACTGCGATATCTGCACCTTTGGGTCTAACGCGCTCGATTTTAGAAAAACCTTAACTAGTTGTACTTTACGGCATGCTTGTATAGGGACAGTGGGTCTTTCTCCGACCTTACTAGCATCAAACTACTGAACCCACACACAGGGGGTATCACTGTTCGAAAGCCAGGGAAACGCTTTTCTAAACTGGTCACCGAAGAAACAAATATCCTGGTACAACAAAGATTGTGAAACGCGTTGACAAACTGTAAATCATACATCCATATTTAAAACTGCATACAAATAAACTAAAAAGCTGAAATATTACCCTATTGAATTTTAATTTTGGAAGCAAATTATGTACATATAAGATAGATGAGATTTCAGTGGTGTGATTCCAAACTTTATTTTTAAATGGTTAAGAGTTTGGCACGCAGGTCGATCTAACATTTTTGTATCCAGTTTCTTCCTTTTTAGGACGAAATTTGTGTTATTTGAAGCCCCACCCTGGCTTTTGCCAGGGGCCGCAATATAGGCAGGCCAAAAATATGGCCAATTGTCTGAACGCGGTTTCTGGGACCTCTCCACGGCGATCCTCATCCATATGGTGGCACTTTGTGTCATCGGGTGTGTATCGCTTGTGTGATGTCCTGGTGGGGTAGAAAGTCAGTAAGTCAGTCAGTCTAACATTTTGTCCTTGCAGTCTCACTCCTCGTGGAAGACCAAGGGAAACCCTACGTAGAACTATCATCAGGGAAGGCTCGCTCATGGGCCACTCTAACATCCAAGACCTACAACAGATTGCAACGAACCGCCATGCATGGAGAGTCATGACCTCTGCCCTATATGCCGCACTCGACACAAGAGGAAAGACTAACTAACTAAGTCTCACTCCTTGCCGATAGTTCTAGCAGCACTTGATTGTCTAGATTATGTAGATAAGCCCGCAGTTTGGATCGAACCCGGCACCCCTGCATTACGAAGCTTCGAGCCGTGCGCCTAGCATTGGTTTAGCCAGTGGTATCGAGAACCCGACCGTTCAGAAAGCAATAGCAAACTACTGGAAGAAAATATGCCTAGAAAAACCACAACAGCAAGGAAAAAAAAAAATGCTGGGTTGGTTCTGCAACGTCCTGTAAATAATATTATTTATATATATGTGTATATATTATGTGTGTGTGTGTATGTATATATAATATTACTTTTTATAGATATATATAAACTGTTAACTAGCACAATGATAAGCTTTTCCTATCAGCAAATTTCTTGAGAAACATTTTAAAAAGCACAGGTGAAAAAAAAAAAAGAAGACATTTACCTGTCTGCTGAATCAAAGTATCCCGTGTGTCGTGTGGCCGTCAACTATCTACCCTAGCTGTGCATTACCTGCAAGCGGATCCACCAGTAAGACAAGTCTTTTCAGCCAAATTCACGGCACGACACGATGACATCACTAAATTCACAACGACTTGCTAGTCTAAGATGCAAAGAACTGACAAAAGACGGGAAGTGTCGACTATCGTTGTGCTATATATTGGGGAGAAACAGTCTAATTTCCTTCATATACTGGATATATTATGTCAGACTGATAATATAACCTTTTATTAAGTACTGTGATGTATGTTTGTTGGTTTGTCTGGGTCAGCTTGTGCGTTTGATTAAAAAAAAAAGAGAACATAGACGCTCAAGGGCTTGAAATCGACTCTGAGACAGACAATTTTGCATGTCATGATGTCAAAATGTCACGCATCTGCTCTCTAGACTACTTGTCTCCTTCACCACCCTCCCCCACCCTACAATGTACTCCATTTTTCTCCTTCTATTAGAAAAAATTATAGCGGAAGACATAGTACCAGGAAGGAGGGGCAGGGGCCGACCGACACAAAGATGGGCACAGGATATAAGTGACTCCTTCAGTATGAAAGTATATGAGGTGGGAGAACTGACGAGAGACTGAGTTTCTTTCAGGCAGATCGCGATGAGAGCGATGTTCCACAAAGGACCTGCTACATGATGATGATGACATGACCAAGAAATGTAGATTGTCTCCTTCTGATGTAGGTAGTCTTCTTGAGTTTCTTTCAAGACATCTCCATTATTCTTTTAATCTGTCCAGTGTGTTCTCATCGTCAATTTTCTATGGGTATGCTAACCCATTACTAACAGACTGGTAGGCGAGCAAGCTAACCTCTGCACTCGACCAAACGTGCAACAGGTAGTTGGGGTACATAGTTACACTTTTTGCGGTAGGTTACCAGGGGATCTGGCCTACGCTCAGCACTCAAGGAAGAGGCGAGGCGGATGTATAATCAGACACTTACTGATAACATCAGAACTGGAACTCTTCGAATGCTGCTGAATATGGGAACGGAGCGCTTATGGGAGTGTCCTTAGTGCTGAGATTTCGATTGTTAATCCAACATTCAACATGCTTTACATTCTGGGCAATGTAACAGCTTTGTCTTGTCAAAAACTGACGACAAAGAAAACTGATTGCCCAAATCAAAAAGAGACAATCTACATTTTTTGAATCATGTGACAAGAAGGAGAAAACTGGAGTACATCGTGACAGTAGGAAAGCTGGAGGAGAGGAGAGGCAGAGGGAGACCGAGAGAACAGATGCTGAACAGTTTGACAACATGGCATGGAGTATCATCTGTATCAGAGTTGATTGAAAGTACACGAGACAGAAGGTTGTGGATAGACATGACTACAAACAACAAACGGCATGTACATTGAGAAGAAGAAACAACTTTGCCGTCTCCGTTAACGGTCACATCAGAATGCGAACAAGGAAGACAACAAAATCGTTACATAATGACGTAAAAAATGTAATAAAGACAATAGCTGGGGTGGGGGTTTCAACCTCTTTAGAAATGTTGGTGGGGTGGTGTGGAGCTGTGCTAACTCTTGATTAAGTGCACATTAAGTTAGCTGGTTTGTTAATTGGGTAGTTAAAAGAGTTAACTTAAATAAGAGTGATAGTTATTACTCCGGTGATAAAGTCTTTTGTCAAAGCATATTGCGTTAAAAAAGTCTGGTTTCCACACTTTAGGTTTTTATGGGCTTGTACTTTTGATTATCTTTGTCTAGCCACCGTTTGTGTTGTTTTTAGTATTTATTAGTCAGTTAGTGTATTTCTTGTTAGTTAGTTTAAAAAAAGGGGAGGGGATATACTTAGTGAATTGGTCAAACTGTTTGCCTCGTGTCCTGAAGGTCGTGGGTTTGTTTCATGGCGGGCGTCGTTCGGTTGAGGAGTGCAATTTTTAACAGACACTCTTGGAGATGGTCGCTGGGGATACAGAGTTCGTGCTTCGTATGACGCTCTGGGCAGGCGGCTAGTCGTTCTGGGGGAGGGGGGATCTTTTAGGTGCTTATGACATCAAATGATCCTCATACGGTTCTGCAAGTTGTGTTTGATAGTCACGTCTGTACACAACGTTTTGGTCTCAATTACTTTCAATCAATACTGACTCAGATATTTTTCCATGGCCAGATGTTGAACCCTCCAGCATCTTCTTTCTCTCTCTCTCTCTCTCTGTCTCCATCTGCCTCTTTTCCCCTCCAACTTTCCTACTGTAAGGATGTACTCAAGTATTCTCCTTCTGATGACACGCCCAGAACATACAGATTGTCTCCTTCTGGTGTATGCAATCGGTTCTCTTAGTGTGTTTTCCCAGACATCTTCATTACTCAGTTTATCTGTCCTTAGGGCAGAATGACATGCTTCGCCGCGGAGGTTACAGGTGAAGAATATTGTCTGGATCTTTTCTTCGGGGAACGCCGGTGTATTGGTAAATGATCAGGTGGACAGACAGGCTGGCTCTGCACAACTTAGTGGAATATTGATGCACGATAAGGCAGACGTGGTTAGTGCCTTGTGCGAGAGCGTGTACAATTCGGAGGAGCAAATAGATAACCACAGTCTGGTGAGTGATGCAACGGGGAGAGATAAGGGGTTCTGGCCGATGCTTAGAGGAAAGTCAAGACGGACTTTTAATCACAATACTGCTGGCACTACTGGTATCGGAACTCTGCGCTGACTGCTGAAGATCGGAAAGGAGCACTTATGGGAATGCCTGAGTGCTGTGATGTCGGTTCTTGAATCAACTTAACTCTCTCCCTGGTATTTGCATCATTCGTCTTTAAAACAACATTTCCGTTGCTCCCGGTTGATTTAGAGTTATACCTTTCAGGAAATTCAACTTGGCAGCTAATTTTCTCTTCCTCCTGCCACTGGCCAGATCCTTTTACTTATAGGTCTAGCACCCATCATTATCAAGTGCCCTGCTAACTGGCGTAGGGGCTTATGCGTCTCCACACATGACGATTCCTGAAACAGCTCTCTTGATGATATCCCTCCATGCCATCGTTTCAGCCCATCCATCATCATCTCTCTTGGTTTGATCCTTACCCGTTTCCCACTGATCTTTCCAGTTGTCACGACGGTGTCTCTCTTCTCATTATGTGGCTAAAAAACAGTGTTTGTCTGTTTCTTATCGGTGTATATAGAGATCTACATTCCTCTACTTTCTCATCCAGCGCCAGATACCAAATACCCCAATAACAAGTTACAAGTTATAAGCAAAACGCAGTATCCATTATGTAGCCACATCTACAGGTTAAATTCAGTAATGATAAAAATAATATATAAATAGCTGAATTTATTTAAAACACTATGAACGTTTCGTGTCTATCGCCCAGCGAAGTTTCTCGAAGAACACACTCTATGCCCCAAGTCCTCTTCAGATTTTTTCTGAGCAAACACGGCACCTTACGGTAAGACAAACAAGGACATACCTAGGGCTACGTACGGTTAGGTAGGTCCTGAAACCAGAAGCCCATGAAATCCGCTATTGACATAAACTGGTCAAATACCCCAGAGCAGGGAATGATCAAACAGAACATGTTCTAGTGATGTCTGTGCTCCTGGGTTCACCCGTTCGTCTGTGTGTTAGCGGGTCCAACGAGAGAACAAAAGAAAGTACACTGAAAGCTATCATGCGTGTCATAAGAGACAACTAAGTTTCGGTTTGAGACTAGCCTTGGGGTTTAAACGTTAGTTGTAAAGTCTAATCAAATATAAACTGTAGGAAAGATGTTAGAATGAAACAGGTGAGGATTTATTTATACTGTGCTATGGGATTAAATAAAAAGTGAAAAAAAAAAAGTGAATCAAAAATTAACATCACTCGACTCGAGACAGTCCCATAGATGCTCCGTCTTTCTCGTCAGTAGCCAAAGAAGTCGACATATAATGTTAAGAATTATAAAGACCCATTTTCCCTTCATGAATATCTTCTAAAACCGCTGCTCAATCCCCACTGAATTAATCTTCCAAGGTATCAATTTTCGGTTTTATTGCACTGTTTATTTGAACACAGACAGCCTTTACCACGCCCGCTTCATTATAAAGCAGCTCACTGCCAGGAGGACCGGCAGTATCACAGCACATCTATCTCCTGCTCATTCCCAGTCACACCAAAATATCCTGGACAGAAAATCCGTGGCATGCTCCAGATCTGAGTCTTATCAAGCGTCAAAAGAGGGCTGCGTGGTCCCGAGGCATGGTGTCCGCCTCGAGTACTGCAGGTCGCGGGTTCAGGCCCCGGTGAAGACGGGATTTTTTCACGTGGACCTCTAGTACTTTTCTCTGGTCTCTGGGTAGTAAGAACGGACGTGTGTATTGTTGCGCAAGTACCAAAAAAAAAAAAAAAATTAGAAAAAACAACAAAACTTTACTATTAGATAAAAGCCAGTAGCAGGAGCACTAGCAGAAGAATAAAGAAGCGACAATGAATAATAATAATAAGAAGAAGCAGAAGAAGAAGGAGAGGTAGAAAAAGAAGAAGAAAAGAAGAAAAAGAAGCAGACGAATAAAAAAGAGGAAAAAGCAACAAAAAAAAAAAAAGGAAAAAAAGAAGCAGCAAAAGAATGAAAAGAGGAAAAAGCAAAAAAAAAAAAAAAAAAAAAAAAAAAAAAAAAAAAAAAAAAAAAAAAAAAAAAAAGAAGTAAGAAAAAGAAGAAAAAAAAGGAGAAAAAAAAAGAAGAAGAAGAATAAGAAGAACCAAACGAACGAATGAACTATTAGATGAAAGCTAGTAGCAGCAGCATCAGCAGAAAAAGAAGGAACAAAAGAAGAAAAAACGATGATGATAACGTAGAAGAAAAGAACCAAATAAAACTAAATGCCACGGCAGCACACTGCTAAGTAAACGTCTGTGTATTTATTCGCAGCATGATCCGTCTGTGAGTCCAGAAACTCTCAACTTTCCAAATGCCGCGACAGTTCTCTCATGTTGTGGCGACCCTGACAAAAACTATTTTCCTTCATAACTTCAATGAATATGTATTTTCGATGGTCTTAGGCGACACCTGTGAAAGGGTCGTTGTACTCAAAAAAGGATCGCGACTAGCAGGCTGAGAACCGCTGGTGTAGTCAGTGCTTGTATCAACCCAGGATCGGCAAATAAAGCCGATGGGAGTCGACGTGGCGGAGCGGCTAGACGCTCGCCGCGGATCGGAATGTCGTGTGTTCGCTCCTTGGCGGAGCCGGACTTTTTTCAAAAAATGACCTTTACTCCCAGGTCGACCCAGCCTTAAGTGGGTACCGGGTGCAATCCCGGGAAGTAAAGGCGACCGGCGTGGCTCTGACTACATCACCCATCTTGTGCCGATGAGTCTAAAAAAATATGTCTGGCCCTATTCGCCTAAAGGCTCGGAAGAGGGTCCTTTACTTTTTTTTTTTTTAAACTTAAAAAGCCGGTAGATCTTATTACGTATCCGCACCATTGCATGTTCAGTCTTTTCACTGTAGTTAAAAGATGTTCATAGTTACCGAATATGCTGGTTAATTGTACGGCGAACTTTCGGGATGTGACAGATATCTCACTTTTTATCAAAGGGAGGTAATTCCCGCCCACTTACCTCCTTTCGCTACCCCCCTCCGCCTGTTTATCCATCGTTACATTCTTTTCTAATAGGAATTATAATAAAGGAACCGATATCACACTCGCTTCAGGTTCACATGCTTTCCATTATTTGAGGTGGGGGTGTGTTACGTTCCGCAGTTAAAAACAAAACAAAACAGGAGTAGGTAAAATTCGTCCCTTAGAGAACATTTAAGAAAAGCAAATACACAAAACTAACAGAAAAGAACAAGCTACGTGGATTTCTCAGCAAGCCATTCGTGTGTGTGTTTTGTCGCTGTGTCGTGTTTTGTTTCGTTTATATGCTGCTCCTTAGATTGGTGCGTGCGTTTTAATTTAAACTGCAACTTTCGCGCGGGCAGCGAATATTGTTTATGCAACTGGCACGCAATCCCTAAATTTGTTAACAGTTGCAATTACTGCATTTTTTTTTCGGGAGAGGTGTATTCATTAGAGCAGAGCTTTCCAAACTGTGTCTATAAACACATTAGTGTGTCGGTTGCAGTGTAAAGGTGTGTGACACTAACGTAAATTGCACGTGTTTGCATATCTTAGTTAAACCCCTAGTTTGCTATTAGGCTCAAAAGCGGTGTCGTCAAATTATGTTTGTCTAAAAAGTGTATCATCAACATAAACAGTTTTGAAAGCTTTGCATTAGAGCAATTGTTCTCAACTTGTCGGGGATGTGGGGGGGGGGGGGGGGGGGGGGGGAAGAGAGAAAAAAATGGGCAACTCAATGAAGTTTCAAAGGAGCGTCATGCAACTTTGAAACTGAGTTAATTTGAACTTATAATAATCTTTTATCACCAGATAGGTGTATCGGACGCGGGACATCTTTGATGGAGAAGTTTTCCTGAAGGCTGTTATGGCAGCAAGGTTCTGCAAAGGACAGACTATTGAATGACTGAATAATCTGTTATAATGACATATTGTGTCCCCAAGTATTCCTTTGGTCAAATGTCGTCACCACAAACATCTTGACTTGTAGGTAGCAAGCAAGTCAAAGCTAGGCTATGGAAAGCACACCTAAAATTTATGTCTGTGTGTGTCAGATGTACAGAGCCACCAGCTTGGTAAAACAGTAGCTTGCATCATATTAAGGATCCCGAGTCCATCGATCGATCAGTTTGTACCCTTCGGCCTGCTACCCAAAGGTGTTACTATACCATGCTGGGGCTAAACTAGAAACATCCCAATCTAGAGGGCAGACCAAAACATAATGTTAGGTAGTTAGTTGCGTATCCTTTACAGGACGTTGAAGAACCAACCCAAGCATTTATTGGCTGCTGTGGTTTTTCTAGGCACATTTTACGTTCAGCAGTTTACCATTGCTCCTAAACGTTCAGCTTTTGGTACCACAGTCGAAACCAGCGCAAAGACAAATCGTCCGCAGCAGGAATCAAACCCGGCACCCTGGCATTACGAAGCGCGTTCGCAACGCCTAAACCACAGACAAAAACACAATAGTAGAACATTCAAATCTATGTCAAATAATGCCGATTTTGCTTGTAATAATTTTATTGTTTAACTGCAAGTGTCAGTCTTGGATCTGGCCTCAGTGCAAACAGAATACATCCCCAACACATAATGTCTCTGTCTCACACACATACCTACTCTGGCTGTCAATCTTTCTTCCATTATCTCACACTTGTATCTGTCCCTCACCGACCAACACCTTCACCCTTTTCCTCTCCGAATTATACTTTCTGCACTCTCTCTCTCTCTCTCTGCTTCGACTTTAAAAGTGTGCTTGACACATTGTTTTATGGTTAACAGCAAGGCTGCGATATATCTGCGCCTTTCGGCCTAAAGTATCCGATTTCAACAAACCACCTGTCTAGTTGCTTTTTTTTAAACATCTTTGTTGGGGCAGTGGGTCTATTCTTTGTGCCCACCCAAAATGGAGCACCGGTAATCTCTTTCATAAAGCTTTTCTTTCCACCTCCCTGGCACATCTGCTTTGTGCACATATTCCCTTTCGCTCCGTGAGACATTCGTTTACATATAATTTCTTTCAATGCGGTATTTCTGACAGTGATTTTTACCCTCCCTTTCCTCTAACACTAAAGTTCCTGTCTCTCACAAACACACGTTCTGTCTCTTCTTCTCTCAGATCTCTCTCTCTCTCTCTCTCGGGGTCTCCAAGGTGAAGAGGTCAAACTGTTTGCCCCACGGTCTGAAGGACATGGGTTCGATTCCCGACTGCGTGTAACGTTTCACAAGCGATGTTTTTAAGGAGATTTCTGAGGATCTGCACTGGAGCTACGAAGTTAGTGCTTCGTGAATTACTTTAAGCACGCAGCTAGTGTTGTGCAGAGCGAGAACAAGAGAGAGAGAGAGAGAGAGAGAGAGAGAGAGAGAGAGAGAGAGAGAAAGAAGGCCAAGCCATATAAAATAAGAGCCAGTTCAATGAATTCTCTCATACTGAATGCTCTCTCTCTCTCTCTCTTAACACACACAAATTCTTCTCATTTTCAATTTCCTACCAAACCCATTTTCTTCTCTAATTTATCTGCCAGTTCTCACCACAAACGCATACCCAATTTCTTATCTCACAAATAGCTGTCACAGAAACGAACAACAATTACCTCAAACATGATAACCACATTAGAAACAAACATCATTACCAAGTGCCTTGCCGACTGGCATGGGCGATGAAGCCTCTCCAAAATCTGCGATCCGCAAATGCGCGTATCTGTTCGTGTGTTGCCACACCCCCTCCCCCCCCCCCCTTAATGTCATGACAAAAGGCTGTCAAACATCTTTTCACGTTGTCTTTTTCTGTCTTTCTTTCCACAAATCTGTTTAGTAGTGTCAACATCCTCCATTTCCCCTCATCTCATAACATGACCAACAAAGGATGACTTTCGCTTTCTGATGTTTGTGATAAGTTGTCCTCGAGCATTCGCCTTTTTCCAAAACATCTGGGCTGCTCTGCTTATCTGTCCAAGGAATTCTAAGGATTCTTCTGTAAAACCACATTTCCGAGGCCTCAAGATATTGTTCGGCTTGTTTATTATTGTCCAGGGTTCACATCCGTATGTTAAAACTAGCTTTATAAAACTTGCTAGAATTCCTTTCCTAACCTCTGATGACACGGATTTTTGCTCAAAATGTTCTTTATTTTATAAAAGGCAGTTTTGGTCTGTCCTATTCTGTTCTTTATCTCTGTGATGTATCTTCCATCGAATGTTATTTATGTGCCTAGATACTTAAATTTCTAAACTTGTCGTAAAACAAACATTGAAAATACGCGAAATTATCTACTTTTATCAGAGACTGCAGTTAAAGCCGATAAGTACATGCTTATCACTGAATCACTTCATGGTCATAGGACATCACATTCACTTCATGCGCACTTTGTTTCAGGCTCACTTTATTTCATGGTCATGTCATTTTGTGCTCACTTCAATTCATGATCATATCTCTTTATGTTCAGTTCGCTTCATGGGAACATCTCTTCACTTAATGACCAATCATTTGATGCTCACTGCCTGACCATACCACACCATGTTTACTTCACTTCATGACCATATCACTTCATGCTCATTCACTTCATGGTAATATGACAGAATGTTGACATCATGTCCTGGTCATTTTACTTCATGGACATATTGTATCACGGACATATCACTTTACAGATATTCTATAATGGACACATAATTTCATATACACAATTCTTCCCTGACACATCACTCCACTGACACATTATTTCACATACACATCACTCCATGGACACCTCACTTCACTTACACATACCTACATGGATGCATCACTTCACACACACACATCACTCCATGGACACATCCCATCATGGACACATCACTTCATGGACACACCCAATTATAGACACATCACTTAACAGACACATCACTACACAGATACATCATTTCACAGACACAACATTTCAGACACATCGCGTCGTAGACGCATTCCTTTATAGACGCATCACTTTATAGACACATCACTTCAGAGACATATCACTTCAAGGACACGCCACATCTTAGACACATCATTTTATAAACTCATCACATCATGGACACATTACATCATGGACGCATCACATCATAGACACATCACTTCATAGACACAATGATCTGTGTTGCTTGTTTGATAATGAAATAAAAATCCACGTCCAAATACTGTCTCCAGAACCTGCGGACTCGACCCCAGGTCTCTGCGGGGAAGTTTGGGCTGGCTATCCCGTGGAACACCCGGGCCACGGCCCGCCCCGTCAGAGTGTGATCGTGTCGATAGAGCGACACAAACTGGCGGATATCTCCACACAACTGAGACACGATGCTCGGGCTAGCCTGTAAAAAAAAGAGTTACAAAACAATTGTTAGTCGTCCGTGAAAGCTACATCATCACAACCGACGGGTCATCCTATAAATGCCCCGTGCTTTGCTAGAGGAAATCACACAAAAAATAACCTTCACTGTATCATTCGAAAACTAGTGAAAAACATCAGTGCCAGCAAAAACCTCAAGCTTGCACAAGCAAAGTAAAAATGCATCAGGCAGGTGTCAGATGTGCCAGCACTGTTCCAAACCAGAACTGCAGCAACAGAGTGAGCGGTAACAAGCAACATAACAAACAATTTTTAATAATACAAAGGGGGAAGATAACGATGATGAGAATTACCAAGGTCAATAATATTTAATTCCATTCTTTGTCCTTTGTTCCAGGCGATTTGGTAGCAGACGGTCTTACATTTGGTTTCAACACTGGTACCGACAGCCGACCATTTAGGAAGCAACGACAAACCCTGAACCTAAAATTTGTTCAGAAAAACTACAACAGAAAAAAGTAAACTAATAATAATTTTTACCCCCTACACCTACATATTTCTGAATCGGTCTCTTGGCTTATAGCCTGCTATTCTCGCGTGGCACTCTCTAGCTCAGCGAATCTCAACCTATGGGTCGCGACTCTTTTGTGGCTCGAACGATCATTTCACGGGTGTCGTCTAAAACCATCGCAAAACACATATTTACTGAAGTTGTGAAGTAACAAGGAAAATAATTTTATGGTTGGAGGTTACGACAACAAGGGAAACTGTATTAAAGGGTCGCGGTATTAGACAGGTTGAGAACCCCTGCTCTAACTTATGGCTGAATTTTTTCAATTTCGAACAGACGATCAAATCATTTGATTCTTTGATGTTCTATGAAATTATTTACCAGTACTGTGCCTATCTCTGCTCTTAATTCTTCGTTGGTGATTTTCTCTGTTTTATCTTCTCTTTTTTCCGCCGCATTTATTACACAACTTATTTCACATATTGTAATTCGGCGTTTATGTTTTTCCTGGACCATCCCTGGCTGCCACTAATAGCACACAGTTGATTGTGTATTTGTACCGTTCAAGAATGACGCTGTCCAGTATGTGCTGGTAATCTTTCACGACTATCAACAATAGAACTGTACCTGTCCCATATGTGCAGGTAATCTCTCACGACTACCAACATTAGCACTGCACCTGTCCCATATGTGCAGGTAATCTCTCACGACTAACAACAATAGCACTGCACCTGTCCCATATGTGCAGGTAATCTCTCACGACTACCAACAATAGAACTGTACCTGCCCCATATGTGCTGGTAATCTTTCACGACTACCAACAATAGCACTGCACCTGTCCGATATGTGCAGGTAATCTCTCACGACTACCAACAATAGAACTGTACCTGCCCCATATGTGCAGGTAATCTCTCACGACTACCAACAATAGCACTGCACCTGCCCCATATGTGCAGGTAATCTCTCACGAGTACAAACAATAGCACTGAACCTGTCCCATATGTGCTGGTAATCTCTCACAACTACCAACAATAGCACTAAACCTGTCCCATATGTGCTGGTAATCTCTCATGACTATCAACAATAGCACTGCACCTGCACCGTCTATGCTAGTACATAGCATATCAAAGCTAGAATTAAACCTGTACCATCTGCGCTAGTAAGCTACCACATCTTTCAAAGATAATCAAAACCAGACTGTTTAATTTCTCACTCAGTGAGTCAGAGAAATCATTTATTCGCCTGCTAAACTTAGTCCAATGTTTCATAACAACAAAGAAAAACAGCAAACCATTTTTCTAAAAAATAAATGCAACTTGTTCCAGACTGTTTTACCCCCGCTGAGGTTTTCCTGGCAAGCCACAGTCCAGTCTGTTGTGCGAGCATTGTGATTGATGAAAATGGTTCATTTCAGGCTCTCAGTGCAATCACGTCTGTTGCTCACACAGAAAACAAAAGATTTAGTAATAATAGTCTTCTTCTTCTTCTTCCTCTTCTTCTTCTTCTTCTTCTTTTTCTTCTTCTTCTTCTTCTTCTTCTTTTTCTTCTTCTTCTTCTTTTTCTTCTTCTTCTTCTTCTTCTTCTTCTTCCCCATTGGTAAGTTTAGTTTCTCCTTTAATGTTTTCTTCTTCCACCTTTCTCCTTTATTTTTTGTATTCTTCTCAATTTTTTTAAAAAACTTTCTCCTTTCGCTTTTTAAAATTTTGGTTTGGAAGTAATGATGATTTGTTTGTTTGCAGTGGAATTGTGATATTTGCGCCTTTCAGAAAATATAACCGTCTTCTTTCCCCAACTATCTGCGTGAAGGAGAAGACGAAATAAGAAGAACAATAATAATATGTAGTAATGGTAGTAGCAATAGTGGCAACAGCAGTAAGTGGCAGTAGCAGTAGTGGCGGTAGCAAGCAGTAGTGGCAGTAGCAAGCAGTAATGGCAGTAGCAGTAGTAACAGTAGCAAGTAATAGTGGCAGTAGCAAGCAGTAGTTTTAGCAGCAGCAAGTAGCAGTAGTAACAGTAGCAGTAGTGGCAGTAGCGGCAGTAGCAAGAAGTAGTGGCAGTAGCAAGGAGTAGCGGCAGTAGCAAGGAGTAGCGGCAGTAGCAAGGAGTAGCGGCAGTAGCCAGCAGTAGTGGCAGTAGCGGCAGTAGCAAGGAGTAGCGGCAATAGCCAGCAGTAGTGGCAGTAGCGGCAGTAGCAAGGAGTAGTGGTAGTAGTGGTAGTAGCAGTAGTGGCAGTAGCAGCAGTGGCAGTCAGAAGTGGCAGTAGTAGCAGTATTGGCAGTAGCAGTAGTGGCAGTAGCAAGCAGTAGTGGCAATAGTAGCAGTATTGGCAGTAGCAAGCAGTAGTGGCAGTAGTAGCAAAATTGACAGTAGCAAGCAGAAGTGGTAATAGTAGCAGTAGTGGCAGTAGCAAGCAGTAAGTGGCAATAGTAGCAGTAGTGGCAGTAGCAAGAAGTAAGTGGCAATAGTAGCAGTAGTGGCAGTAGCAAGCAGTAAGTGGCAATAGTAGCAGTAGTGGCAGTAGTACTAGTAGCAGTAGCAAGCAGTAGTGGCAGCAGCAGCAGTAGTGGTAGTAGCAGTAGAGTGGTAGTAGCAGTTGTGGTAGTAGCAGTTGTGGTAGAAGCAGTTGACAGTATTTGTGGTAGCAGTAGTAGCAGCAGTATAGTAGGAGCATTTGCTGAAAAAACAAACACCCCAGCAGCAACCGAGGATGATAAGATGTAAACATAATATTAATTTGCTCACTCTATACGGGAATATGCCCGGGTAAAAAGCATCTACAAATTTAGCAGAAGTCTAATGTCTTATCTTTACCTACCTCAGCAAGACTCCCTTCTGGTCCCTCGGACGCAATGCCACTGTCTTCTCCATCGAAATACTTCCGCAACACCTCCCTGAGCCTGTCACTCCTTCCCACATCTACCTCGTCAGAGCACATCCAGTAGTTCTTGTGTGATATACTGCCCAGATGACAGAATTAGTTGTCAAAAATCACATTTATCAGAACAGATGGTTGTTCAATATCGTGGATAGTTCATCCATATCTATCTCCTCGAGGCTTTTGAAGTGTCCCCAAAAATAATTCTGTTCAGCATGTCTTCTCCTTCATCTGCGCATCGATACAGATGCAAAGACAGGCCTAATCAATTCATTTTGTGTTGGTCCGTCAATTGCTTGAGTACCCACCTTGAGCAAACTTTCTTAAATTTCACCATACTGAGCACCATATTAAGCTGCTACCCAGTCAACCGTTACTGGCCTGTCACCTCTAATAACCTCCCTAACCCGCTGCACGGATGCATCTGTTGCAATCTCAACAGGACGACCAGATCAGTTTTCATAAGCAACTAAAAAAACACACCGCACAACAGCACGTCGTTCTTTGAGGGTACACTCTGTAAGTACAGTCGCCATTTTTTTTCCTGCGTTGCGAAGGTGTATGCAACACCTAGCGTCATCTAACTAACGGAAACGTAGTTCGATGTTGCTGTCACCTAATGACACTTTAAGCAACCATCAAATACATTTTCCTGCCATCCAATAAACATGTGTGACCTATTTATTGACTTTCCTTAGTAATATAGTAGTAATGGTAATAATATAGTAGTAGTAGTAATAGTAGTAGTAGTAGTAGTAGTAGTAGTAATAGTAGTAGTAGTAGTAGTAGTAAAGGTAGTAGTAGTAGCAGCAGTAGTAGTAGTAGTAGAAATAGAAGAGGTAGTAGTAGTAGTAGAAGTAAAAGTAGTAGTAGTAGTAGTAGTAGTAGTAGTAGTAGATGTAGTAGTAGTAGTAGTAGTAGTAGAAGTAGTAGTAGTAGAGGTAGTAGTAGTAGTAGTAGTAGTAGTAGTAGTAGTAGTAGTAGTAAAGGTAGTAGTAGTAGTAGTAGTAGAGGTGGTAGTAGTAGTAGAAGTAGTAGCAGTAGTAGATGTAGTAGTAGTAGTAGTAGCAGTAGTATAAGTAGTAGTAGTAGCAAAAGTAGTAGTAGTAGTATTAGTAGTAGTATAAGTAGTAGTAGTAGTATAAGTAGTAGTAGTAGCAAAAGTAGTAGTAGTAGTAGTATTAGTAGTAGTAGTAGTATTAGTAGTAGTAGTAGAAGTAGTAGAGGTAGTAGTAGTAGTAGTAGTATACGTAGTAGTAGTAGTAGTAGAAGTAGTAGTAGTAGTAGTTGAGGTAGCAGTAGTAGTAGAGGTAGTAGTAGTAGTAGTAGAAGTAGTAGTAGTTGAGGTAGCAGTAGTAGTAGAAGTAGTAGAGGTAGTAGTAGTAGCAGCAGCATTATCGGCAGCTGCAGCACAGCATCAGTCGCATACCTCAATGACAAAAGACCTTACAAGCCTCAGAATTTGCGACATATACAATATCACAGTTTCATGTGTAATGGACTAGAGCAATCAATCAATGTTTTAACTTGATGAATTGAAACCACATATAGCTATCTGAATCCAAGTTCATGCATTACAATTACATCTGTAAATGAAAACGAATTGTAACCTTCAGCGCGGTAGTTATAAAAGCATGCCGGCCGTTTACGACAGCATATCAATCAGGCGCGCATTCACGCTGTGATTGAGTGGATGATTCCGCGACCATTAGTGTTTGTTTTGAGAAAGTTGCGGATCTCAGGGATAATTTACTGCAGGGAGTCTCCACAAAAAAGAAGCTGAATTAGCAGTGTAGTGTCCTAGTAAAACACGATGACGAATCCGGCTTTGTACATACAAAAGGATCATGTGGTTAATCTAGGACTTCCGCGGTTATACAGTGCAGAATAACAGTGAACTCATCTGTTAGAATTCTGGCAAATTACTGACTGTGCTTCGGGTAATTTAATTAGTACATTTTTTAAAGAGAAGAGGGGGGGGGGGGATTGAAACGGGGAAAAACAGCTTTGGGAGAAGGCGAGACATGTAAAATAGAGAGAGAGAGAAGAGAGAGAGAGAGAGAGAGAGAGAGAAGAGAGAGAGAGAGAGAGAGAGAGAAAAGATAAAACTGAGTGCAAGAAAGTTATGCAGGGAAAGCGCGAGAAAGAGGAGACTGAAGAAAGCGAGATAGGCAAGAGAGAAGGCGAGACAGAGAGACAGAGAGAGAAGGAGCGAAAGAGGTGAACGAGATTAGTAAGAACCAGCCTAGAAAGAAATAGGCGAACGAAAACAAGAAAAAGAGAGACAGGGAGAGAGAGAGAGAGAGGAGAAAGATGAGTGAGAGAGGGAGTGAAAGGCGTGTGTGTATGTGAGACAGAGACATCGCACAAGCGAGCAAGATGGAGAACGCGCGTGCGCGAGAGAGAGAGAGAGAGAGCGAGAGAGACAGAGAGAGAGAGAGAGAGAGAAAAAGAGAGAGACAGCAAGAGATTGCGACTGCGCTTACACCACAGACTTCATTTTTATAGCAAGCTAAGACTGTCCCATACACATCCCATGCGACTGACGGAAATGACTGCAGATGTACCGCTGAGACTACGAATGTCTACATCCCAGGTATATCTGTCACAGGCTCCCAGCCCTAATCACCGACAGTCGTGCATTACTTCCGCTTTGTAATGATAACCGTGTAATATCAAGGGAAATAATTAAAACCAATCTTTGTCTAGTATTCTCATGATTTCATTACATCATTTCTAGAAAATAGGTCGTATTACATCTTCTTCCGTCATCATCTACTTATTCTTCTTGAACTTCTTCAGTTACTTTTTCCTTTTCTTCGTCTATGCGTTCGCATTTAAAAGGGTGGTTGAGCTTTGTTCTGTGATTTACAGCTAAATTGCGATATCGGTCGCATAGTAATCCGATTCCTACAACTCCCCAGTAACAGCAGAGCCATGAGAATGAAGGGGGAGCAGTAACAGCAGAGCCATGAGAATGAAGGTGGCAGCAGTAACAGCAGAGCCATGAGAATGAAGGGGGCAGCAGTAACAGAAGAGCCATGAGAATGAAGGTGGCAGCAGTAACAGCAGAGCCATGAGAATGAAGGGGGAGCAGTAACAGCAGAGCCATGAGAATGAAGAGGGAGCAGTAACAGCAGAGCCATGAGAATGAAAGGGGAGCAGTAACAGCAGAGCCATGAGAATGAAGGATGAGCAGTAACAACAGAACCATGAGAATGAAGGGGGAGCAGTAACAACAGAGCCACGATAATGAAGGGGGAGCAGTAACAACAGAGCCACGAGAATGAAGGGGGAGCAGTAACAACAGAGCCACGAGAATGAAGGGGGAGCAGTAACAACAGCACCATGAGAATGAAGGTGTGAGCAGTAACAACAGAGCCATGAGAATGAAGGGGGAGCAGTAACAGCAGAGCCACGAGAATTAAGGGGGAGCAGTAACAACAGCCCCATTAGAATGAAGGTGGGAGCAGTAACAGCAGAGCCATGAGAATGAAGGGGGAGCAGTAACAGCAGAGCCATGAGAATGAAGGGGGAGCAGTAAATCAGAGCCATGAGAATGAAGGGGGAGCAGTAGCAACAGAGCCAAGAGAATGAAGGGGGAGCAGTAACAGCAGAGCCATGAGAATGAAGGTGGGAGCAGTAACAGCAGAGCCATGAGAATGAAGGGGGAGCAGTAACAACAGAGCCACGAGAATGAAGGGGGAGCAGTAACAGCAGAGCCATGAGAATGAAGGTGGGAGCAGTAACAGCAGAGCCATGAGAATGAAGGGGGAGCAGTAACAACAGAGCCACGAGAATTAAGGGGGAGCAGTAACAGCAGAGCCATGAGAATGAAGGTGGGAGCAGTAACAACAGAGCCACGAGAATGAAGGGGGAGCAGTAACAGCAGAGCCATGAGAATGCAGGTGGGAGCAGTAACAGCAGAGCCATGAGAATGAAGGGGGAGCAGTAACAACAGAGCCACGAGAATGAAGGGGGAGCAGTAACAGCAGAGCCACGAGAATGAAGGGGGAGCAGTAACAGCAGAGCCATGAGAATGAAGGGGGAGCAGTAACAACAGAGCCACGAGAATGAAGGGGGAGCAGTAACAACAGAGCCACGAGAATGAAGGGGGAGCAGTAACAACAGAGCCACGAGAATGAAGGGGGAGCAGTAACAACAGAGCCATGAGAATGAAGGGGGAGCAGTAACAACAGAGCCACGAGAATGAAGGGGGAGCAGTAACAACAGCACGATGAGACTAAAGAGGGAGCACTAACAACAGCACCATGAGAATGAAGGGGGAGCAGTAACAACAGCACCATGCGAATAAAAGGAAGAGCAGTAACAACAGCACCATGAAAATGAAGGGGGGGGGGGGAGTAGTAACAACAGCACCATGAGAATAAAGGGGTAGCAGTAACAATAGCACCATGAGAATGAAGGGGGAGCAGTAACAATAGCACCATGAGAATAAAGAGGGAGCAGAAACAACAGCACCATGAGAATGAAGGGGGAGCAGTAACAACAGCACTATGCGAATAAAGGGAAGAGCAGTAACAAAAGCACCATGAGAATGAAGGGGGGGGGGGGAGTAGTAACAACAGCACCATGAGAATAAAGGGGGAGCAGTAACAATAGCACCATGAGAATGAAGGGGGAGCAGTAACAATAGCACCATGAGAATAAAGAGGGAAGCAGTAACAATAGCACCATGAGAATGAAGGGGGGGGGGAGAGCAGTAACAACAGAACCACGAGAATGAAGGGGGAGCAGTAACAACAGAGCCACGAGAATAAAGGGGGAGCAGTAACAACAGAGCCACGAGAATGAAGGGGGAGCAGTAACAACAAAGCCACGAGAATGAAGGGGGAGCAGTAACAACAGAGCCATGAGAATGAAGGGGGAGCAGTAACAACATAGCCACGAGAATGAAGGGGGAGTAGTAACAACAGCACGATGAGACTAAAGAGGGGAAGCAGTAACAACACGCACCAGAGCAATTGAAGGGGGAGCAGTAACAACCAGCACCATGCGAATAAAGGAAGAAGAGCAGTAAACGACAACAGCCACCATGAGAATGAAGGGGGGGGGGGAAGTACGTAACAAACAAACAGCACCATGAGAATAAAGGGGGAGCAGTAGGAACAATAGCACCATGAGAATGAAGGGGGGAGCTGTAACAATAGCACCTATGAGAACTAAAGAGGGAGCAGTAACAACAGCACCATGAGAATGAAGGGGGAGCAGTAACAACCCCGCACTTATGCGAAAAAGGGAAGGAGCAGTGTAACAGTGGAGCACCATGAGAATGAAAGGGGGGGGGGAAAGTAGTAGCAACAGCACCATGAGAATAAAAGGGGAGCCCAGTAACAATAGCACCGATGCGAATGAAGGGTGGGAGTAGTAACGTATTAAATAGCACCATGAGAATGAAGGGGGGGGGGAGTCAGTAACAATAGCCCCATGAGAATGAAGGGAGGAGGGAGAAGTAACAATAGCACCATAAGAATGAAGGGGGAGCTAGTAACAATAGCACCATGAGAATGAAGGGGGGAGAGTATAAACAATAGCACCATGAGAATGAAGGGGGAGTAGTAACAATAGCACCATGAGAATGAAGGGGGGAGTAGTAACAATAGCACTATGAGAATGAAGGGGGGAGCAGTAACAATAGCACCATGAGAATGAAGGGGGAGCAGTAACAATAGCACCATGAGAATGAAGGGGGGAGCAGTAACAACAGAACCACGAGAATGACGGGGGAGCCGTAACAACAGCACCATGAGAATAAAGAGGGAGCAGTAACAATAGCACCATGAGAATGAAGGGGGGAGCAGTAACAATAGCACCATGAGAATGAAGGGGGAACAGTAACAACAGCACCATGAGAATAAAGGGGGAGCAGTAACAATAGCACCATGAGAATGAAGGGGAGCAGTAACAATAGCACCATGAGAATGAAGGGGGGAGTAGTAACAGCAGAACCATTAGAATGAAGGTGGGAGCAGTAACAACAGAACCACGAACATGAAGGTGGGAGCAGTAACAACAGAACCACGAACATGAAGGTAGGAGCAGTAACGGCAGCATACTGAGAATGAAGGGGGAGCAGTAACGACAGCATAATAAGAATGAAGGGGGGAGTAGTAACAATAGCACCATGAGAATGAAGGGGGGAGCAGTAACAATAGCACCATGAGAATGAAGGGGGGAGTAGTAACAATAGCACCATGAGAATAAAGGGGGAGCAGTAACAACAGCACCATGAGAATTAAGGGGAGCAGTAACAATAGCACCATGAGAATTAAGGGGAGCAGTAACAACAGCACCATGAGAATTAAGGGGAGCAGTAACAATAGCACCATGAGAATGAAGGGGGGAGCAGTAACGGCAGCATAATGAGAATGAAAGGAGGGGGGGGTAGTAACAGCAGAACCATTAGAATGAAGGTGGGAGCAGTAACAACAGAACCACGAACATGAAGGTGGGAGCAGTAACAACAGAACCACGAACATGAAGGTAGGAGCAGTAACGGTAGCATACTGAGAATGAAGGGGGGAGCAGCAACGACAGCACAATGAGAATGAAGGCGGGAGCAGTAACGGCAGAACCATGAGAATGAAGGTGGGAGAAGTAACGACCGCCTAATGAGAATGAAGGGAGGAAAAAGGGGGGGGGGGGGGGGTTGTAAACAGCAGAACCATGAAATGAAGGTTGGAGCAGTAACGACAGCATAATGAGAATGAAGGGGGGAGCAGTAACGGCCGCATAATGAGAATGAAGGGGGGGGGGAGTAGTAACAACAGAACCAAGAAAATGAAGGTGGGAGCGGTAACGGCAGCATGATGAGAATGAAGGTAGGAGTAGTAACGACAACAGAATGAGAATGAAGGTGGGAGTAGTTACGACAGCAGAATGAGAATGAAAAAAAGGGGGTGGGGTAGTAACAGCAAAACCATGAGAATAAAGGTGGGAGCGGTAACGGCAGCATAATGAGAATGAAGGTAGGAGTAGTAACGGCAAAACCACGAGAATGAAAAAAAAGGAGGAGGGGGGGGGGGTGAGGGGGTAGTATCGACAGAACCACGAGAATGAAGGGGGAGGAGTAACAGCAGCATAATGATAATAATGGGGGGGGGGGAGCAGTAACAACAGCAGAACCACGAGAATGAAGGTGGCAGCAGTAACAACAGAACCACGAAAATGAAGGGGGGGGGGGCAGTAACGGCAGCATACTGAGAATGAAGTTGGGAGCAGTAACAACAGAACCAGGAAAATAAAGGTGGGAGCAGTAACGGCAGCATAATGAGAATGAAGGTAGGAGCAGTAACGGCTGCATAATGAGAATGAAGGTGGGAGCAGTAACGGCTGCATAATGAGAATGAAGGTGGGAGTAGTAACGGCTGCATAATGAGAATGAAGGTGGGAGTAGTAACGGCAGAACCACGAGAATGAAAAAGGGGGGGGGGTAGGGTAGTAACGGCAGAACCACGAGAATGAAAGGGGGGGGGAGTAGTAACGGCAGAATCACGAGAATGAAGGGGGGAGTAGTAACGGCAGAACCACGAGAATGGAAAAAAGGGGAGGGGAGGGTAGTATCGGCAGAACCACGAGAATGAGGGGGGGGGGGAGTAGTAACGGCAGAACCACTAGAATGAAGGGGGGAGTAGTAACGGCAGAACCACGAGAATGAAGGGGAAGTAGTAACGACAGAACCACGAGAATAAAGGGGGAGTAGTAACGGCAGCATAATGAGAATGAAGGTAGGGGGGAGCAGTAACGGCCTCATAATGAGAATGAAGGGGGAAGCAGTAACGGCCTCATAATGAGAATGGGGGAAGCAGTAACGGCAGAACCACGAGAGTTTTAAGGAAAGACAGAATACGAAATCACGAAACCAGACGAGTGCTAGGAATAAAGCCAGTCTTACAGGTCATCAAAGAACAACAAATGGAGTGGTTTGGACACCTAAAAAAAATTTCCTGGTACTATCTGCCACAGTGAGCCACACTAAAACGTAACAACGGGTATAGAGCAAGCGGAAGACCTTACAGAAGTAAACATCTTGACACAGCTCATCAACATCTTTCCCTGACACTTCGAAGAGGTTCAAGGTGGAGACGAAGTGGTCAACTACCGGCTAGTTAAAGGACGACCTGATCGCCGATGAAACCAATAGTCTGCATATAGATACGCCAGCTTTGTAAAACGGATGTGCATGCAAACTCAAGTTCCGGAACAAGATTAAAGCTTAGAAGTGAAGGCACAACCAAAACTTTCCGCCGGAGTTTGCAGCCGTTGAACGCCAAGAAGAAATGTCCATGAAATACGACCTATTCTTCTGAACATCCACCCAGGTCTCCAGAGATTCTGTAGCAGAGTCCGCACCCCAACCCCTTTCCGCAAACCCCCCTTTTATTAGTATTGCATTCTTTGCACGGTATGACCCTGGTCGCTTTCACCCTTATTGTAAAACTTTCCATTAGTCCATACTCTTGTTTCCCACGTACTATGAATCGCATGATCAGACATGTGACTCTCCCCGTCCAATGTCCAAAGTCATTAATAAAATACTTGTCCCGGCCAGCTCAGGTGATTGCACTAGCTGCAAAACAAGGAGGGGTAAGAGTCCCCTAGTGGCCCCTTTATAAGCGATTGCCCGGAACCTTCGAGGGGACACACAGAGGAGCGCTTAGCTCGGATAGATAGACAGACAGACAGACCAGAGAAGCGGTTTGCTCAGATAGATAGACAAATAGATAGACGTAGATTCAGGGATTGGAGCTCACAGACTCAGGCAGACGCACGCACAGTCAGGACAGACGAACACGAGACGAACAACAGAGGATAGTTGAGCAGTGACAGAAGAAAGACGATAACAGAGGATAACAGAGGACAACAGAGGACAGGATAGACATAAAGCCAGACGAATAGTAGAGCGAAGTACTGGTCAGTTTCAAAGAGTATTGCAACCAATACAATGTGAGCCGGATCACGAGGGGATTTCCCAATGTAACAAAGAAGAAGAAGTTAAAAAATTGTGTTAGGTTAACCTGCACTAGTTGCCCGGTGGCAGTTTGAGACAATAGAAACAGTTTAATTAAAGAACACAACGCGATTCTATGAGTACTTAGATGATTTGGTATTTGTCAGAGAAATAATGAAATTGTGTTAGGACATTTTGTTGTTCGGACACTTTGCACGTGCACGTAGTAAGCAACACAACATCATCATCATCGCCACTATCAACACGACCATCTTTCTCCTCGTCTGTCAACAATCACCAATCTTCCAATCGACTCCTCCTGTAGTAAACCTAAAGACGAACCTGGGTGTCACATCAACAAACGCAAACAAGAAGAGAGCAGTGCTACAATTCAACAGGATTTTCAAACCGTTATTTCATTGTCCAGGTCTCTACACCATCTCAGACATTCTTCTTTTTCACAATGAGTGGCTATAGAAGAGTAACACAGCTAACCCCCCAGTCAACCAGCCGGATAATTTAGCATGGTATGAGGCGCCGTAGTTCGATCCAGCCTAATATGGGTACCAGAATTGCTGTCCTGGGGAAGTAAAGACGGGCGTGAAAAAGGGTTTTCTTGTTTTCAACGTCAAAAGATCCCAGGAGGTGGTGGGCTAGAGCGTCGAAGGTGGCTGGGAAAAACAGAAATCGACCTTTACAGCAGCCGTGGCTGGCACTGCTGCCCACCGGCATAGTTTGGAATTTCCTAGAAAAGGGGGCCGGGATGTTCCCTCTCATTAATGATTCAGTACCAATACAGTCTTCTGTTTCTTTATCTTCTCCAGTCCTATCCCGCCTTTCAGCGTCAGGTTTTGAAGAGGCACCGGGTGGGAACCTTAGTATGCACTTGGTAGATGCTGATATTTTATAGTCATTCACGTGACCATCCCTCCCCCGTGTGGGTGCTGGAGGCCAGAGTACTTTACTTTTTGATGCTGTTGTGTGGTTTATGTCGAGAAAGGCTCCGAGTGAAACGTCTTTTTTGTTTTGCACGTGTACCTTGTACTCCATCCCTCTTTTAAGTCTCTTAGTTACAGTTTAATGGATTAATTTACATGTTATTCGCCATTTACGACATATAAAAAAAAAATTAAAGGGCTGTAGGTTCACAATTAGGAAGAATTTGAAAGCAACAAAGATGTGGTGTCTGAGACGAATGCTACGAATACCTTGGACGGCCAGAGTAACTAACAACGATTGCTTGAAAAAAGCTAATGAAAGTAGATCTCTATATAGAACAATAAGAAAGAGACAAACACTGATCTTTGTTCACATAACGAGAAGAGACATCTGAGAACATCGCGACAACTGGAAAGATCAGTGAAAAAAGGGGTAGAGGCAGACCAAGAGAGATGATGCTGGATGGGCTGAAACGATGGCATGGAGGGATATCATCAAGAGCTGTTCCAGGCAACCAGGGATCGTGATCTGTGAGATACAAACGCTTGGCAGGGCACATGATGATTTTGAGTAGGCTTTTTCTTCCCTCTCCACTCTCAAATGGATCATGAAACCCATTCAGTAAATCTCCCATTAATAAACCCAAACTCCTCTAAAACACACAGTCAGAACAAATCAATTCTTACCTCGTCAGTGTCTGGGACAAAAGCGTCAATTGACTTAACTCGGCCTTCTCTTGTTGCTGCGTCCGAAGATACAGGAAGTCTAGGACTCCGTCCATCTGATTGGCCGTCAGATCCCCGCGTGACCGGAAATGAAAAGCAAGGCCCGACAACTCCACGCAGACTCCTGTCTTATGGGCGCCGCTTGGGCCTTTTAACAAAGTGAATAAAAAATGTAGATAAATGAAATGTGTTTGTAAGGTAACCACAGACTCAAATGATCGATCAATCTCTTCGTGTGGGTTCCGGCGTCCCATTAAGGGGGAAAACAAGCAAAGACCCACCGGCATCCTAACACGAATGTTGTAAAAAGCAGTATCGGTTTGTTGGGGGTGGGGGTGGGGGTGGGGGGGGGGGAGTCTTTCGAAGTCAGAGTGCATCTATCTCAGAGGCGAAGAACAACAGCTTGCACAGAAATAAGTCAGATATGTAAATCGAATGTGCACACAGAACCCAAGTTCTGGAACAAGACAAAAGATCAGAAGTGGACGAACAACCAGAACTTTCCGTCGGAGCTAGCAGCTGGTGAACTTCAATAAGAAGCAGAAGACTGAACAACCAATCAGGTGCCGTCTCCACAATGAAGGTTGGCTGCAGTGGATCTCCAACACTAAGGGTACCGACACAATGAAAACATAATAACAATAATAATAACTATCATAATGTTGAAATTTAAAATCAGGTAATATTATTTAAAAAAAAAACTTTTACCACATGGGTAAAAAAAAAAAAAAAAAAAAAAAAATGGGGGGGGGGGGGGGGGGGTGCCGTTGGGTTCCCTGATATTCTCTTTTTGGCTAAAGGTGCTGAAACTCCCATGTTTCTGCGCCCATGTTCAGCACTCTTGTCTAGGCTGCATACTGTTTGAGACCTCTGTTCGTCAACCTACTCATGTCACTCCCCCATTGTATTGCTGACAGCCTCTTGCCTTCAACATTTCCTTCCAGCATGGTTTATATACGAGTGTTATTGAATTCGACAATGGTATACACAGCGCAGGTAAGGATCGAGAGAGAAGATGTTTAACATCATGGTATGGAAGATCATCTATGTCAGAGTTGATAAACAGTTCACGAGACAGAAGGTTGTGGATAGACATAACTAACAACACAACATGATATGAACTATTTAAGATCATCTATGTCAGAGTTGATTAACAGTACACGGGAGACAGAAGGTTGTGGATAGA
>CAJHNH020008312.1:85000-145000 GCA_905116865.2 Candidula unifasciata | reverse complement strand
AGGGACCCCTACGTCAATTATAAAATCCTACCATCGTGGGGATTCGAACCTAAGACATGGTGAGTACAGATACGCATTTTGACACTGGTAGTCTGGTAGTCTTAGTTTCAGCTTCATAGCAAACGGGTTGCCCCATCTTTGCTCCGCTCCTGTGCCAGCGAAAAACACTCAGAATGTCTATCACAGTCCCTTGTGGAAAGATTGACAGACTGTTGTCTCAGCATATCTAGCATACACTCGCATTAAAGCATATGGTAGCCATCTGAAGTGCTAACACAAACAGTCCAACATTAGAAATGCAGTTCATCATTGATGATAGCAGAACTTGTCAACAGATCAGCAGTTGTCCGCGTGATCAATTTTAATACGGGCCCCGCCAGCATTGAACGACAGGCATCGCGCCATTTTCTGAATCTACATTTCACACCACCACGGTGGTCACAGTCGAAAAAAACATTCCAAATGCAATCCGCAGCTCACAGGGTCACGCCATGCATTCAACTCAGAAGCTGGGCGACGAAACTATATCCAGTCTACAAATGGAGCAAAAATGCATCGGCCACCGTCCGGCAGAAGCAAAAAATTTGCCTCTGTTCCGAACGGTGCCGCTGTCTAGCGTCCATTTTAACCGGAACACCATGCAACACCATGGCTCCCGTAACACAGAAGGGTTGATCATGGTATTATGAGTATGATTACTACTACATTGGTATGGGGCGTCGCAGGTTGACCCAGCCTAAAATGGGTACCAGGATGGCTGTCCTGTTGAAGTAAAAACGACCGGCGTAATGCTGACCACATTACCCATCCAGTGCCGATTGGTCTGTAAAAATATGGGACGCTCTTCCCATATACCATATATATGCGCCTAAGGCGTGAAAAGGATTCTTTACTTTACTGTTTTTTACTTCAACATACAATAATTCTCCAACCAACCTGATTCCCATTGTAGTGAGAGTAGTTCCCGCTTCACGGTTCCGGAGTCCCATCCCATGGAATCGCAGACGTCTATGACGTCAAAGTCGAGTTGACTGCAGTCAGAGAAGCTTTTTCCCTCCAATTTTTGCCTGGCTATCACAACGGCAACCGGTGGACACTGTTGACATAATAATTGTATGAATTACGCAACGGTATGGATAGCGTCAATTAGATCTATTCCGTATTACACAATAGAACTATTTATAGCAACTGAAAATCTGTAGAATTCAAAGAAGATTAAAACTATTTCTAAACTTGGTAAGTTTAGCTTTAATGCCAAACCACTACTGGCGAATGAAGCTAAAGAGTTTATAATAACTTATCCTTTTGTCATCATCATGTAGCAGGTCCTTTGCAGAAAGTCGCTCTTATCACAGTCTGCCTGTTAGAAACTCGATCTCTTGCCAGTTCTCCTGCCTCATGAACTTTCACACTCAAGGAGTCACTTATATCATGTGCCTATATTCGTGTCGGTCGGCCTCTGCCCCTCCTTCCTGGTACCATGCCTTCTGCTATAATTTTTTCCAATCCGTCGTGGCGCTTGATATGACCAAAATATTTCAGCTTTTGAGAAAGGATGCTGTTTATTAGCCAATCTTCCTTGATGTTCAGATCTTCTGAGATGTCAAAATTTTACGATGTCAACTTATCCTTTACTGGTGTAAAATAGCTGTCAATATATTAATAAAAATATTTGGTTCTTTATTATTATCCTCCTCCCCCCCCCCCCCCCAAGATGAAGTCACAGGACAGGCCAACATTGCAGAGGGTAGCAAGACTGGGTTTCCCCGCTTTCTGGTGCTTTTAACGACACCAAGACATCTAGAACTAGCCCTAACCCCAACCTACCTACGTTCCACGACTGCATGCAGCCCATCTACCACCTCCTGAAATATTAGACTGTCCTGTGACCTGTGGATTTCCCCTGTTTGGGTAGGATAATAAAGCACCAACTAATCCTTTCATTCATTCAGTAGCATGTCCCTCGCGGAACCTCGCTGCCATAACAACCCTCCGAAAAACCTTCCTATCAAGAGCAAGATGTCCTGCGTCTCATACACCCATCTGGAGATCATCTGCCACATCCTGCACCCATCTTCTCCTTGGCCTTCCTCTTCCTCTCTTCCCAGGCATATACTCCTCCATTATTGTTCTCTCTAGACCTCCATGACGTTTCAAGTGACCAAAATATTTCAATTTTTTTTTGTTTTATTGTCCTTACTAGCCAACCCTCTTCAATATTCAGCTCTTGAAGTATGGATGCATTTGTTCTTTTCTTTACCCAAGATATTCTTAGAACCTGTCTGTAACATTTATATTCAAATGCATTTATGCGCTGTTCCGCTTGTTTAGTAAGTGTCCAGGTCTCACAGGCGTATGTTGCAATGGGAAAGATGCATGCTCTTAAAAATCTGACCTTTGTAATTCTTTGGTTCCTAATCCTTTACTAATGTAAAAATAAAAATAAAAATCAATATATTAATAAAAATATTTTTTATAAATTAACTGAGAACTTTGGGTCATTCTGGTTGAAGCGTCTATCTTTCACTGAGGGATAAAACGCAGAAAGGCGATGAGGAGGATTCGGGAGAGGGAGAATAAAAAGAGGAGCAGGATTAGGATGAAGAAGAAGCTGAAGTCAATGTAGAAGAATGGATGGAGGAGAAGCATAAGAAAACATAGACAGATAGAAAAGAATAAAGAAAAAAAAAAGAGGAAAAGAAAGAAAAGAAGAGTTATTCAACTGAAGAATAGGCGCGCGCGCACACACACAAAGCATAAACATATCCACAGAAATAATAACAATAATAACAGTAATAATTATGATAATAATAATTCATCATCATAACAATGATAATTAAAAAAATATAAGAAACTCCTTCTTCTTCTTCACGTTCACCGGCTGTAAACTCCGGCAGAAAGTTTTGGTTGTTCGTCCACGTCTGGACTGCAGTCCTGTTTCAGAACCTGAGTGTTGCGTGTGCATCCGTTTGAAGATCTGACCAATTTGCGTGACGACTGTTGGTTCCTTACCTCTCAATCAGATGCATTCCGACTTCGAAAAAAGCTCCCAGTCAGTCGAGTCTTACGACAGGCTTTTGGACAGGCAGTGGGTCTATTCTTGTTTTCCCTATAATAGGGCCCCGGAACCCACACGGGAAGGATACGAAACAAACAAAAAAGGCCCACCTTTTTAGCCACACACATCAACTGTCTGGCTCCCTTGTAACACTTGATGGAACATCGGGTGTAGACATGGTTTTGATTCTCCACCCAGCTCTCAGAGTGCAGCTCCAGGTAGCTCAGCAATGTCGTGATTCCTGACAAACAATGAGATATACTGTATACTTCTTCTTCTGCTTCTCTTCCACCTTGTACCTCAGCAAAGTGTTGGGGGAAGCATTCATTAATGAGCTTTTTCATGAGCACTTTTAAGTCGATCAACTAGCTGTTTCGTCCCTTTTAGGATGAAATTTTTTTTGTTATTTGAAGACCCACCCTGGCTTTTGCCAGGGGCCGCAATATAGGAAGGCCATAAATATGGCCAATTGTCTAAACGCGGTTTCTGGGACCTCTCCACGGCGATCCTCATCCACATGGTGGCACTTTCTGTCATCGGGTGTTTGTAGCTTCTGTGTTGTCCACCTTGTACCTTAGCAAAGTGCTGGGGAAAGCATTCATAAATGAGCTTTTTCATGAGCACTTTTAAGTCGATCAACTAGCTGTTTCGTCCCTTTTAGGATGACATTTTTTTTTGTTATTTGAAGACCCACCCTGGCTTTTGCCAGGGGCCGCAATATAGGAAGGCCATAAATATGGCCAATTGTCTAAACGCGGTTTCTGGGGCCTCTCCACGGCGATCCTCATCCACATGGTGGCACTTTCTGTCATCGGGTGTTTGTCGCTTCTGTGTTGTCCTGGTGGGCTAGAAAGTCAGTCAGTCAGAGCACTATTAAGATTTATGTATATATTTCATACAATCACGGAATTCACCCCTAATACGAAAGTAAAGGACCCTTTTCCACGCCTTTTCAGGCGTATTGGGTATATAGGGCTAGACCTGTATTTTATAGACCAAAAGGAACCTGGTGGGTGGTGTGGTCAGCATCACGCCGGTCGCCTTTACTTCCCAGGACTGTACCTGGTACCCACTCCAGACTGGGTCGACCTGGCAGCCAAGGTCGTTTTTGTTTAAAAAGTCTGGCTCCTATCATGACCCGAACTCACAACCTTTCGATTTGCAGGCAAGCGTCTAGTCGCTAGACCACCGGGGTTCTCATACTCAAGTAACATACCATTATATGTAGACTGAACCCCGGATACAAGAGACTTTGTAGCCATAAGTAAAAGAAATTCAAGATTGGGGTTTGAGAACTTTGTCCACGTGGTCACGCACTACAAAATACTGAACAATTCTTCTGCCTCTCTAGCCCCCAGAGGAGTATAGGCCCTCAACTAACTTACACTAAGTCGTTTTATCCTTCGCTATGGCATGCAGTTCTCCCCATGTCTTGACCAAACTTTTTAACTTGGCTCTCTAGCTCTCGTTTTCCTATTTTTTTGGGTCTACCTTTATTTCTATGTCCCTGTAGATTCCAGTGCAAAGACAATCTAGTTTATTGTTCTCAGATATTCTCAAAGTGTGTCCTATCCAATGGCAGCGTCTTTTCTTCACCTTTTCGACCACTAGAACATGTTTAGTTATCTCCCAAAGCTCTACATTAGCGAATCAATCATAGTATTTAATTCCATATCCGGCCCTGGCACAGAGCCAAAGTCCAAAAGGACGAGCAACCAGGTCTTTCCGCCAGAGCTTACAGCCAGTGAATGAAGAAGAAGAAGAAGAAGAAGAAGAAGAAGAAGAAGAAGAAGAAGAAGAAGAAGAAGAAGAAGAAGAAGAAGAAGAAGAAGAAGCAGAAGTAAGTTCTACATATCACTTTAACGCTCACTTCCTGATTGCAATTCATGTCAGAAATAATCACTCACACAAAACAAAAGTACCCATGAAAATCTCTAGCGCATTTAAAGAGACTTTCTTTTATGAAAAACAACGGGAATATAAACATGACGTCTGGGTATTGTCAAGGACACAGTAGGAGGGCATTTTCTCAGCTTCCTCGCACCGATTCTGGACAAATGACAGCAGAACATCAAACTGAGCTACACTGAAAATATGCGCGGGCGTTGCAAAATTTTTTTTTATTCCTCCAAATTTGTAGTCTGTAGGATTATTGCGTCGGCTCTGTGGCTAAGTCGATGCGAACGCTTCCTAATGCCGGGGTGCCTGGTTCGATCCCAGCTGCAGGACATGCGCCTTGCTTTGGTTTCGACAGTGGTATCAGGGGCCGACCGTCCAGTAAGAATGGCAAACTACTGGATGTAAATTTGCCTAGAGAGACCACACAACAGAAAAGGGCTGTTAGGGTTGGTTCTACAACGTTCTGTAAAGGATACGCAACTAACCTGAGGATTACGGCGAAGCGGTCAAGCCGTTTGCCTGAAGGTCGTGGGTTCATTTCATGGCGGTGCCGTTTAGTTCACTAGTGCCATTTTTACGAAGAACGCTTGGGAGCTAGTCGTTCTGCGGAGACAGACCTAGTCATACGGGATTAAAAACCCGGTGCAATGGAGTCAATCATCTCACCTTTACCTTTACCTTTACCTTTAGTCTGTAGGATTACTATCCCAAGAATGAGAATCAAACAGCAACAAATCTAGAAAACCCAGTTCAATCGTATAGCCATACATTATCATCAGGGGTCTTGCTGACTGGATTGGACAATCGTGCCTCTCCACAATCTCCAATCTCCAGCAGCATGTATCAGTTCATGTGCTGACACACCTCCATGCCACGCAACAAGACTGTCAAGAATCTTCTCTCGTTGTCTTCCACTATCTCTCCTTCCACAGATCTTTCCAGTGGTCACAACATGTTCAGTTTTCCCTCTTCTCATAACATGGCCAAAAAAATGATGACATGGCCAAAAAATGATGACTGTGATTTTTTGTGACACGTTGTCTTCGGGCTCCCGCCTCTTTCAAAACGTCTGGTTTGCACTTGTTGGCTGTCCAAGGGATTTTCAGCATTCTTCTGTAAAACCACATCTCTATGGCCTCAAGAAATTGTTTGGTCTGCCTACTAATATAGGGAAGTCGCCGTGGCGTAGCGGCTAGACGCTCGGCCGATCGGAAAGTCATGGGTTTACTCCGTGGCGGTACCGGACTTTAAAAAAAAAAAAAAAAAAGTGTAGCGGCGAGATGATGCAGTTTTGAAGGTTGTGGATTCAAGTCGTAACGAAGGCCGGCTTTTTTTCCCTTCCCCCCAAAAAAATGACCTCGGCTTCCATGTCGACCCAGCCTGAAATGGATATCAGGTATATCACTGAGAGGTAAATGATAGTGACATCACACACTGAGTGCTGACTGTTTCTAGTTAGTTGGGGTGGGGCATTACGTCTACTCTGGCCCCCCCCCCCCCCACTAATGGGTTCTGAAACTCACTACGGGAAACGAGGATTACAGTCCGCATGACACACAAATAGCTAACTACTCAAGCAGTCGCCTTTGTCAATATTTTTTTTTAGTATGCAAAGACCTTACATGAAGGGCATATAGGGCTTAACCCAAATTTTACAGTCCAAACAACACTTTGTGGATGATGTGGCTAATATCACGCCGGCCGCTTTACTTCTCAGGACTTTACCTTGTACCAATTTAAGGCTGGGTCAATCTGGGAGCAAAGGTCATTAAAAAAGAGTGCAGCTCCGTCAGAACCTGTCCTCACGATCTTCGCATCGGCTTGCGAATGTCTAACCACTACACCGCGGCGGCTCCTGTGTTAATATTTAATGCTAGAATTATTCTTTCTTGTTTTGGTTCTTCTTCTGCTGATTTCTTGATAACTTTTTTGTTATTGTTGTTTGTTCTTGCTGCTGCTGTTCTTCATCCTCTTCATTATCATTATCATAATCACCTTCACCAACGAGTACACATTGTTACAAAAGACAGACGAACAAGTGTTAATCACGACAACAGTTTGTTTCGGCACAACAGTGAGACAGGGCTCACACTGGTCAACACCTGCCTAAACCTCTCCGCGATCAGGTTATCGTCTGGTTGCTCGACCATCGTAGATAGGATCGAAATTTCTTCCCTAGACAAGAGCCAAGGGATCTGTGGTTTGCGCACAAATACAAATAAAGTGTGCAACAGATGTTCACGCACCACTTAGCATAAGTCCTGGAACAGTATCAAGATACAGAGGTGGCCGAACAACCGTAGGTGTTTACAATCTGTGGACGATAGGAAGAAGGAGGAGGAGGCGTGGAAAGAGAAGCAGAACAATAATAATAATAGGAAGAAGAAGAAGAAGAAAAAGAAGAAAAAGAAGAAGAAGAAGAAGAAGCATAAGAAGAAGAAGAAAAAAAAAAATAATAATAATAATAATAATAATATTAATAATAATAATAATAAGGAGAAGAAGAAGAAGAAGAAGCATAAGAAGAAGAAGAAGAAGAAGAAGAAGAAGAAGAAGAAGAAGAAGAAGAAGAAGAAGAAGAAGAAGAAGAAGAAGAAGCATAAGAAGAAGAAGAAGCATAAGAAGAAGAAGAAGAAGAAGAAGAAGAAGAAGAAGAAGAAGAAGAAGAAGAAGAAGAAGAAGAAGAAGAAGAAGAAGAAGAAGAAGAAGAGAAGAAGAAAGAACGAAAGTAAGAATACAGAAAGAAGAATATAAGATCGAAGGGAAGAGCTCTGACAAGTATCATTTCTGACATTTTGAAGTCGATACTAGACACCGTGGAACCGGAAGTAGCCTGTGAAAGCTGTATACGAATGACCTCAGGGACAGTTAAAACAAGAGCATCCCCACAACTTCGTGGATATAATGTGGCTTCTGTGAAGGCTGCTGAAACAAACTGGTGAACTAATTACCTTCTCGACATTTCAAGCACTCAGATCTCGGCGACATTTCTCGTTGGCACTCGGGGAAATAATGGCACACGTGACGCCAGTCTACGGCACGTGACGCAGACTGTGATTATCAAAACTAAGTTCTACTGTACAGGAAAGCATAAAGATGAAGCAGGAACTAGTAACGAATTCAGGCCCAGTTACGCCAATGTTCACGACAGGTCACTTTTAATTTATGCTTCTCTCGTGGGACCTAGGTTCAGTGTGTGGGGGAAAGGGTTGGAGATAGGGTCAGTTGTACATGTTATGGGATTGTTAAAGGCGCGCACATCCTGTAATATAGAGCACACGTGGTCGACGGTAGGAGCATCGACCAGCTAACGTTCCGGCAACTTCCATTTGCGCGTCTCACAGGTTAAGGCGGAGACTTAACGTCCAATTACAGTGTACTGGCCGGACTCCCTTAATCATAAGTGTGTAGATGGGCCCGAGTTCGTTACATGTACCATAAAGCAATCTATAGTCTACATAGTCTGCAGTAATTCATGGTATACAACAGGATTATTCAACTATGTTTACTGAGGAACCAAAATTTTGAAAATGCGAATCGCTATGGGACAGAAGTCCGACCCTAAGCATAGAAAGATCGTTCATTCAATTTAGTTGGCGATGATCCACAGGCCACTTGTTAGGAATCCGCGGGCCACATTCACAAGCCCTGCTATATACTATTTCAAGCAATCCAGCGAACACAAAGCGTTTAGCAACCTATGGTATATTAAAGCACCAAGCAATTTATGGTATGCCAAAGCGCCAAGTAATCTACGGTATATCTAAGCGCCAAGCAATCTAACGTATATTAAAATGCCAAGTAATCTGTAGTATATCAAAGCGCCAATAAATGTATTATATACCAAGCAGTCAAACAATCTATGGTACACAAAGCGCTTAGCAATCTACGGTATATCTAACAGCCAGGTAATCTATGGTATATCAAACAGCCAGGCAATCTATCAAACAGCCAAGCAATCTATGGTATATCAAACAGCCAGGCAATTTATGGTATATCAAACAGCCAAGCAATCTTTGGTATATCTAAGCGCTAAGCAGTCTATGGTATATCAAACAGCTAAGCAATTTGTGGTACTAATTCAAGGTATATCAAAGCACCAAGAAATCTATGGTACATTAAAGTGACAAGCAATCTATGGTACATCAAAGGGCTAAACAGTTTATGGTACACAAAGCGCAAAGAAACATATGGTAACCAAAGCGCAAGAACTCTATGGTATATCAATAGGCCGAGCAAATAGTGCTACCTGGAATCGTCAAGCAATCTATGGTGACCAAAGCACCGATAAATTAAAGCGCAAAGCAATCTACTGTAATCCAAGCACCCAGCAATGTATACAAGATAAAGACCAGGCCATCACAGAATCTAACGCTTTCTGAAGTACAAAAAGCGCCAATCGGCCTATGCTTCACACAATCTCAAGCAATCTATACTACAAACAATCTTAAGCAATCGATTATATACAAAGCGGCAAGCATTTATGGTATGAAGACATACAGAATCTTTAGCATACCAAACCTTCACAAACCATTACCATTTGGCTTTGTTAGGATTCAAATCCCCACTGAGGTAAGAAGAAGTAGAAGAAGAGGAAGCCGAATGATGGTCGTTGTGACTATTACTGACCGCCTTCTTCTGTCTCACTGCTCATGATGTAAAGCATTGCAGGGAGGAGTCTGATGCAGTATCTTCTCTGTTGCTAGCTGTGTAGCTTGCATTAATGTAATATCGCGTTTCTGTAGTGTCCCTTTACTCCATCCACCCATATCTTTCTTTGTCAGCCTCTTGCCTCGTAGCCTGCTGCTCTCATGTAGTAGCTGGCTTATGTGGTTCTATTATGACCAGATGACCAAACCACTTGCTTCTTTGTTGGTCTAGGAAATGATTTACCAGTACTGCGCCTACTATTAGTTCTTCTTCTTCATTGGTGACTCTGCCTTTTCTTGTTTTTCCAACAGTATTACTTATACATCTCACCTAATATGCTGCGATGTTGCGTTTATGTTTTATTAGTGCCGTATCTCTCGGGTACTAATAGCACAGGCACTGACAATAAGCTAATTTTTTTAGGAAGCAGAGGGCCTGCGTGTCAGCCTTGAGTGCTATACGTTCCGGGTTCAATCCCAGGCAAGGGCTTCGATTTTTTCACGTGGACTTGGACTTTTAGTAATCCCTCCTGGTCTCAGGGTAGTGAGATTGGACGCCCGTGTGCATTGTTTAGCACACATAGACACAAAAAATCACTTGGCAATTGAAAATCGAAAAGAGTAGCCTAATAGCGCTGCCCAGGCAAAATTTGGAGTTAAAAATCTACCCAAAGTATGTCAGGATCCTCGCCGGTGCTACAAAGCCTGTGAACTGTGCTGAGCTTCTTCGGACTCAAGACTTGAGTTACAAGTCGAACAGTGCACTTATGAATTACTACCCGTGTGCCATAAGTGCTCGGTTCTACTTCTAACTCAAGTCTGAGTCCGACGAATCTCAGCGCAGTGCATGAACTCCGTAGCACCGGCGTGGACCCTGAAATACTGTGGGTAGATTTTTAACTCAAAATTTTACTCGAGCAGCGATTTCCAACTGCCAAGTTTTTTTTTTTTACTTCACTTCACTTAGTCGCTCCTCTTCTACCTTGGGGTGTAAAGGTTTGCCAGAGAGATCGCCAGACGTCTCTTTCAGCAGTGTTCTTTCTGGCTTTGTTCCATTCCAGTCCTCTGTCAGTTAGGGACTGTCGGATGTTGTCTTCCCAGCGCACCCTGGGTCGTCCCGGAGGTCTGGTTCTTAGCCTCCCATGCTTGCCATGGTGGCCGATTTTCTCCCATTCTGCATACATGTCCAAACCATCGTAACTGTGACTGATCCACTCGGGTTAGTAAGGGCTGGGTATCAAGATCCTGACGTATTGTCTGATTGCGGACTTTGTCCCTTATTGTCACTTGGACCACCTTTCTCAGGTATCTCATTTCCGAGGCCTGCAGCTGGCCTCTGTGAGCTGTTGTCATTGCCCATGACTCACACCCATAGGTTTTTTTTTACGTGAGCAACAATACACACGGGCGTCCGATCTCAGTCCCAAGAGACCAGGGGAAATTACTATAAGTCCATGCCTGGAGACTACGCAGCCTCATGGAAAGTATAAAGTCCTGGGACGTCAAGGATGGCCGGCGTGACGTTGGCCAATCCGGAGACCATCGTTCTATACAAAATGAGTCCAGCCTCATACGCCCAATACATTAAAGACGTCAAAAGTAAAGGACCCTTTTCCCCTCTTTCATGCGTACTAGGCATATTAGGCTAGACCTATATTTTATATTATAGGCTAGTGTTTAAGCAAGTCGCAGTCTGTGGCTTAGGCGTTGCGAACGAGCTTCGTAATGCCGGTGTCGATCCTAGCTGCGGACTTTGTGCCTTGCGTTGGTTTTGACAGTGGTATCTAGAAGCCGACCGTCCAGGAAGTAATGGCAAACTACTGAACGTAGATCAGTCTAGAAAAACTACAACAGCCAATAAATGCTAGGGTTGGTCCTGCAATGGTAAGAAAGCGATTAAAATCTTAAAGGACCCACATAGAAGCGGCTTGAGAGCCCCTATGTGATCATATCACCGCTACCTCTTTTATTATGTCCTCTACCCAGAATACATTGATTACAAGGGAGAGAATTACACATTACCTCTCCTGTGTAATGAGATACCATTATTATGCAATTACCTGCCGTATTCTGTTACATGACACTCGGTTGCTTTTCAGTTATGCTACTTTGATTATAAAGTACACGTAATCAGCATTTGTCATTACTTGCACTTGTATTCGCCAAGTTGTCTCCACTTTAGGGACACACTCCGTGCAATTTCGTCGGTTATGTCCCCGTTTCAGATTCTGTACTTGTAAAAACTGTTAAATTAAGTGACGCTTTTCCACACGTCCAGGCGTATTAGGCATATAGTGCTAGAACCATGTTTTTTAAACCGATTTGCACTCAATGGGTGATGAGGTTAGCATCACAACGGCCGCCTTCACTTCCCAGAACTTTGCCTGGCAACCATTTAAATCAAGGCTAGGTTGACACAGAAGCCAAGGTCAGAAAGTAAAAAAAAAAAAAAAAAAATTTCGTAACAATGCGGACTTGAACCCATGATGTCTGATCCGCAGGCGAGCTTTTAACTCAGCGGTTCTCAACCTGTAGTTCGCGACCCGTTTATGGATCGAACAACCCTTTTATAGGGGTCGCCAAAGATCATCGGAAAACATATACTCACTAAAGTTACGAAGTAGCAATGTAAAAAGCTGTCTGATGGGGGGTCGCTACAACATGAGGAAAGTCTTGCATTTCGAATCAGCATAACTTTTATAATTTACCCTGGTTCTCAGGCCGATCCACCGTTACCAGATATAAACTCCGGCTGAAGGTTCTGGTCGTTCGTCCCCCGTCTCGACTTTGTTCTTGTTCCAGAGCCTGAGTTTTGCTTGCACATTCGTTTGACACGTTTGACGTAACTGTATGCAGTACGTTGGTTCCTCGCCCTTGACACAGCGCGTTCTGGCTTAGAGAAGAGAGACCTAGCCTAAAGCAGGTGCCAGGGTGACGTGCTGGGAGTTGAGGACGAACACACAGATACTTACCACGTCACTTATCGTGTATCAATTGTCCATGAAAATATGGGTCAAACATCACATGCCATATGCGTCAATGGGATGAAAAGGACCCAGATTTTACATGGAGGCTTTTGGTGCAATATTTTGCGGGGGAGCTTTGCTCCCATGTATCTTATGTGGGGGCTTCTGTTCTCGTATTTTACGCAAGGGCTTTTAATCTCATATTTTACGTTGGCGCTTTTAGTCTTATATTTTGCACGGGGCTTTTGGTTCCATATTTTACGAGGGGCTTTAAGTTTCATATTTTATTGGGGAAAAATAGGTGGGGGGGGGGGGGGGTGTTTGGTTTTAAATTTTACGTGTGGGCTGTTGGTTCCATATTTTAATTGAGGGATTTTGGTCTCATTTCTAGAGTGGGCTTTTGATATCATATATTAGGTGGCGGCATTTTGATCTCATATTTTAGTCTTTTGTTTCCATATTTTATGCGGAAAGAGGGGGGAGGGGGGGGTTCTGGTCTTATATTTTAGGTGGCGTCTTCTGCTCTCACATTTGAAGCGGCGGCTTCTAGTCCCATATTTCACGTGGAGCTTCAAACAGAACCCTAAAAAATGTGGTGTGCGTGTGGGTGTGTGTGTGTGTGGGTGTGTGCGCGCGCGAATTTACCATTATTAACAATGTTCACCAGCCACTGGAGTTGGTAACACTTGAAAATATAGCTCAGACCACATTGGCTCCCTACCAGGTTGTGTGGAGGCAGACAACCAGGAAGGAAATAATGACAACGGAGAGCATAAGGGAAATAATATTTGCGCATGCAATATATTTTTATATGACATTATTCATTGTGCATATACTTTCAAATCGGGACGATGCTTTCAAAGACTGATAACATCGGGGCAATGCTTTCAAAGACTGATTTCACAACAAATATGTACTTATCTATTATGTACATGCTTCATATTTAGAAGAACGGAGAATCGCCAAGTCCCTTGGGACATCCTCTATGGTGAATCACTGATGTTAGAAAATGTCAGGGACCGTCTGTAAGTAAAGATTCCTTTTTGCGCGTTAGACGCATCGGGCCGGACAAATGGGAGAGCACCCATATTTTTACAGACCATCGGCGCACTTGGTGGGTAATATTGCCAGCATTACACCGGCCGTCTTTACTTCCCCAAGACATCCATCCTGGTAGCTATTTTAGGCTGGATCAACCTGCGATGCTCCATACCATGATAAAAATCCACGCAGCCAGCAGTGGGCTTTCAATCGCGGTATGTTGGAATTACGAGTCTGACTTGCTCGCAACGCCCAAGCCACGGACGCAGGGATGGGTCAGTACAACGATTTAAATATGAGTGGAAGCGGGACATCAATGATACCGATATTGTGGCAGATTTAGACGACAGATCAACATCATGGCACAAGTGTAGTAACCCATACATGCTGCGTCCTACTTCTGACTGAAGCCTGAGTCCGAAGAGTCTCAGCGAAGTGCACGAAATCCGTAGCAGCGGCGAGGATCCTAAAATACACTGGGTAAAGATTTTTGACTCCAAATTTTTGCCCAGGCAGCGCCGTTAGGCTACTTTTTTTTCCCGATAATCTAACTGCTAAGGGATTTTTTTTACGTACGTAACCATACATACGGGCGTCCCATCTCACTACCCAGAGACCAGGGAAAAATACTAGAAGTCCACGTGAAAAAATCCCAGCCTTCACCAAGGCTTGAACCCAGGACCTCTAGCATTCGAGGCGGACGCCATGCTCGAAAACATGCAGCCCCCACTGTGGTGGATTAACGGGAACAAGATGCAGTGATTCATCTTGTATGTAGGGGGAGCAATTATGTAGGAAATATTGACATAGAACAAAACGTAATCTTGGTAATCTTAGTTTCAGCTTCATAGCAAACGAGTTACCCCATAGTTGCTCCGCTCCTGTGCTAACGAAAAACACACAGAGAGTTCGTCGCAGTCCCTTGTGGAAAGATTGACAGCCTGCTGTCTCAGCATATGCACTAGCATACACACGCATTAAAAGCATACGAAAGCCATCAAAAGTGCTAACACAAACAGTTTGACATTAGAAATGCAGTTCATCATCGACGGTAGAAGAAGTCGCCAACAGATCAGCAGTTACACACGCGATCAATATTAATCACGTAAGGACACCACCAATATTGCAGCGACAGGTCACGCGCCATTTTCTGAATCTACAGTTCACAACACCACGTTGGTCACAGTCGAAAAACATCCAAATGAAATCCGCAGCTCACAGTGTCGCGCCATGCACTCAACTCAGTTGAACACAAGGGTTTCTGGTATGTTAATATACATATTATCCTAAAATCTCTTTTCCTCTAACTCTATCATTTGAATCAGTTTATGTATCGACATCAGAATTTGAACACAAATGCAGCAGGTACCTTACCTTCTTCTCTCATGTCCATCATTTGAACTGTGTCTTGTATGGATAGCGCCCTTTCGTGAGCACCACAAATCACATCCATATGTGTATCGCCCTCGTCTGCGTGAAGTTCCCGTGCTTCGGTTATCGGGTCTGATTCAGAAAGCTGCAAAAATCAAGGAGGCAAAATGAGTTTTACGTTACTATAAGGGTACTTCAACATCTGCTAAAGTCACAGTATGATCAAAATAAATAAAACGTTGATAAGACCAGAAACTTGAAGCGCAACTAAAAGAGATGAAGCCTGACTACAGGTTTTTGAAAACTGTTTTACGACGAATCTTTGGACCCATCAAAGATGCAAACAGCGGGGAACTGAGAGTGAGAAGCAACAACGAAATTCATAACCTGTTTAAATCACCACTAATCACTGGCATCATGAGAGCGAATAGACTTAAATGGTTGGGGCATATTGTGATTTCCCATACCTTCCAGTATACAGTGAGTGGTCTCGAGGAATGGCATCCGCCTCGAGTGCTGGAGGTCCTAGGTTGAAACCCCGGTGAAGGCTGAGATTTGTTTCACCTCGACTTCTAGTAATTTCCCCTGGATAGTAAGACCAGACGCCCGTGTGTATTGTTGCGCACATAAAAAAATACCATGCCAGTTGGAAATCGAAAAAAAGAGTAGCCTAACAGCGCTGCCCGGGCAAAATTGGGAGTTACAAATCTCCCCGAAGTATTTGTCGGTGCAACGGAATGCGCGCACTGTGCTGAGATTCCTCATACTCAGGCTTGAAGTAGAACGGAACACTTATGGGTTATACGTGTGCCCTAAAGCTGATCCGTTGAATAAACATAAAACACAATACAATGAGAAACAATTGTCTGGAAAGATGGAGAAGCGCTGAAATCTTATTTCTGCGAATGCCTCCACTTGAAAACCTCCAAATAAAAACTTTTTTTTTAATAATTACAATTGTTGACTATTCCGAGGAGCTGATGGCCGAGTGGTTATAGCGTCGTGCTCTCATTCTGGACACCGACTTCGAACAGTCAGTAAGATGGCCCAAATTTGTTATAAAAAAGTAAAAGTAAAGTAAAGATCCCTTTCACGCCTTTAGGCGTATCGGGCATATGGGAAGAGCGCCCATATTTTTTACAGACCATCAGCACTCGGTGGGTAATGTGGTCAGCATTACGCCGGCTGTCTTTACTTTCCCAGGACAGCCCATCCTGGTACCCATTTGAGGCTGGGTCGACCTGCGACGTCCCATACCACGATAAAAATCCACGCAGCCCGCAGTGGGTTTCGATCGCGGTACGTTGGATTACGAGTCGGACTCGCAACGCCTTAGCCACGGACGCCGCAAATTTGTTATAGCAAGGGTAAAAAATTCTAACCCGTCAAACCTGTAGCGAAGAAAACAAGGTAAAAGTAAGCCACCCCTTTCCACGCCTTTGGGGGTGTGAGGAATATAGGGCTAGACCTATATATCTTGCAGACCTATCGTCACTCTGTTGATGATGTGGTCAAATTCACACCGGCCGCCTTTACTTCCCAAGTCTTCGTCTAGCACCCATTTAAGGCTGGGTCGACCTGGCAGCCATAGACATTTCTTAAAGAAAGGACCTGAATCCGCTCCACCAGATCCGCCCGTCCCGCCGCTCCACCAGATCCGCCCGTCCCGCCGCTCCACCAGATCCGCTCGTCCCGCCACTCCACCAGATCCGTCGCTCCACAAGATCCGCCCGTCCCGCCGCTCCACCACGACGGCTTATGAATAAACAAGGTATGTGGTGGTAAATCCTCAGGTTCAAAAACCTCTCCCTCGTGTAGATGGCCCACTAGTAAATAAGGCAGTAGATACGAGTTTTCTAAAATATCCCTCGGTCTTTTGCCTTCGAATGCCAAGAGTTGCAAGATGGATGACAGCTTCACACGCCAGGAGACTACGTGTAATCAGGGCTATTATGTACGGAGATTCAAGGTTTTTGCTTCCGCTAACGGCGCGCACTTCAGTGACACAAAAACAATCAAATTCAGTGGTTTTGTGCAAAGTGACAATGAAATCAAGAGTTATTGATAGCGAGCGAGCGAGCGAGCAAAAGAGAGAGAGAGAGAGAGAGAGAGAGAGAGAGAGAGAGAGAGAGAGAGAGAGAGAGAGAGAGAGAGAGATTGATTAAATCCTCCCCCGCTGTCCCTATGTTCTCTACCCTGTACTTAAAGACGCAAACACTGACGCAATGTTTTCTTTCCTGTTCTCAGTTAGAGACACAAACACTGACCCAATGTTTTCTCCCCTGTTTCCAATTAGAGGCGCAAACACTGACCCAATGTTTTCTTCCCTGTGTTCAGTTATGGACGCAAACACTGACCCAATGTTTTCTTCCCTGTTCTCAGTTAGAGACGCAAACACTGTCTCAATGTTCTCTTTCTTGTGTTCAGTTAGAGACACAAACACTGTCCCAATGTTTTCTCCCCTGTTCTCAGTAAGAGACACAAACCCTAACCCAATGTTTTTTTCCAAGTTCTCAGTTAGAGACACAAACACTGACCCAGTGTTTTCTTCCCTGTTCTCAGTTAGAGACGCAAACACTGTCTCGATGTTCTCTTTTCTGTGTTCAGTTAGAAACACAAACACTGTCCAAATGTTTTCTCCCCTGTTCTCAGTTAGAGACACAAACCCTGACCTAATGTTTTCTTCCCTGTTCTCAGTTAGAGACACAAACACTGACCCAATGTTTTCTTCCCTGTTTTCAGTTAGAGACGCAAACACTGACCCAATGTTTTCTTCCCTGTTCTCAGTTAGAGACACAAACACTGACAGAATGTTTTCTTCCTTGTTTTCAGTTACAGACACAAACACTGACCCAATGTTTTCTTCCCTGTTTTCAGTTAGAGACACAAACACTGACCCAATGTTTTCTTCCTTGTTCTCAGTTAGAGAAAACAAACACTGACCCAATGTTTTCTCCCCTGTTTTCAGTTACAGACACAAACACTGACCCAATGTTTTCTTTCCTGTTCTCAGTTAGAGACGCAAACACTGACGCAATGTTTTCTTCCCTGTTCTCAGTTACAGACGCAAACACTGACCCAATGTTTTCTTCCCTGCGTTCAGTTACAGACGAAAACACTGTCTCAATGTTTTCTTCCCTGTTCTCAGTTAGAGACACAAACACTGACCCAATGTTTTCTCCCCTGTTTTCAGTTAGAGACACAAACACGGACCCTATGTTTTCTTTCCTGTTCTCAGTTAGAGACACAAACACTGACCCAATGTTTTCTTCCCTGTTCTCAGTTAGAGACGCAAACACTGTCTCAATGTTTTCTTCCCTGTTCTCAGTTAGAGACACAAACACTGACCCAATGTTTTCTCCCTTGTTTTCAGTTAGAGACACAAACACTGACCCAATGTTTTCTCCCCTGTTTTCAGTTAGAGACACAAACACTGACCCAATGTTTTCTTCCCTGTTCTCAGTTAGAGACACAAACACTGACCCAATGTTTTCTTCCAAGTTCTCAGTTAGAGATACAAGCACTGACCCAATGTTTTCTTCCAAGTTCTCAGTTACAGACACAAACACTGACCTAATGTTTTCATCCCTGTTCTCAGTTAGAGACGCAAACACTGTCTCAATGTTTTCTTCCCTGCTCTCAGTTAGAGACACAAACACTGACCCAATATTTTCTTCCAAGTTCTCAGTTAGAGACACAAACACTGACCCAATGTTTTCTTCCAAGTTCTCAGTTACAGACACAAACACTGACCCAATGTTTTCTTCCCTGTTCTCAGTTAGAGACGCAAACACTGTCTCAATGTTTTCATCCCTGATCTTAGTTAGAGACGCAAACACTGTCTCAATGTTTTCTTCCCTGTTCTCAGTTAGAGACGCAAACACTGACCCAATGTTTTCTTCCCTGTTCTCAGTTAGAGACGCAAACACTGTCTCAATGTTCTCTTCCCTGTGCTCAGAGACGTAAACACTGTCCCAATGTTCTCTTCCCTGTGCTCAGTTAGAGACGCAAACACTGTCTCAATGTTCTCTTTCTTGTGTTCAGTTAGAGACACAAACAATGTCCCGATGTTTTCTCCCCTGTTCTCAGTAAGAGACACAAACCCTGACCCAATGTTTTTTTCCAAGTTCTCAGTTAGAGACACAAACACTGACCCAATGTTTTCTTCCCTGTTTTCAGTTAGAGACGCAAACACTGACCCAATGTTTTCTTCCGTTCTCAGTTAGAGACACAACCACTGACCCAATATTCCAGTGTTCTCTTCCCTGTACTGTGAGTTAAGTGTTATCAGTTAGATTATCTTCATAGCACTCTTGACACATCCATAGCCGCTCAAATTCCCCTCTCAACATATTCATCAGCGTCGTGCGGTTAACAGTGCGTCCTACGTTGGTTAACAAGACTCCGGTGTGCTTCTCATGCTTGGCTGTGTCGATCTTTACTTTCAATTCGCGTATTCTTAGCAGTGATGTGGACACGTTGCATTTAAACTCCTCAGAACGTCCTATGCCTCTAAGGACAATGACAATGTCTGCGTTATCCATGGGCTGGCCAAAATCAGGTCATAAAGCACCTGTCAGTCTATCAGCTCTTTCATTACCAACAAAGCCTGCATGAGATAGGACGAATATAAAGGTAAATGCACACATAGGAGAGTTTTGCAATGACTCAAACCACTGTCTGCGTAACCAGCCTGCCTCGACCCGCCGGATCGTGGGCAAAGAATCACTCAGCAAGCACACACACACACACACGCACGCACGCACGCACGCACGCACACACACACACACACACGGGAATAGCCCTGTGATTATAGCAACATGAAAGGTTGTGTCACCGTCATCACCTCCATCGACATGCTGCTGGTAGTCATGGAGAAGGCACCGCTGGCTTCTTGAACTGTTCTGCATAAAGAGCGAGCTGTAAATGCCCATGTACTCTTATGTCCTCGTATAACGGACCCGTCTGTGAAGATCAGCACATCCGTCTCATCTGACTTGTCACTGATACCTCGGTGTTCAGTTAGAGACGCAACCACGGTCCCAATGTTCTATCTATTTCTCTATCTCCCTCCCTCCGTCCCAGTCTGTCTGTCTAGTACGGCTATTGATCGGTGTCTCGAATACTGCTCGATCTTCAGCTTGCTACATAGTTATATTGTTGAGTTTAAGCAAGCTGTTAACCCCATCCATCCATGATTTTAATGGTCTTCCTCTGCCTCTTGATGTTTCCAGTTAATTCTTCAGTCTTTGTTTTTCAATAAATCTAATTAAACGTGTTTTCCCACACGATTCTAATGATATCTCCTTTTTTTTAAATTGCATTTTTTAGTTTTGTAGACTACTTTTCTTAAACATCGAAAAAAGGGGAGGGGGGGGGGCGGTGTTCGTGGTCTCGAGGCATGGTGTTCGAGTGCTAGAGGTTCCGGGTTCAATCCCCGGTAAGTGTTGGGATTTTTTCACGTGAATTTGGACTTCTAGTAATTCATCCTGGTCTCTGGGTAGTGGGATCGGACGCTTGTGTGCATTGTTGGGCACGTAAAAAAAAAAAAAAATCGTTGGCAGTTGGAAATCGAAAAAAGTAGCCTAACAGCGCTGCTAGGGCAAAATTTAGAGTTTCAAAAACTACCCAAAGTATTTCAGGATCTTCGTCGCTGCTACAGAGCTTGTGCACTGTAATGAGCTTCTTCGAACTCAAACTTGAGTTAGAAGAAGAACGGAGCACTTATGGGTTACTGCCCGTGTGCCATGATGTTGTTGATCAGTTGTTCAAAAACCTCAAAACTTCTTAAACATCGCACTTCATACATCGTAAGTTTCTACTCCTGTTCTTTTGTTGATGTCCATGTCAAACCCACCCTTAAAAAAAAACACCTGGATATGTCTCGGGAAGCAAAGAAGCCAGGTGATGCTGACAACACTGCCCATTCAGTGTGCTTTGTGTGGTGAAAACACGCGTCTGGCATCTGTAGCCGATGTGCCAATGGCAGGTACACATGTTTTTGAGAGTCTTCTTCTTCTGTCTTTCTATCCCCCAATGGAGCATAGGCCCTCAACCAACTCAGACCAAGTCGTTCTATCCTTCGCCATTGCATGGAGCTCTCCCAATGTCCCCCCCCCATCTTTCTAACTTCATTCTCCAGCTCTTTTCTGTGTGTTTTTTGGCCCTCCTTTATTCCTATGCCCCTGTAAGTTCCAATGCAAAGACATTCTAGTTATGCTGTTCTTTTTTCTCAGTGTGTGTCCTATCCAACGCCAGCGTCTTTTCCTTACCTCTTGGTCCACTGGAGCCTGCTTAGTTTTCTCCCAAAGTTCTACATTAGTTATTCTATCATACCATTTAATTCCCTCTATTCTGCACAGGCACCAGTTAATGAATGGCTGTAATTTATTAGTAATTGTCTTAGTTTTTGGGAGTACTAGCAACAAAAAAAAAAAAAAAAAACTGTTGATACCTTGATCTAGAATGCGTTCTTGAAATAGCAGCAATTTGGAAAAGCATTTGTATGAAATGAAATCAAGCACAATTGACTAGGGCGCTTTTGTTTCCACGGCGCCCTAACCTAAGTAAAAGTATGACTATTCGTATGTAAGAAATCAAAACAAATATAACTCGTGTATCTTCGGCGCCCCGATAAAGAGGTTGCAGCTTCCCGGGGACGCCAGGGCGCACAGTTTGGGAATCACTGGGCTAGAGAATATATCTTTTGACACACGCAAACAGCCCATTCCATACTTAGCTCTTTATTCCATGCACCTGCCAATTAAACAGGTCCTATCCATAAATGATTACAATTTATTGTTGACACCTGTTGAGCTAAATGGGTAACAATGATACAGTCTTACAGAAGAACGTACTAAATAACACACGGACACACGGATCCGTCCAGCAATCAATCAAGAATCGTCTCCAAAATGACATTTAGTTATATGTCGTAAAAAGGTTATAACTTTATCACACATTCAGCTGTATTGGGCCAATACTGGTATAACTATATTTCATAGACCAATCGGCACTCGGTGGGTGATACGCTGAGAATCACACCAGCCGCCTTTATTTCCATTTAAGGCTGGGTCGATCTGGGAGACATGATTATTTAAAAAAAAGGTTCGAATGCGTTGGAATTCGAACCCACAACTTTCAGAACCGCATGAGAGCGTCTAATAGCAACACAACAGCAGCACCGACTATATGTTGTGCCTAATAATATTAGTGATTAGAGACGATTATCATCAAAGCACTGCGGACTGACTGATATGTATTCCCATCCCCCCCCCCTCAATTGCACCACGAGCGTTCAAATCATGGCCACTATGTGTTGTGCCTTTAGTGAACTGGTCTTGACTGGCTGCTCCAGATGGCGCTCTCATATCCACCAAACTGGACAGCGATAATGATAATGATTCTTGCTTGCTGTCGTAGTAGTCTTTGCGTCATGCATCTTGCATGAGATTAAAGAGATCACACCAGTCCAGTGCTGGGATAGTCACAGTAATCGCATGTCTACAAGGTAATCTGCACACTCGTCGCCTGGAACATCTGTACCGCCTGGAACTCAGATAAAGGTTGGGTCCACGGTGCATCTAATAAAAGAATCCACGTTTGTCTAGTAAAGCTAGTCGGATTTTTATGAACATTCTAGCTGTACCCGGCCACGCGTTGATGTGGCATAGTTTGGCTAAAAAGAAAATAGAAATTGCACGGGTCTAATATGGTTACTGTCGCAATCATTGTCTGCGAACATACATAGATAGTCATAAATCCCCCCCTCCCTTCCCAAATGCACCTACTACTCGCTCCCTCATCAAAGGCTTTTGGAAAAGAAAGGCAATAGAAATCGCACGTGTCTAATATAGTTAATGTCGCAATCATTCTCTGCACAGATATAGAGATAGTCTGGTTTGCCACTTTAGAATACGCAACATATAACTAGTCTTTCTATTAGTGGTCGTTTAAATGGTATTATTAGCATGGTAAAAAAATGGTTATTTGGTTATCACATGCTAAAGCTGTTTGTATTTTTTTAAGAGACGGATGTAAAGCTTACTACCGTACTTGTAAATAACCAAGTAAGGCGTTTAAAAAAATGAGAATAGCGGAAGTAGCGTTAGTAAAATATAAACAAATTAAGAAATGAAAACGTTAAAATCATGCGTTAAGCTCTTTAAATTAACAATTTCTGTCATCACCCCTTCCCCTCCCCCATCCACCGAATACTGCTCTCTGCCTCATCGAAGAATTTGAAAGTCATCACCCGACGATATTTTTTGCAACTGAAGTTGATACCCCTGTCCATCCGGACTAAAATAGGGAGCAGGAATTGTAATGAGTAGTAAAGGCGGCTAGTGTAATATTTACCACACTATCCTTCAAGTACTAGTACAACTACTACCACCACCGCCACCACAAAAACTAAAATAATGTCACTGCTATCTGTTTTACCATCGGAGTAGACAGGTAGTCGTGAGCCAGAGGATTTGGCGCCGCAAGGTTAATGCTGTCGCCACGGACTGGTTCAGGTTAGGATGTGTAATTTCGCTCACGGACACACACACAAAAATGCCATCACCTTACCGGCGGTCTCCGGCATGACAGCACTACGGTGTAACCGCTCAATAACACCTACTACTACTTTGAGTGGGTAAGGCAGTTACTTTGACTTAAAGCACTTTTAGTTACCAGTTTATGCACCCTCCCCCACTCCCCTCCCAATTCTCCGACTACTCTTTCCTTCATCAAAGTAGTTTGGAGAAAAAAACCATGTGAAATGCAAAGAAAACAGGAAAAATACACCATAATTACGAAATGAACGCTATGATAAACAACATAGCCTAATTCTAATGCAATGTCAGAAGAAATAATTAAATCGAAATGAAAAAAAAAAATGGAAATCTAATGAAAATTCAGCGTAACCATGCAATCGGAAAGTTTGAAATGAAATCATGAAAAAATGGTCAAATTTAATTATCAACTGGTTTACCCACACATCTGTATTTTTTAAAATAGTATTTATGGCTACATGTCTAGTGCTGTCGCCACGACAGAGCAGGTCTGGGTTTTATTTTGCACCTGGGTTAAAAAAAAGAAAAGAAAAGAAAAGAAAACTTCCGTACCCTTGTCTCCCGCACGGGAACCCAGTGTACTAACCATTCGGCCAGCCAACTACTGCTTCTGAATAACAAAAAGAGAACAAAACTACGCAAAATGTGTGTCCCAATTCTAACACAACTCAAAACCGCAGGCAATTGTTTTCTCATAAACATATATCCCAGATATAAACTTCAAGTATTATTGAAACGGCACAATAATAGAAATCGTACGTGTCTAACACGGTAAATGTCGCAATAATTGTCAGCGCAAACATAGATCGTCTCCCCCCCCCCCAATTCTCTTCCCTTTTCTCAAATCCACCGACTACTCTTTAACTCATCGAAGGTTGTTTGAAAAGAAAGATAATAGAAATAGTGTCTAATATGGTTAACGTCGCAATCAGCGATATAGAGATAGTCTGGTTTGCTGTACGGGCGGATGTTAAAAATAGAGCGTCCCGTGTCTACTGCGCATGCACTGTGAAAGTCGATAGCCCATGCGCATTTACTAACGTGGCTATAATTAAATGTCACTAAAAATGGAAATATTAGTTTCGAAGATTTTCCCAACAAATGTCGTCCCCTATCTCTAGCAATGACAGGTAGAATTTCAAATCATGACGGGTAAAATTCCGGTATCAAAACAAACATATCCTAAAAATTTCAGCTAAATCGGTTCAGTAGTTTCCGAGTCTATAGGTTATAAACAAACACACAAACATTGATTTTTTTAATATATATATATATATATATTTATTGAGTCGCCCAGAATAGAAACATCAGTGAATCCTTGAATGCCTAACTGTATGAATGAATTCTTGAGTGCCTAACTGTATGAGTGAATGCTCGAGTACCTAACTGTATAAGTGTTTTCTTGGGTGCCTAACTGTATGAGTGATTGCTTGAGGGCCTAACTGTTTGAGTGATTTCTTGAGTGCCTAACTGTATTAGTGAATTCTTGAGTGCCTAACTGTATGAGTGAATGCTTGAGTGCCTAACTGTATGAGTGAATGCGTGAGTGCTTAACCGTATGCGTGAATTCTTCAGTGCCTAACTGTATGTGTGAATTCTTAAGTGCATAGCCACAAAGGTTAGGCGAATAATTCATGATGCATCAAGGGAAAGAATCCGCTTTTTTTTCTCTGATGAAGCCGGTCGAATGGTCTTGCTCATATTTATTTAGTCGCCCGGTATGGAGACACCTGTGAATTCTTAAGTGCCAAGTGCCTAACTTTAAAGGTTATGCGAGTTATTCGCGATTCCTCTAATGAAAGAATCCTTGACCGCCATTGTTCTGTTTCGATGACCTAATTCAACATTACAACATGCAATCGCAGCAGCGGTTTGGTTTGAAATAACTAGTTGCCTTGTCCTTGTGCCACATGAGATGAGTTATCTGAAACTGGCATTCCAGAAAATTCTGTCCAAACACTTGAGATGCTGCACTGCAACACAAGAAACCTGCTGGCGGAAAGCAGAGCTTTTGGAAATGTCAGTTAGGTAACCGAAGCTTTACACTATCTCCATTTGTATGGATTCAAGGAACTGTTGTGCAGGTTTCAGATTGTGGAAGCAAAGTCATTATTGATGATTGCACAGACATCGTAACTCTCTCTGAATGTGACATATTTTGGTCAAAAGTGACGTTGACAAAAGGTGTGTGTGTGTCATGGCAGTGGGCAGTGTGCAGTCAGGTGAAGAATGTCCTGTTATGGAACCAATCAAACTACAGGACCTGTCCTTCAGTGATCACACAGAAACTTTGTGGCCCTTGGAAGTAATAAAAGTAAAAGTAAAGTAAAGATCCCTTTTCACGCCTTTCGGCGCATCGGGCATATGGGCAGAGCGTCCTATATTTTTACAGGCCATCAGCACTCTGTGGGTAATGTGGTCAGCATTACGCCGGCTGTCTTTACTTTCACAGGACAGTCCATCCTGGTACCCATTTTAGGCTGGGTCGACCTGCGACGTCCCATACCACGATAAAAATCCACGCAGCCTGCAGTGGGTTTCGATCGCGGTATGCTGGCTTACGAGTCGGACTCGCAACGCCTTAGCCACGGACACCACCTTGGAAGTAATAGATCAGTTTAAAGTTTTAAAAAGCTGATGTAGCTGGGTTTTCACAATCTCTTTTCGACATGTAAAAATGTGTTAATTTCTTAGATGGTTTTCAGAAACTTTGTGATGCTTAGAAGCATTAGAACAGTTGATCAACTTGAGAAGCCGATGAACTGGTGTTTTCACATGTAAATGTAGTGAAAGATTCTTTAAACTTTTTAAAAAGCTGATATAACTGTTGTTTTTAAACTGTTTTCTACATGTTCATGTGCGTTCATTCCTAAGATAGTTTTCAGAAACATGACACTACGTTGTTGACATGCTTTGTGAAGCCAAGAGTCTTAGTCTAAACGCTTAAAAAAAAAAAAAAAATAATAATGAAGAATCCATTTTTGTCTGACGAAGGCGTCGAATTTTCATGAGTCTATTTACTGAGTCGCAGCGTCCGTGGCTTAGGCGTTGCGTGTCCTTCTTGTAATTCCAACGTACCGCGATCGAAACTCCCTGCTGGCTGCGTGGATTTTTATAATGGTATGGGGCGTCGCAGGTTGACCCAACCTAAAATGGGTACCAGGATGGCTGTCTTGGGAAAGTAAAGACGGCCGACGTAATGCTGACCACAATATCCACGTAGTGCCGATTGGTCTGTAAAAAATATGGAACGCTCTTCCCATATGCCCGATGCGCCTAAGGCGTAAAAAGGGATCTTTACTTTTACTATTCACTGAGTCGCTCAGTTTGCACGCATGTGAATTTTATAGTGCCTAGCCATGCCATTGGCTTTGTTACAGACACGATCTTCATTTTGAATCTGATGGTTTTAACACCAAAGGTAATATGCCTCTTTTTGATGGTCGACCCCCCCCCCTTTTTTCCTTGAGATTACAGTGAACGCCCTGCGTTTTGTCTCTCCCAGTGAAACACCCACCTAGGTAAACCATAGCATACAACTCAGTTAAAAATATTTTATTTATAAAGTTTTTGAAAATTTTGTTTTGTTTACGTCTGGCTCATCTAAACGTATTCTTTTACCTGATGGGAATCGAGTCTTGACCACTGTTTTAGCAGACGCGGGACCTAACCAGTCAACAACAGAGACTCACCATAGAAACGCAAGCACAGAAACACATATACACTAGACTTGAAAAAAAAAAAAAAAAAACTCACCGGGAACCCTAGAAATAGTTCTTCTTATCAAAAGTTCCTCTTATCCAGATAAGAATCCAAACAAGAAAAATTGCCGTAGATAAACAAAGTGTTTTTACAACATAAATTCATCACAATCGAGATCGCCTTAAGCGGTCGGCACTGTATTTGATTCCATAGATATGGCCTAACGGCTAAAAGGGGTATCTGTGACCTCTCCACGGGTGATCCTCATCCACATAGTGGCACTCTGTGTCACCGGGTGTTTATCGCTTGTTTGATGTCATGGTGGGGTACAACTTACCTACCTAGCTATTTGATTCCAAGAAAGCCCAAACAAACGAAATTTTTCGGTATTTTAAAGCTCCACTCTGTTGCTGGGGGGGGGGGGGGGGGGGGACGAAAATAACCCAACCTATGGCCTAAAAGATGTTTCTGGGACCTGTTCCTTAGTGATCCTCATCCGAATGGGGGCACTTTGTGTCACCGGCTGTTTATGGCTCGGTGTAATGTCCTGGTGGGGCTGAAAGCCAAAACATTTAATTCCACACGTCTGACGTTACCTTTTCTTCGGGGACAACCGAGCTTCTAATCAACCAAGGTCAACAATGTTGTTTAGAAACTCGGTTGTCGTGGCCCTTGAGTTTTCCGATCACAGTTTGTGTTGTATCTAAGTGGTCCATTGACAAAGACTTTTGTCGAAACGTTTAGCTGTGTGTATTCCATTTCTTCTAATGAGCTTTCTAGTCACATTTTATTTTGTATTTAGTACTTCTTGTCATAAGCTGGACTGCTGTCACTCCTATTAACGTCATCAGAGAACAGGTTTCCCGATGGCTGCCATAGTGCGTTTCAAAATTCATGCCCTCACATTTCAAAAAGAATTTCGAAAACTGCTGTACGCATCAACAGAAATTTTTGCCTTTGGCCTTAGATTTCCCATGTCCACGTGATTTTATACATTACAATTGTACAGGTGCTGCTATTTTCTTAAAGCGGTGAATTTCTTTGATCTTCGTTTGACTAACAGTTTGTGTACCCCCAAAAAAGTAGAACATGCAGTAAGTGAAATACGTCGAGATTGTTTGGAAATCAGTTGACATGTGTGTCACTGCTTCGTGATCATTTCGATAACATATCCCGAAAAAATGCACAACTCATGGGCGCGAACGCTGGAGATGACCACATGAGAGTGCTGTCTATGACCTGCGTGAAATCGGATGTTCTGAAAAGAACCTATCAATCAATTAACTATAAGCATGCTGAGGGATTGCTGGGAATCCTCGTCTATTTTTCATACACCACAAATAATCCCCGTGTGGATTTCGGGGCCCAATTAGTGGAAGACAAGAAAAGACCCACTGCCTCCCCAAGAAGCATGTCGTCTGAGACGACTAATTGGGCGCTTCTTCAAAGTCAGAGTGCATTTACCTGAATGGTAAGGAACCAGCAGTCTGCATATAAATGAGCAAGATCCGTAAAACGAATGTATATGCAAAACGTTGGTCCTGAAACAAAGCTAAAGTTCAGGAATGGACGAACAACCAGATTCTTCCGACGGAGTTTACTGCTGGTGAACACAAACAACAACCACAAATAGTGGAAAGATAAAAACTAGCTGTTCGCTTATATTTAAAATAAAATAAAAACCATATTTCCATAAATAATTACATGGTTAATAATAGGTTGCAAGCGAAATTTCAACAACTTACACCAAACTGTTGCTGAGTTACAGATTTTTAAAGTTGGCAACAACTTCGGGAACGGACTATAGTCACATGTAATGTTGGAGGACTTCTTGTAATCAGCTTGACTCAATCATTCCGCATTGACGTCATCATAGTACAGCCTTTATAGTTACTGCTAGTCCAAGCGTTAAAAGGTCAAATAAGAAATGTACCTTTACGAAGCTTGTAGGGGTTCTGACCTGACACAGGCTTCTAGTTCGGGAGTTCTAACCTCAAAGGTGACCTGGTCTTTTGTTAAGAAGCTTCTGGTTTTCTAGGGGAAAAAATGATTGGTGAAGAAGGTTTCGACTTAATGAGGTCCAACAGAGCTCTTTGTGCACGTGATCATTACATTTGCGGCCCTGTCTGAGTCCTGTCTGGAGATAATGCTTGTTGGCAGCTGGAGTAAAGACAAACCGGGAACGGTTTTACAATGGGAGGTGGAAACTCTGGGAGGGCGGGGAGGAAGGGAAAGTTAGGACCGTTGAGTGTGTGAATGGGAGAAATGTGAGGAAGGGTGTGTAAAGAAAGATTTATACATAACTTATGTTTCGAAACTTTAGATTCAGATTCGTAGAGACAAGAATACAATCACTGTCCTTTAACAAATATGTCGTAAAAGGCGACCAATCAAAGTTGTTTCCTGCGAAGTCTTAGTGCATCTATGTGAGAGGCGAGGACAAGAAAGTCTGCATACAAAAAGAACCTGTAGTTGTTTACTTTTCTATTTTTAAATGTGACATTTTGTATATAGGTAATTTAAAGTAAATTATGAAACACAGAGCCTCCTCCGTGGGTGGGTGGGGGGGGGGGAGAGTGGGACCCAGTGTATCCGCAACAAGCATGTCGTAGGAGTCGACTAATCGGGAGCATTTTTCGAAGTCGGAGAATATCTGACTGAGAGAAAAGGAATCCCAAACCTGTATCTAAAAAAGCCAGATATGTAAACAGGTGTGTATGCAGCACTCAGGTTATGGAAAAGGACTAAAGTCACGCGAAGAAGAAGAAGGAGGTTGAAGAGAATAAGAGGGATGATAAGGATGATTATGACGAGGAAGACGATAAGAAAAAGAAGAAGAAGAAGAAGAAGAAGAAGAAGAAGAAGAAGAAGAAGAAGAAGAAGAAGAAGAAGAAGAAGAAATAGGAGGAGAAGAAGAAGAAGAAAAAGAAGAAGAAGGAGAAGAAAATGAATAGAAGAAGAAGAAGAAAATGAATAGAAGAAGAAGAAGAAGAAGGAAGAAGAAGAAGAAGAAGAAGAAGAAGAAGAAAGAAGAAGAAGAAGAAGAAGAAGAAGAAGAAAAAGAAGAAAAACTGAAAAGAAGAAAAAAAAAAGAAGAAGAAGAAGAAGAAAAAGAACAACAACAACAAACACGGAACAGATATACTTCTGAAACAACCCTATTTTGTTTTTAATCAAGAAATTTATTTTCCCTAACAACAACGCCAACCATATCAAGAGCTAGTTCAACCATTGAGATGATCGTAAAACTTCCTGATTACCGTAATTTATTCCGTTTGATTAACGTTACGTCCTGAACCATCTGAATTCTCTAACTGATAGATGTACATGTTATTTTGGTTTCAATTTTTACTGGCCTTAGCTTACTTCAGAAGAGCCCTAGATTTCATTTAAAAAGATGAAGTGGTTCGGTCATTTAACTCGACTGCAAGTAAGCAGCACACGCTAAAAAGAAATGATGGTTAACCTTGCACTACTTCTGAACAGCGTCAGATGTAATCCGAAAACAACAAATGAAGTGGCTTGCTCATTCAACTAGGCAGCCGTCAAAACAACTTACTCCAACCACCAATGATGTGCAGGGGAAGAAACTGGCGTGGGGTGGTAGGGGTGGGAGAAACTGGGGTGGGGTGTGGGGTGGGAGAAACTGCAGGGGGAGAAACTAGGGTGGATTGTAGGGGTGGGAGAAACTGCAGGGGGAGAAACTGGGGTGGGGTGTAGGGGTGGGAGGTCCCCAGTAGCGATCTGGTTAAGCCGTCTGCCTGGCTCTCTCAAAGTCGGGAGTTCGTTTCACCTCTGAGATGTTCGGTTCACAGGTTCAATGTTCACAGAGACCCCTGGGGATCGTCGATAGAGCTGCCCAGTTCGTGCTGCGTGCGACCTTCGACAGGAGGCTAGCTGTTCTGCAAAGCTACGGAACAAAACCCGGTGAAGTGAAGTCGATCCGCTCGCACAATCCAACGAGCGAATCAACTTTATGTTCCATAGGGTTAAGAATTGGGCACGCAGGCCCGTCCAACAATCCTTCATACTAGTCTCGGTGCTTTTAGACAGTTATTTCATTCAAACATTTTTTAATATGACACGATGAGACTGGGGGGGGGGGGGGGGGGAGGGGGGGGCGAGGGGGGAGGGGTTGTTGACGAGGTTGGAGGATCAAACGGGATAACAGCACGATACAGTGTAATGCGATGAGAATTCTATGGTGACCAGTTGAAACGATGAGTTCAGATGATAAAATGAGAAGAGATATGATGAGATATATGATGAGATATATGAAGAAATTATATATTATGAGATAATATATGCTGAAATAATACACGATGAAATAGTATATGATAAAATAAGATAAGATAGAATACGATGAAATAATATATGATGAGATGAAATATAATGAGATGGGATATAATGAGATAATATATCATGAGAAAAGATATGATAAGATGAGATATGATAAGATATAATGAGATAAGATATGCTGAGATAAGATATGAGAATTGATATGAAAAGATGAGACATGATGAGATGCGCTGATATAAAGATGATGGGATTAGAAGAGATGCTGATAGCATATGATATGGGAAAAGGATAATGAAATGATATAACGGGTTGAGGAGATGAGATGATGGGACAAGATAACATCGGATGTTACACGCAGATAACATGCTGGGATAATGAGATGGGGTGAGATGAGGAAGCGGACGAACAACCAGATCTTTTAGCTGGAGTTTGAACGCTAAGGAGAAGAAGGAGTATTCACAGCGGATGGATTTAATTTTAGAAAAAAAAAGCGGGGGAAGGGGGGGGGGCAACAAAATAATATGGGAAGACAATGCGGCAGGCACAGTGCTGATCATATCACCCATCGAGTGCCTATGGGTCTATAAAACATTTAAGACTGGCATCATATACCCTAGGGGTTACTAATATAAAAAAGTCCCTTCACTTGGTTTAATTTAGTTTATTCAACGGATCAACATTATGGCACACGGGTGTAACCCATAAGTGCTCCGTTCTACTTCTATCTGAAGCCTCAGTCTAAAGGTTCTCAGCGCTAGACGAACTCCGTAGCATCGGCGAGAATCCTGAAATACTTTAGTTAAGATTTTAAACTCCAAACGTAGCCCATTAGGCTAATCTTTTCAATTTCCAACTGACAGGGAATTTTTTTTAACGTGCGCAGCAATACACACAGGGTCCGCTCTCACCACGCAGAGACCCGTGACTCCAGCAATCGAAGCGGACGCCATGCCTCGAGACCACACAGCACCCCTCCCTTCAATTCTGCTACCGAATGAAGAACATATAACACCACGGCTGCAGTCGAGTCGGAGAATTAAACATTTTGAGATCATGCATCTTTCCCGTGGAACTTATGGACGTAAGTCATGGACCCTTAATCAAGAGAGGGAAATTATATATATATATATATATATATATATATATATATATATATATATCTATATATATATATATATATATATATATATATATATATATATATAAAAGAATATTCAGTGGAATATTTCAAAAGTGGAATACTCCATATGTTAGTTCCAGAACTAGAGTGTGGGATCATCAAGAACAGACCCACTGCATCCCTTTCAAGCATGTCCTCAGAGTCGTCCAAGTAGGGATTTTATTGGAAGTCGATGTGCATCTGCTGGTGGGACAAGGAATTAAGTCTATATTCAGACAGTCCAGAAATGTAAAACGGATGAGCACGCAACACTCAGGTAAGGGTACAAACAAGACTAAAGAGCATGGGTAGACGAGAAGCCAGAATAGTGTTGTTGTTTTTTCGCTGGAGTTTACAGCCAGTAAACGCAAAGAAGAAGAAGAAGAAGAAGAAGAAGAAGAAGAAGAAGAAGAAGAAGAAGAAGAAGAAGAAGAAGAAGAAGAAGAAGAAGAAGAAGAAAGAAAGAAAGAAAAAGAGGAAGAAAAAAAAGAAAAAGAAGAAGAAGAAGAAGAAGAAGAAGAAGAAGAAGAAGAAGAAGAAGAAGAAGAAGAAGAAGAAGAAGAAGAAGAAGAAGAAGAAGAAGAAGAAAGAAGAAGAAGAAGAAGAAGAAGAAGAAGAAGAAGAAGAAGAAGAAGAAGAGAAGAAGAAGAAGAAGAAGAAGAAGAAGAAAAAGAAAAAGAAAAAGAAGAAGAAGAAGAAGAAGAAGAAGAAGAAGAAGAAAAAAAAAGAAGAAGAAGAAGAAGAAGAAAAAGAAGAAGAAGAAGAAGAAGAAGAAGAAGAAGAAGAAGAAGAAGAAGAAGAAGAAGAAGAAGAAGAAGAAGAAGAAGAAGAAGAACTGAAATGCTAGAGAGTAATTTTTAGAATACCACAGACCAATAAAAATAAAAATACTGATATCCAGCATGATCTGATGAACGAGAATTGGCTCATAAACAGTATCCTGTACAGAAAGCTAATCTATTTGGCCATGTTAAATGTCACGGTGGCCTGCGGAGAACGAGGAGAAGGGTTTAGTGCCCAGAAAACGAGGAGAAGGGTTTAGTGCCCAGTAAACGACGCAGAGCCAGACCCTGCAAGCTGAATACAAGATATTGAAGATGTACTGACTATGGAATCACAAAAGGCTGGAAAACTGGCTAGCGTTTTCAGGACCAGATTTTTTTCTGGGGTTTTGACCTCATTATTTTTTAGCGGAATTTTTTTTTTACTGCTACACGACAAATCAAAAGCCCTTCTGAAGAAAAAGTATTGGCTGCATTGGAACATATAATTTATCAAATTAAAGATGAATGAGTCCAGAATAAATGTAAACTATTTAAACGACAGCATAACAACAAAATATTAAAATCACACAACATTCAAGGATGTTAGACACATATGAAAATTATTGACATAAAACATTTTGTGCTTACCTTATTTTTTTACTTGTTCAACAAAACTGCTATCTAAGAATGCGCATGCCTTCTCTGTTCAATTATGAATAGCTAGTCTTTATTTGAAACAATTAATTTAAATACTTTGGATGTTATAATCATTTTTGTATGACATTGCATTTTCACAACAACCGAAAAACTGAGAAAAACTGATCGAAACATTAATCTGATTGAAATATTTTGTGAAATTTTAAATTCGAACTAAATTATCGCTAGTAGATTTGTCACTTAGATATCAATCATAATATCAAGACTGTTGTCATCATCTGGCATCATCTATCAACAATAGAGCAGTATGAACAGTTCTAGACCTTTTCCCTTATCATTTAGTACACAAAAAAAAAATCATGTAAAAATTGTATCCTATCTAAACATTTTTTTTAAATTTCGTAAAATTAAGCACTGACCACGATGAACGTCGTAAACGAAAGGACTTCCTGTTGTTAATCCTAATTGTTCAAAACTTGTTCATAAAATTTCGTTTTTCCTACAAACGGAACACAATTAGAGTGTCTCTATCATGATCCAGTATACTGGCGATACGTTTTGAAGGGATAGACTTAATTGCCAGTATACTGGCTACACGTCAGTAAAGCGCTAGAGATAAAGATACTTTCATGCGTGCCGTAAGCAGAGCGACATTATGTTGAAGGGCTGCTGACTAATGATGTCTCGGAATACTAATTATAATTTCAGCCACCCCACCCCCCCCCCCCCTCTCCGCATTTTAATATTTAACTTCATGGGTTTAAAAATATGTTCTAGGGTTTTCCTTATTACACAATAGTCAAAAACATGTTATTTCTCTGCCTACCAACTTACATTCATGACCAAACAGTCACTCTATTTTGTTTTTATAACTAAACGCAACAGTTAGCTTCATTATTGAATGTCAGCAGTTATCAGCAAAATTCATCACATTTTGGAAAAACGCAATTAGTTTAGTTTGGCGGGTAAAAAAACAAGCCAGTTATTGTGTTGTTTTAGGGCAGTCTTGGGCAGAAATCAAGTCTAAATATCAAGACATGTATTTATGTTGACTCCGTTCAAGACATCAGGAGAAGTAGTTATATCTGGAATATTTTGTAAATGTAAGCTTTTCTTATAGCAGATGTTGCATTAGGAAATAAATGTAGGGCCAGATGGGTGAACGTGAAATGTTTTTGAAAGAAAGGGGAGGGAAAGAGAAAGAAAGGAGAGAGAGAGAGAGAGAGAGAGAGAGAGAGAGAGAGAGAGAGAGAGAGAGAGAGAGAGAACGAGAGACATATACAGAGAGTGAAGCAGGGGGATATTACATGGGAGATAAATAGAGTGAAAAAGATATTAGATAGAAATAAGTTTTAAAAACCCCAGAGAAATGGAGGCAGACAGACAGAAAAGAAGAGAGAGAGAGAGAGAGAGAGAGAGAGAGAGAGAGAAAAAGAGAGAGAGAAGTTGAGAGAAATAGGGGGAGATACGCAAATGAAGACAGCAGAGACAGTGAAAATGATAGATAGATAGATAGATAGATAGATAGATAGATAGATAGATAGATAGATAGATAGATAGATAGATAGATAGATAGATAGATAGATAGATAGATAGATAGATAGATAGATAGATAGATAGATAGATAGATAGATAGATAGATAGATAGATAGATAGATAGATAGATAGATAGATAGATAGATAGATAGATAGATAGATAGATAGATAGATAGATAGATAGATAGATAGATAGATAGATAGATAGATAGATAGATAGATAGATAGATAGATAGACAGACAAATAAGCAGACGGATAGATAAACAAAAAAAGTGAAAAGGATAAATATACAGATGGATGGATAGATAGATAGATAGATAGATAGATAGATAGATAGATAGATAGATAGATAGATAGATAGATAGATAGATAGATAGATAGATAGATAGATAGATAGATAGATAGATAGATAGATAGATAGATAGATAGATAGATAGATAGATAGATAGATAGATAGATAGATAGATAGATAGATAGATAGATAGATAGATAGATAGATAGATAGATAGATAGATAGATAGATAGATAGATAGATAGATAGATAGATAGACAAATAAGCAGACGGATAGATAAACAAAAAAAGTGAAATGGATAAATATACAGATGGATGGATAGATAGATATATAAAAGGACAGATATACAGGGAGAGTGTTAAAAAATTAGACAGACAAACTGATAGACCCACAGGCTTACGGATAAACAGAGACATACATACCCACACACAGAGAGAGAGAGAGAGAGAGAGAGAGAGAGAGAGAGAGAGAGAAAGAGAGAGAGAGAGAGGGAGGGAGGGAGAGAGACAGAGGATAAGAGAGGGGGAAGACCAGCATTACTCCTTTTGGCTTTCTACAGTGATGTAATTTGGTGGCGCAGTAGCCCAGTGACCCTGCCGGCATGCCGGCTGAGTTCCAGTCCGCATCGCGAAATCTTTGCCAAATGCGGTCTTGTCTCCCACGTCGAACCAGCACAAAACGGGTAACAGAAATGTCATTGGAAAGGTTATCGGCGTGATGTTGACCACATTACCCATCGTTTGCCGATTTGCCTATAAAAATATGACTAGCATTATATACTTGATGCCTCTGGTGTCCTGTACTAGTTTACCCACTTTTGCCTTCAAACAACATAAATGCACGAAAGTTACTTGAATGGGAGTAGCGCAGAGACTTTCCTTTTGATCCAGGACTTACCTTCGTCTATCAGGAGGCTTAGATTTACCACGTCTAAAAATGACAGGCAAACGATAATCGTCCGGACTGGCGAAATTCCTTATGCAGTATTAATTAATGCGTGCGTATGGCCATCTTGCCGTGGCTGACTACTTTCCTCAAGAACCTGAAATTCTGGTCGTGACTGATGGTGTTGGCAGTTTTAACGGCGATCTTATAATTTATTGCGCGTGCATATTTCTGGTTTCTGTCGTTACTAACTGTTCACGAATGTTTAAATCGAGCAGTAAAATTAATTTGGTTTAATTTGTATCGACAAGGCAATTATGGGGTGACCGTTTTGCAATGAACCATCATTACCGATTACCCACTGTCTGTCTTTACTACCTGCGTTTATCATCTATGCCAGTGGTTCTTTAAATTTTTTTATGTGGCGACCCTTTAATACAGTTCCTCGTGTTGTGTCGACCCTTTAATACAGTTGCTCATGTTATGTTGACCCTTTAAACAGTTCCTCATGTTGCGTTGACCCTTTAATACAGTTCCTCATGTTGTGGCAACCCTCTAATACAGTCCCTTGTGTTGTGTCGACCCTTTAATACAGTCCCTCGTGTTGTGGCGACCCTTTAATACAGTTCCTAATGTTGTGTCGACCCTTTAATACAGTCCCTCGTGTTGTGGCGACCCTTTAATACAGCTCCTCATGTTATGGCAACCCTTTAATACAGTTCCTAATGTTGTGTCGACCCTTTAATACAGTCCCTCGTGTTGTGGCGACCCTTTAATACAGCTCCTCATGTTATGGCGACCCTTTAGTACAGTTCCTAATGTTGTGTCGACTCTTTAATACAGTCCCTCGTGTTGTGGCGACCCTTTAATACAGCTCCTCATGTTATGGCGACCCTTTAGTACAGTTCCTAATGTTGTGTCGACTCTTTAATACAGTCCCTCGTGTTGTGGCGACCCTTTAATACAGTTCCTAATGTTGTGTCGACCCTTTAATACAGTTCCTAATGTTGTGGCGACCCTTTAATACAGCTCCTCATGTTATGGCGACCCTTTAGTACAGTTCCTAATGTTGTGGCGACCCTTTAATACAGTTCCTAATGTTGTGCCGACCCTTTAATACAGTTCCTAATGTTGTGTCGACCCTTTAATACAGTCCCTCGTGTTGTGTCGACCCTTTAATACAGTCCCTCGTGTTGTGGCGACCCTTTAATACCGTCCCTCATGTTATGGCAACCCTTTAGTACAGTTCCCTACGCTGTGGCGACACCCAACCACAATGCCGCTTCTTCTTCTCCTCCTTCGTTTTTTTTTTAAAATCCTTCATCATCGTTTCTTCTCCTCTTTCTTCTTCTTTCACCCATACTTCTTCTTTTTTCCATCTCCCTCTTTCTTATCATCTCCTGCTTCTTCTTCTATTCCTTCTCCTTCTTCTCCTCTTTCTTTTTTCTCTTATTCATCTTCGTCTTCTTACTCTTCTCCTCCTCGTCCCCCACCTTTTGTTCTTCGGTGTGATGTTGAACACATCACTCATCTAGTTCCCACTGATCTATACATATGTATAACTGTCATCACAGGCCGGAGCCCGATGGTAACGAATGAAGGCCGTCTCAGAGCTGCCATATCTACTGCAGATTCAGAAAACCGCGAGTGGCTTGTTGTCATAGAAATGGTGGTCCCTTATTCGAATTACTGCATGCGCAACTACTGAATTTTGTAACTGCTGCTCACATCGACGACGAACTGCAGTTCTGGAGGCGGACTATTCGCGTCAGCACTTCTGACAGCTGCCTTATAGACTTAGTGCGTGCGTATGTTATTGGCTTCACCTAAACTATAGTTTGTGGCTTTTCCTCTCACAGGGGACGGTGTTGGGTTTTTTGTGTGGTTTTTGTGGGCATAGGAATACACCAACCATGGCGTAACCTGCTGACTGTAAAGTTAGAACTGCCATTACCTAGTCTTATTATCCATCAGATTGTGCAAACGATGTTGTTTTCAAAGAATGACGGTAATATTTTACTCTCTTTCTTTCTTTGCTTTCTCTTCATATCCGTCTCCTTTCATCATTGCTTCCCTTAGATGTCCATATTAGCAATTCCAATAAAAACAGTCGTTTTTTTTTTTTCTTGTTTTCTTTTCAGTTCAGAAGATTCCTGCTACAAATTTTCCCGGAAGAAAGTCGCTTGAGGACATATTATGGTCGTTTCAAAACTGTGAACATAGCGGTTCCATTCTTTAATAATGAATTATATTACTTCCCTTTCGTTACTTAAGTACACAGCTAGCATAAAGACAAAGTATCTGTATGAACATTCCTATTGGTTTAGAAGATGCGCAAATGTACACTGAAAACATAGCAGAGCGGCGATCCGGTGCGTGATGAAAGAATTCCCTAGGTTTAAACTAAACATACATCAAGATCAGTTTCCACCGCACCTCTGATTTTAGCAGAAAATTTAAAGTTAGTTAAGCCGTTAAGAAGAGAATTAATCACAAAAACGGACAGCGCCTGAATGTAAATCAGAAAGTTTTCTTTCAGAAACACAACATGACCTTCACAAGCGGATTTTCCCGCGGTTACTCACGTTGCGGATGTATTAACTTTAAATGCGCAGAATGGAGGAGAGTGCCATAATTTTGCGGGGCTTTTGTGGGACAGCTAAACATGCTTTCAAGCCATAAAGCAGTGAGAGTAAGGTGCCGGCGTTAAAGTGCATTACTAAAGTCGGGAAGTCAAACTCTTACCATTATCTCGAAAACTTCCAAAGGATCTACACGAATTCTTTAATGTAGTCTTTTTTTGTTTGTTTAAGTTTCAAGAAACCATGAGTTGTTAACCCTTTGGCTTGCTAATATGAAAAACGCAACCCTTTGGCCTTGATTCCATGATATATGCCGTAAATCTGGGAGAAATGAAGCTTTTCTGCTACCCCTGGGAGTGAACCCGGACCGCACGGAGTTTGTCACCAGGTCGCCGCTAAGTCAGGTTTAACCAACTACGCTAGCGAGCCGGGCTAATGTGTTCTTAAATTGTCCATTCCCTTGCAATTTTATAATTTACGATGGCACAAGTGCTGTTGTTCTCTTGAAGCGGCTATTTCTATGATCTTTGTCGGACTAATAATATGTGCACCCCTAAAAAAAAAAAGCATATTGAGTAATTGAGACAACTCGTATACTTCTCGTCGGCGTCTGTGGCTTGGGCGTTGCGAACGAGCTTCGTAATGCCGAGTTGCCAGGTTCGATCCTAGCTGCGGGTCTTGCGCCCTGCGTTGGTTTCGACAGTAGTATCGACAAGCCGACCGTCCAGGAGCAATGGCAAACTACTGGACATAAATTTGCTTAGAAAAACCACAACAGCCAAAAAAAAAAAATGCTAGGGTTGGTTCTGCAACGTCCTGTAAAGGATGCGCAACTAACTCGTCTACTTCTTATGAGCTAGAGGCGTGTCCGTAATTAAAAAAAAAAAAAAAAAAACTCTGTTTAGCATCTCAAATAAACTTCACTGGTATGTTTTTAAGTGCAACTAAATTCATTTTCAGACTAACGGGAAATAAGCTAAGAGATTGCGGAATTGTGAAACGTCTATGAACTGAGTTACAATTATGTCAATCAGATGATGACAGTACATGGCGTATCCACGTCACTATTCAAAATAAGTGCACAAATATTTTGGTATGGATTTCCCCCAAAACATGTGTAATTGGATGCTCTGCAAAATTCGCGACACTGTCAAATGTAAACAATACATGCTAATTTTGGGCTGTGAATTGTCCTCTTATGTGTTCACAAACTGCAAAATGTTTATGTTTATTCAACGGATCAACATCATGGCACAAGAGTTCAACCCATAAGTGCTCCGTTTTTCTTCTAACTCAAGCCTGAGTCTGAAGAATCTCTGCCCAGTGCACGAAATCTGTTACACCGGCGAGGATTCTGAAACACTTTGGGTAGATTTTTAACTCAAAATGTTGCCCGGACAGCGATGTTAGGCTACTCTATTCGATTTTCAACTGCCAGCGGGTTTTTTACGTGCGCAACAATACACACGGGCGTCCTGTCTTACTACTCAGTGACCAGGGGAAATTAGGTGAAAAAATCCGAGCCTTCACCAGGGCTTGAACTCAGCACCTCTAGCACTCAAAGCGGACACTGTGCCTCGAGACCACACAGCCCCCTGTTAGACGTTAAATTATAACTATTTTCAAAATAGAAGAGAGACAGAATGAGACAGAGTGAGAGAAAGAGACAGTGAGAGAGTGACAAGAGAGTTAGAAGAACGGAGCACTTATGGGTTACACCCGTATGCCATGATGTTGATCCGCCGAACAAGCCTAAATATAAAAGCATGTCCATCTTCAAACTGTTGTTTCGACGTCAATGCGTCTGCTGCACCGTGGTGACATGCGTTACCTCCCTTAACTACAATCAAGGTTAGTTGCGTATCCTTTACAGGACGTTGCAGAACCAACCCCAACAGCCCCTGGCTGTTGTGTGGTTTTTCTAGGCAAATTACGTCCAGTAGTTTGCCATTGCTTTCTTGACGGTCGGATTTTTTTTATACCACTGTCGAAACCAACGCAAGGCGCATGGCCCGCAACTGGGATCGAACCCGGCACTCCGGCATTACGAAGAACTACAATCAAGACAGGTTACAAAACAACAGTAATGATTTTTGTAATTTCTATCACACTTTTAAGGTTTTCCTTCATAGCCACCACCGCCCCCCCCCCTTTCCACATGGAACAGTATCTCGATTATCCGGATTTCTTATTGTTTGGCGTGGTTTAAAAAATAATTTAATTCTCCGTAATGAAATAAGGAGTAATTTAGTTTGCCAAGTCGTTGCAAGCGTGCGTCAAGTGAATTTAGTTTCCCTGCAGTTCAGCTAGAGATCATAACTTCTGTCTTAAAATGTGAACATTATTGCTATTTTGGGAATTGCTTTTTCTTCCTGCAAGAATATTTAAAAAGTATAGTACAATGCATACATTTTTTTTAAAGAATTCCAGCATATCCGGTTTTTGTTATCCGACCAAGAGCTACCAAAGTTAGTACTTACGTACTAACATGGTACTATCTGACCTTTGCCGTGCAAAACTGTATTTTTGGTACAACGCATGATGCCATTTTTATACATAATTATTAGGGCTGTACCGAATGTTCGCTTCGTATTAGCATAATAGACCTATTGAAATTCGGTATTCGGCCGAATAGTTGCGGTCGGGCCGAATACGAATAGTAGTTACCTTACACCCGCTTCTGCATACACGACATTAATGCTGACAACATAGAATAGAACGATTGGTTTTGTTGAAAGCTAATGCAGCTTTCCTGCATTAGCTAAGATGTCAGTGACAATTTCCATGTTTAGTTACTTGTTACAACACTTAGGATTCTTTCATTCCTAGTTATTAGTTACCACAGACTGACTGAAGGATGCAAAACATAAAATGTTTTTAAATGTTTACTATTCTGTACGAATACTAACTAGACATGGAAAGAATATAAACTCCGGCCACATCCACGTCGATAATATGAAAATCAAACGATGGAAACATATAAGTACTTGGGTGCAAACTTCAACTGCTCCAACATGCAGAAGAAGGAAGGAACAAGAAGAAGGAATAAGAATAAAAAGGAGGAGAAGAAGAAGAAGAAGAAAAAAGAAGAAGAAGAAGAAGACGAAGACGAAGAAGAAGAAGAAGAAGAATAAGAATAAGAATAAGAAGAAGAAGAAGAAGAAGAAGAAGAAGAAGAAGAAGAAGAAGAAGAAGAAGAAGAAGAAGAAGAAGAAGAAGAAAAAGAAGAAGAAGAAGAAGATTTTTTAAAAAAGGGAAGAAAGATTAAAAGTCAACGATATAGTGCTAACAATACATAAACAAGTAAGAAAACTTTTCCCCACATCTTGAAGATAACAGTTTTTATATTATGACTAAGCAGTAGATCAGAAAATTCTAAAATATTCACAACAGACAGCCCAGCTCCAAATGAGTATCATCTTCTATTTCCGGTGCATCTAAAAATATTTCTTCTATCTCGCATGTTTTCCAATACCCTCTATATTTCTTTCATTCTTGATTCTCTTACTTAAGTGCACACCAACACCCTCTTTCTGCAGTAACGCCACCTCGTGGTGTAAATAAAGTGTGAGTGGCAGTAAGACGTCATAAGCAAATGCGATAAATGGAAGCTGTGTTGATCCACGTCCAGAATGCATCAGCGTGCCGACATAGAGCAAATTTATGTCCATGTTTACGGTACATCTTCACATAAAGTGTGATTTGTGAAGCTTCTGCCTGTTGCTGTTTAGATGTTCGGAGATCGGAGGGCGTCTCTGTGTATATGTACCACATCGCCTTCCAAAAATCATGCTCTCACACTTTAACAAATATCAAGAAAACTGTACAGGTCAACATGAATTTTTGTATGGGACCTCAGAATTCTCATATTTTTTAACTGATAGTTTACAATTGCACAGGTGTTTTTTTTTTTTTTTTTAAAGCGGCGAATTTCTTTGCCTTTGTTTCATTATTCTCCCCGTGTGGGTTCCGGGGCACTTTTTATTTGGAAAACAAGAATAGAGCCACTGTCTACCCAAAAGCATATTGTAAGAGTCGTCTAACTAGGAGCTTCTTTCGAAGTCGGAGTGCATCTAACTGAGAAGCAAGGAACCAGCAGTCTACATTCAAATAAGCCAAATCTGTAAAACGGATGCACACTAAACACTAAGGTTCTGGAACAGGACTGCAGTCCAAAAGAAGATAAACAAACAGAACTTCCCGCCAGAGTTTACAGCTGGTGAACGCGAAGAAGAAGAAAAGTTTGACTAGTAATTCGTGAACCCCTTAAAAAAAAAAAGCAATTGACACACACACACCTAGAGATTGTTTGGAAATCATTTACATGAGCAGCGATGTGTGGTTATTATTTTGATAGCCTATCCCGCATACAATGAAACGCCCACAACTCACGGAAGACTAATGCTGAAGATGGCCACCTGATAGACGTCGATGAAAGGCGTGATGTTTTGAAATGTTTCAGTTACTCAGTTTACTCAAGTCTCTACACACATGCTAACTGTTTCTGCGTCTGTTTTCGCTGTCTGTTTTTGTTTTTATTTACCGTAAGTTAAAATAAAAATTATATGTCTGTTTACATTGGAGTTCTTCTTTAAAAATAAAAAAATAAAAACAACAAGGCACCATGAGAGCTAATAGACTGAAATTGGGGCTTACTGAAAGAATGTCAGATGACATAAAAAAAAAAAAAAAAAAAAACTGTATACATAGGGAAGATGAATGGTCGTAGACCACGAGGGAAGCAAAGAAATATATGGAGAGATAATGTCCAAAGAGACCTGCAAACACGTGGTGTGACCAACTGGAAAGAGAAGGCCAACCAGAGAGATGAATGGAGGCGGGTGATATCTGCAGCATTAAACATAAATGACTCTGAAGGCTGAAGAAGAAGAAGCAGAAAAAGAAGAAGAAGATGATGAAGAAAAAGAAAAAGAAGAAAAAGAAGAAGAAGAAGAAGAAGAAGAAGAAGAAGAAGAAGAAGAAGAAGAAGAAGAAGAAGAAGAAGAAGAAGAAGAAGAAGAAGAAGAAAAAAAAAAGAAGAAGAAAAATGATATGTTTATTAAAACGTGCATGTCAAATTTCAAAAACTTACACCGAACTGGTACTGAATTACCGATTTTTAAAATTGGGCACGACTCCGGGAACAGATTATAGCAGCTCATCTTTTACATGATTTCACAAATCACGCCAATTTTACCTTTAGCCGTTTTTCCTGCTCTCTCAAAGCTATAACGCACATACTGTTATCAAAGACAGAGCAACGCTTCCTCCAAACGCTCAATTCGTCTGCCTGAGAGAGGAGGAACTAACAGTCTGCATTCAGATAAGGCAGATGGGTAAAGCAGATGTGCAAGCCACAATGGAAACAGACCAGAGTCCAGAAGTAGACGAACAACCAGAACTTTACGCCAGAAGTGACAGCCGGTAAATATGATAATGAAGAAGAAAACGAAGAAGAGGAAGAAGAAGAAGGAGTGGAAGCAGAGGCAGAAGCATAATAATAATAATAATATTATTATTAACAATAACGTGCACTGTTCAGTCACTGAATGAAGAGACCGGTAAACATATCTCAATCAAGTCTCAAAGAAATATTTGCGGTTCCATGTGCTTTTCTGTTATAATGTTGGGTACAGTGTATTCGGCTTACGAAGACAGTTTGGCTGCTTTTCTGCTTTGGCGAAATAATTTAAATTCAGCTAACGAACGTTTTAGGGGGACGCGCGCGCTAACATAAGTGAAACCAATACATAGTAGGAAGTACAAATCACGTTTCGGCTAACGAAGATTTCGGCTAACGAATGCAATTATGGAGTAAATTATCTTTGTTAGCAGAGGTATCGCTGTTACCACATGACGAGCTTGTGACCCCGGGGTTAAAAGCATCTCTCAATACAAAAAAAAAAAAAAAAACCCAAAAAACGTTGTGCAATTAACCCTGCCCAGGAAAGCCATACACAAAAGTGCGCTGCAGCGAAAGCCATCGAAGCATTGCTGATTACATCGCCTACGACAATGTTCTTCAATCTGTTGGTAGAGGCTCACTAGTCAAGAGGGCTAGCAAACATTTCTGACTAGTCATTTAGCGGGACAAGGTGGGTTGTTTCTGTCTTCCAGGATTGCAGTCTGAAGAATTAATACTTCAAGGGTGATCAAACGAACGAACTTTATTTTCAACGGGTCACAAATTGGGCACGAACGTCCGCCTGACATTGGGCCATTCCAAACACCCATCTTTCATACATCAGTTGTATTTTATAAATAAAGCATGCTATGTTCATAAAATAATATGCTTATTATGAATATCAATGGGGGGGGGGGGGGGCACTAAATCGTGGGTGTTAAAATAATTGCGCAAACGCGCAGACACACAATGCACACACAGACACACATGCAGACACACACAGACACGCACATACACAGACGCACACATACAGACACACATACCAACACACATACAAACACTCATACAAACATAAACATACATGCAGTCTCGCTCCTACATACACTCAAATATACCCATACATACACAAAACGTGGACTTGTCTGTCAATTAACTAACTAACTAACTAACTAACTAACTAACTAACTAACTAACTAACTAACTAACTAACTAACTAACTAACTAACTAACTAACTAACTAACTTACATAATTACCCATGCACACACTCATACATACACATAATCATGCAAACACACAAACACGCCTACCTATACACACATATCATACATATGCATGTCACACATACACGCATACATACATTTCATTTCACCTGGTCTAATTATAAACTAATAATGCAATACGAATTATCAACTACAATTGAGGAAGCAAATACAAATTTTTAAACATGAACCGAAAAAGTTTGCGGTTAAATGAAATGGAACCCTTTGTAATTTTCAGATCAAGCGGAAGATGGTTACACAAATGAGCAGCGGACTATGCTAAACTTGTTTTAAAAAAATATATTCTAGGTTTATACAAGTGAAATAACCTTTGTCGCTTTCTGTTCGTAGGATTGGAATCAATCAACTGGAAAATTTAGTGTAAAATATTTTGAGATATAAATTTTATGAATACATTTGGTCTTGTTAAGAATTAAATGTTAACTAAATGGTAGAAGTCTAAGATGGCTATAGAGATGACTTGTGTCGATATGGTTTTTTGTCTTCTTCTTCTTTGCGTTCTTCGACAGAAAGTTCTGGTTGTTCGTCCACTTCTAGATTGCAGTCCTGTTTCAGAACCTAAGTGTTGCGTGTGCATCCGTTTGACAGATCTGACTCATTTGTATGCAGACTGTTGGTTCCTTGCCTCTCAGGCAGATGCACTCCGACTTCGAACAAAGCTCCAAACTAGTCGACTCTTACGACATGCTTTTTTGGTAGGCAGTGGGCCTATTCTTGTTTTCCCTATAATAGGGTCCTGGAACCCACACAGGGACTTTTCTATCTGAAACCAGGCGTAAATCTCGATTTTGAAGGGAACTTAGTCTTTTAATACTAGATTTGGCACAACCATCCCAGACTGTGGTACACTAGCCGAAGTGTTTGCATGTAGGAGGGGTAAAATATATTTTGTGCATTTTCATCCAGTAAGTGTAGCAGGTACAAATCCCGGAAATTCCGCTCGGGGGCACAAAACAACAACAATATCAGAATGCCTGACAGTTGCCAGCCTGTAGTCCAGTCTGGGGAATAAGGACTACAACTCAAGATCGGCTACATAATTATTTATTAACATGATTCCGGCACTGCATTGCAGCAAACAGTGTGTGCCGTCGTACGCGACAATTTAGCCCCGGGATGTTATACGCGCCAACCAATATCAATATTCTTTCAGCTTTGTCTCCAAACGTCGTAACAGTTAGAAATTTACCGCAGCCTTACTGTTTTCTGATACCGTGGCTGACTGACTGCCTGACTTTCTACCCCACCAGGACATCACACAGGCGATAAACACCCGATGACACAATGTGCCACCATGTGGGTGAGGATCACCGTGGAGAGGTCGCGGTAACCGCGTTCAGCCTTTAGGCCATATTTATGGCCAGGCTATATTGTGGCCCCTGGCAAGAGCCAGAGTAGGGCTTCAAATAACGAAACATTTCACCCTAAAAAGGACGAGAAATAACAATTTCTATTCCGTGGCTAGCGTATATGGCGGATGTGTTTAGCATTCATCATGAAGTTAACAGTTATGTTCAGGGAATTTATAGACATATTTTTACACTTAGAAATAAACAGAAATAGACAAGTGTTTCCCACTTTTGGAAGTATTTTGTATTTCTGCTAATTTCAACTTGAGTCTTACTCAACATAGAAAGGCAACATTTAACCTTTTGGAGACAAAACCATTTTTTTCGAGTTTCAGTGCCAAAGAGACGGAAACTTCAGGAGGAGATTCTCTTAAAGTTTACACACAAACTATTATTTAAAAAAAAAAAATTTAGCGTTTAATTAACCTACATAAAATTACACATATTCGTGTAGGAAGCTGAATGAACTAACACAATCTTCAAGGCTCACACAGACATCTCAACATTGATTCAAAAAAGCTATCGAATTTGCTTATTTATGTATCCACTTTTTTTTTAAAAATTACTTAGGACAGACATGTCTAAATTTAAGATTTTGGCTGATGGATGAAGCCTGAATACGTCCTAACACTTCTGTTGTAGGAAGCAAGGCTCATGTAGGGCCTACATACATTTCTGGCATATGGTTCTACTCCTTTTCCTGCCTCCTACATTTCTGGTTGCTATGATGCAACAGTCCTTTTCAGTATTTCTATGCATAGGTACCACACCTCTCCACACCAAATGTAAAATTACAGAACACATCAAATTGTCTCGACAGCCGTCACTGAACAGTCCACATTAGCTTTATCAGATATGTCAGTTTAAAAAAAAAAAAAAGAGGAAACAAATGAATGCTATTGCAGCACTTCCCTTTCAGAAACAACGCTCCACTTTTTAAAAGAGTTTTTAACCTTAAAGCAGCAGTTGCTGTCGTTCTAGCTCATAATTAGAAATCTGTAACAAATTAACTGCTAACTTAATCTGTTTTTGTTTCTGAGTTTTGTTTGCTGTCAGGTGGTGGAAACACGGAGAACAACAAGAGTTAATTATAAACTACAAACATTCATTAACTGAGACCAGCTCAGAATACAGGGAATTAAGTGGTATGATATGGAGTGAACTACATGCAGTAGCGAAGGTCGAAACGACTTGGCGTGAGGCAGTGGAAGGCCTATGTTCCACTGAGGGAGAGAACGTAGAAAGAAGAAGAAGAAGAAGAAAAGGAAGAAGAAGAAGAAAAAGAGGAAAAAGAAGAAGTAGAAGAGGAAGAAGAAGAAGAAAAAAAAGAAGAAAAAAAACGAAGAAAAAGAAGAAAACGAAGAAGAAGAAGGAGAAGAAGAAGAAGAGAAAAGAAGAAGAAGAAAAAGAAGAAGAAGAAGAAGTAGAAGAAGAAGAAGAAGAAGAAACAGAAGAAGGAGAAGAAGAAGAAAAAGAAGAAGAAAAAGAAGAAAAAGAAAAAGAAGAAGAAGAAGAAGAAAAAGAAGAAGAAGAAGAAGAAGAAGAAGAAGAAGAAGAAGAAGAAGAAGAAGAAGAAGAAGAAAAGGCTCTGAAACAATCTTCCTTGTTTTAATGGGTTGTGATTGTAAAAGCGTTTGTAAGGAACATTGACTTATAATATGCTCTTTGATCTTTATAATAATGGCAATCGTCTTCTTCCCTCTACTCTTTCTACTCTTTACATTTTAGATTGTTTTTCTATTAAAAAAAAAAAATATTATTATTATTCTCCCATCTGTCTGGTCGCGTCGACTCAATTTAGTTCTCTGTATGAACAGCACTGTCTTCTGCAGATCTGCGGTGTTTTTTATAATTTGACCACTAGGGATATTTCCTCCGGCCATAGAATAGAGAGCTTTCTGTGTTGAAACATATATTCTCGATGTAAACATAAAACTAAAAGAGAACTGAGCTATTATGTAACCAACGTTATTATAATAGAAGCTTTGTCTATGTATGTATGTATATATGTATGTATGTATGTATGTATGTATGTATGTATGTATGTATGTATGTATGTATGTATGTATGTATGTATGTATGTATGTATGTATGTATGTATGTATCATCTATCTATCTATCTATCTATCTATCTATCTATCTATCTATTTATCTATCTATCTATCTATCTATCTATCTATCTATCTATCTATCTATCTATCTATCTATCTATCTATCTATCTATCTATCTATCTATCTATCTATCTGTCTGTCTGTCTGTCTGTCTGTCTGTCTGTCTGTCTGTCTGTCTGTCTGTCTGTCTGTCTGTCTGTCTGTCTGTCTGTCTGTCTGTCTGTCTGTCCGTCCGTCCGTCCGTCCGTCCGTCCGTCCGTCCGTCCGTCCGTCCGTCCGTCCGTCCGTCCGTCCGTCCGTCCGTCCGTCCGTCCGTCCGTCCGTCCGTCCGTCCGTCCGTCCGTCCGTCCGTCTGTCTACCTATCTATCTAGCTAGCTACATACCTACCTGTCCGCCTGTCCACCTAACGCTATCTGTCCGTCTGTCTATATATTTATTTATACACCTATCAATTATTATACGCATATGGTGTGCATGTATGGATGCGCGCGCGCATGTCTGCAACAATGTTTAAGAGGAGATAATTTAGATTTGAATACAGTCGTTATTTAGAAGCGGCATGACAACACACAAGTTGAGATGTACAAGAAATGCGGCAAAGAAAAATAGGAAAAGACAGTCATTAATGAAGAACTAAGAACAATAGCAGGCACAGTAACCGTGAATGATTTCATAGACATTCCAAGAATCGAATGGTTTGATCGTCAGGTGAAAACGGAAGAAAATAAGCTAGTAGCTAGAGCCCATTACATGAGAACTGTTTTGTTTGTTTGTTTGTTTTAGTATCCAGAAGCCATGAGTTGTTAACCCTTAGGCTCAGTATTATGGATATCGCCACCTTTCAGCCTTGATTCCAATTAAAAGGTAAGAGGTCGACAAAAAAAAAAAAAAAAAAAAAAAAAAAAATGAAGGAGTACAGAAGACACTAAGGTTAGTTGCGTATCCTTTACTGGACGTTGTAGAACCAACCCCAACAGCTCCTGGCTGTTGTGTGGTTTTTCTAGGCAAATTTACGTCCAGTGGTTTGTCACTGCTTTCTGGACGGTCTGCTTTCTTGATACCACTGGCGAAACCAACGCATGGCTCGCAACTGGGATCGAACCCGGCATCCCGGCATTACAAAGAACTACACTCAAGAGAGGTTACAAAACAACAGTAATGATTTTTGTTATTTCTATCACACTTTTAAGGTTTTTCTTCATAGCCACCCCCTTCCCCCTCTCTTTCTTTCCACATGGAACAGTATCTTGATTATCCAGACTTCTTATTATTTGGCGTGGTTTAAAATATAATTTAATTCTCAGTAATGAAATAAGGAGTAATTCAATTTACCAAGTCGTTCCAAGCGTGCGTCAAGAGAATTTAGTTTCCCTGCAGTTCAGTTAGAGATCATAACTTCTGTCTTAAAATGTGAACAGTATTGCTATTTTTGGAATTGCTTTATTTCCCTGCAAGAATATTTAAAACGTACAGTACAATGCACAACATTTTTTTTAGAATTCCAGAATGTCCGGTTTTTGTTATCCGACCCAGAGCTGTCAAAGTTGGTACGAATGTGGTACTATCTGACCCTTGCCGAGCAAAAGTGTATTTCTGGTACCACGTCTGATGTCATTTTTATACATATACTAGCTGTACCCGGCCACGCGTTGCTGTGGCATAGTTTGGCTAAATGGAAATAAAAGAAAAAAGAAATCGCACGTGTTTAATACAATCATCGTCTGCTCAGATAAGAAATAGTCTTTGATCTCCACCCCACCCCACAACTAAATCCACCTACTACCCTCTCCCTCATCAAAGGTTTTTGGAAAAGAAAGACAATGGAAATCGCACCTGTCTAATATAGTTAATGTCGCAATCATTCTCTGCACATTTATATAGAGATAGTCTGGTTTTCCAACTTTAGAACACGCACCATATAATTGTGTCTTTATATTAGTGGTCGTATAAATGGTGCTATTAGCACGGTAACAAAAGTGGTTATTTGGTTATCTCATGCTAAAGCTGTTTGTATTTTTATAGGAGACGGAAGTAAAGCTACAACTGTACTTGTAAATAACAAAGTAAGTCGTAAAAATAGAAAAGCGGAGGTAGCGTTAGTAAAATATAAACAAATTAGGTAATGAGAACTTGAAAATCACGTGTAAAGCTCTTTAAGTTCTCTTAAATTTAAGTCATTACCCCCTTCCCCTCCCCTCTTCCACCGACTACTGCTCTCTCCCTCTTCGAAGGATTTGAAAATCACTAACTGGCGATATTTTGTTGTTGCTGTAACTGACATTGACATCCCTGTCCATCTGGACTAAAATAAGGAGCAGGAATTGTAAAAGGTAGTGAATAGGGCTAGTGAAATATTTACCACATCATCATTCAAGTACCAGTACAACTACTAAAATAATGTCACTGCTATCTGTGTTACCATCGGAGTAGACAGAGAGTCGTGAGCCAGAAGATTTGGTTCCGCATGGCTAGTGCTGTCGCCACAGACTGGTCAGGTTAGGATGTATAATTTCACTTGCCGACAGAAGAACGCCATAACCTTACCGGCGGTCTTCACATGAGAGCACTATGGTGTAACAGCCCAACCACAACTATTACTGCTGCTGCTACTTTAAGTGGGTAAAGCAGTTACTGTGACTTAAAGCTCTCTCGGTAAATAGTTTGCCTCCCCCTCCCCCCAAATTCACCGACAACTCTTTCCCACATTGAAGTAGTTGGGAGAAAAAAAAAAAAAAAAAACACTTGAAAAGCAAATGAGCACAGGAAAAAAACACCATAATTAGGAAATGAACGCCATGGTAAACAGCACAGCTTAAAATTCCAACACAGATGAAATAACTAAATCTAAATGAAAATAAATGAAAATCTATAAAATTTCAGCGTAACCATGCAATCGGAAAGTTTAACAATGCAATCATAAGTATGCGAAATGGTCAAATTTAATTATCAAATGGTTTACCCATTTACTTGTTTTTTTTTTTTTTAATATTAAGGCAACATGGCTAGTGCTGTCACCACGACAGAGCAGATGAGGATATTATTTTAGTCCGGGGAAAAAAAAAATTAAACTACTGCGGATTCGAACCCAGGTCTACCGCACTTGAACCCAGTGTTCTAACCATTCGACCAAGCAGCCACTTAATCGGAAAAACGAAAAGAGAACACAATTATTATACATATGTGTCCCTACCACTGTGTCGCGATTAAAACACAATTCAAAACCGCAGGCAATTGTTTTCTCGTAGACAGATACTCCAGATATATTATTGAAATAGAAATCGTACGTGTCTAACACGGTTAATGAAGTTAATGTCGCAGTCACTGTCTGCGCCGACGTCGAGATAGTCCTCGATTGCCCCCCCCCCCCATCAAAGGTTGTTTAAAAAAAAAACAGAAAATAGAAATCGTGTTTAATATGGTTATTGTGGCAAATATAGAGATAGTCTTGTTTGCTGTACCACGACCTACTCTATGTATTAGTATTAGAGAAGGCGTTGGCTGCACGTAACTCGCCGGCGAATGGTAAATACGGCGCATGCGCAATTACTAACGTGGCTATAATTAGAAATAACTAAAGTTATAAATATTAGTTGCGTATATTTTTGCATAAATTGTGGTCACCTATCTCTAACAGTGACAGGTTGAATTTCAAACCACGACGGTTTAAAATCCGGTATCACAACAAACATATCCTGAAAATTTCAGCAAAATCGGTTCAGTAGTTTCCGAGTCTATAGAGACCAAACAAACACACAAACATTGATTTATATATATATAGATAGAAGATATATGTATGTATGTATGTATGTATGTATGTATGTATGTATGTATGTATGTATGTATGTATGTATGTATGTATGTATGTATGTATGTATGTATGTATGTATGTATGTATGTATGTATGTATGTATGTATGTATGTATGTATGTATGTATGTATGTGCTATATGTATGTATGTATGTATGTATGCATGCATGTATGTATGTATGCATGCATGCATGTATGTATGCATGTAATGTATGCATGTATGCATATATATATATATATAATATATATATATATATATATGTATATATATATGTATGTATGTATATATGTATGTATGTATGTATGTATGTATGTATGTGTGTATGTGTGTGTTTTAAAGACGTTTTAAAGTACTTTTAATATAAACAAATTAAATCTAGAAACTTCAGGTTTGTTTTGGTACCTGAAAAAAATGACATTAACACAAGCTACAAACTAGCAAAAGACCATCAACTACACAAAACTCCTTTCTGCGACGCCTTGCGGTATAAGCAAAAGGACACAAGAGAAAGAATGAGGGTCAGTTGGGCCGTGGCTGTTGACAGATAAATGCGATTAATCCCTTACGGCTGCTTCCTAAAGGTTTATCATATCCTGAGAAAAAAAATATGGACGGCAGACCACTTCCGACTTCAGCTATAAAGGTAAAGTCGGGAGATGTGAACCAGCGTCATTGCATACAGTTATAAACCATAAGTGCTCTGCCACCAGTATAGACAGCTGATAAGAATTGTCCGCCTGTTTCGCTGTTCGCACGTAACTCTGTAGCTACAGCGACGTTCCTCCATTCACCCCAGAGTGTCAACTCTGGTACCCATTTTCTAGAGGCTAGGTGAACCCGAGGAACCGCCCGGTTTCGAACACCAACCGTGGCTGCAGCGTCGCAGCTAGATTTGAAAGCGAGCCTCTTATCGACTGCGCTAACGAGGCCCCTAGACTTAGGCTATTTAATACTTAATATTTGCTCAACTCAGACATGGGCAGACTAACCAGGCAGATTTCAGACACTTCGTTCAACATTCAAAGAAGTTACCCTTTGGGCAACCCAAACCAGCTGGCGAGTCTACACATTTCAATTATTATATCCTGGAACTCCGAGAAGTTAACCTCGTCAACATTTGCTCGATGAAGTCGGATGTGTCGGCCGAAAGGGCAAATATTGCAGATTTGCTTTAAGCAAGCACAACGAGCACGACGCAATTACTTCACTTGGGTGAACGGGAAAAAGAAGAAGAAGAAGAAGAAGAAGAAGAAGAAGAAGAAGAAGAAGAAGAAGAAGAAGAAGAAGAAGAAGAAGAAGAAGAAAAAGAAAAAGAAGAAAAAAAAAAAGAAATAATAATAAGAAGATAAAAAGCACAAAATGCAGTGTTCTTCAATCTTTTGACACCAATAAACCAAGAAAACAAAAGAAATATTTTTTTTCCACGCACCAGCTGACAGCTAAAAAAACGTAGGTGAAAATAAATAACTTTTGTGCTATCTTCTGAATGGAGGGGGCAAAAAAAAAAAAAAACCATTCCATACCCCGTCCAAACTTATGTTAGTTTGTAACCGTCGATGGCTCGATTTTAATCTCATGGTCGATTACGGTCTCCGGGATTTTTTTCTCCTATTTATGACTTTCTAGCCCACAGTGGGGCATAGACACTCAACCTTCTTCTTCTGCCTTTCTATCCCCCAATGGAGCATAGGCCCTCAACCAACTCACGCCAAGTCGTTCTATCCTTCGCCATTGCATGGAGCTCTCCCCATGTCCTCCCAATCTTTCTAACCTCGTTCTCCAGCTCTCTTCTCCATGTGTTTTTTAGCCTTCCTTTATTCCTATGCCCCTGTGGGTTCCAATGCAAAGACATTCTAGTTATGCTGTTCTCCTGTTTTCTCAGTGTGTGCCCTATCCAACGCCAGCGTCTTTTCCCTCACTTCCTGATCCACTGGAGCCTGTTTAGTTCTCTCCCAAAGTTCTACATTAGTTATTCTATCATACCATTTTATTCCCTCTATTCTGCGCAGGCACCAGTTAATGAATGTCTGTAATTTATTAGTAATTGCCTTGGTTGTTCTCCATGTTTCCGCCCCATACAATAGTACTGATTTAACATTAGAATTAAAAAATTTTAGTTTAGTATTTCTTTTAATTTCTTTTGACCTTCACAAATTCCCTAGTGCTATGAAAGCCCCTCTTGCCTTTTGTATTCTTATTTTAATATCTCTATCAGTTCCTCCATCTTTATCTACATTATATTAAGAGAAACCACATTACTATTTGCATGATTTATTCTCATTATCTTTGTCTTTCCTTTATGGATTTTCAGACCAAGCTGCTGTGATCTCGCATTATGTATATTTAATTTATCTTGCATCTGATTCCGTGAATGGGACAGAAGAGCAATATCATCAGCGAAGTCCAGATCATCAAGCTGTTTTGTAGGGGTCCACTGAATTCCATTCTTGGTGTTAGCAGTTACTGTTTTCATAGTCCGGTCTATAGCCAGTAAAAATAAGAGGGGCGACAAAAGACATCCCTGTCGCACACCTGTTTTTATTTCAAATGCATCTGTTAACTTTCCCTCAACCAACTCATGCCAAATGGTTCTATTCTTCGCCATCGCATGCATCTCTCCCTGTGTCTTCCCCATCTTTTTAGCTTCACTCTTAAGCTCCTTTACCCGTGTGTGTGTTTTCTTTATCTTTCCCTATTTCTATGCCTCTGTAGGTTCCAGTGCAAAAAGATTATAGTTAGATTGTTCTCAGGGATTCTCAACGTGTGTCATATCCAACGACAGCAATCTTTTCTTCACCTTTTGGTCCACAGGGACTTATTTAGTGCTCTCCCAAAGTTCTACATTAGTGATTCGATCATACCATTTAATTATCTTTATTCTGTGCAGGTACCAGTTAATGAAAGTTAGTAGTTTATTAGTTACAGCCTTAGTAAGTAAAGTAAAAAGTAAAGGACCACTTTCCACTCTGTGATGACCCTGCTTTGCATGGTCTCCACGAGTACCTTGTGGCAAGCAGGAAGTCCGTGCTACAAGTGACGGCACGAGATACTTGTGGCCGGTGGAGTAAGCGAGGCGAAGCCCGAGCTAGCCTCGTGGTCAGTCGATCATGAGAAGTCAGAGAAGACGGTTGTAGTATTTGAAGATGTCGTCTTTATGTCGCGAGAATGGTTAACGTTTGAATATGTCGCGAGTGATAAAGTGTGAATAATGTTTGAATATGTGAAATAAATGGACCAGAATAAACTGACAGAATGTACCAAGAAGCTGAGCGGCGTTTGTGTTGTCAACCCTAGACGTTAAAGTTGGTGTAAACCAAGGTACATTCCAAGTGAAGCATCGACTCATTCCACACTCCTTTAGGCGTATCGGGCTAGACTTATATTTTTATAGACCAATCGGCACAAGATGGGTGATGTGGTCAGCATCACACCGGCTGCCTTTACTTGCCGGGACTGCACCCGGTACCCACTCAAGGCTGGGTCGACCTAAGAGCCAAGGTCATCTTTGAAAAAAAGTCCGGCTCCGCCACGGAGCGAACCCACGACCTTCCGATCCGCGGCGGGCGTCTAGCCACTCGGCCACGGCGACTCCCACAGCCTTAGTTGTTCTCCATTTTCCCGCACCAAACCCGAGTTCTGACCTGACATTATAATTATGAAGGGATTTGGACCTGGAGGATTCTATTTCGAATAGTGACACTGCACTTTACCTCAACGGGTCATAACTGCCCAGTGGTCGGTCTTAGTCAGGTTCAACTTCACTTCATTTCACTTCCAGGTTATCTTTAGTGCACCCACTGCTTACTATCTTTGAAAATATTATTTGATGACAATCTCTTCCAAGATACAACTCTCGTACCACTGTCCGAAAAAACCAGCAGAGGAAATCGAACCTTGGTTTGACGAAGATTGCACTGTGAAGCATTTTCACTAACCTCTAAACTACCGAAACGTACTAAATGTCGATGGAATAAAATTATAAAAATACACTGTTTAGCAAATGCGATATCTACTGCTTAGAAATTACACAATCTCATATACACAACTGGAGCGTTGTTTCTGATAGACGAACCACTGCAACAACATTTATTCGATTTCTATTTTTGTAATATTCCTGACATGGCCTTTACTTCTTTCGCTATATTGTCGCGTACAGCGTCTCTTTAGTCAAGAGCAATGCAGCACACTGAATGATGTAACAGTGTGCCTTTCAGTCGCACCCCTTCCCTTTCTCCATGTTTTCTCGGTGTTGGAGAGCCTGGTCTCTGCGCACAAACAAGTACTAACCTTTCCGTGGGTCTTCTCATAAATCTCTCGACATCGGCACGGCTTGAAGACTTTAGCCAGGAACCTTTTCAGAGTGACACGATCCACACCGTTGCCATAGATATGACGCCTTAGCTCACACAGATCTTTACCCTGTATAGAAAAGAGGGAAAACAAAAGCCAACTTAATAAAAGCTTACAAATGAATGAATCAAGAACTGACATCACTACACTCGAACGAACACCCCCCCCCTTTCCGCCCAAGTGCTCCGTCCCCTTCTTCAGTAACCAACGAACCAACATGCAAAAAGTACCAGCTACAACCTGATTAAAAAACCGCCTCTGTTTCCCGCTTCACGTTGAAGATCTTCCAGACTTCTCTACTCATACCCTGCTGAAATAGTCTTTCAGTGTATGGATTCCCTATCTGTTCTTTTGCTGTGTCCATTTGATCCCATAGAGCTTTCTCCATATCCATTTTATCATATAGTAGCTCATCGCCCAGAGAAGCGGCAGCAGCTAATCTATCAGCCTGCTCGTTGACTCGTTCACATGAATATCCTGGACACAACATTAATCCAGTCAAGATTTGCCACAGCCACAGAACCGTTAACCGGGTAATAAAGGACTTGGCATGAGGAACTCAGTGAGTGCCAATGCTCCATTGGATACATTAGAGTCCTATGTAGTCACTTGGAGCATTTGAGGAACTCATGTGAGATGAAGGCTAATCGCCGCAAACGTCCATTGTTTGTTTTATGGATCGATTTTGTAAAGCTAACATAAACTAATTGTTGTTTCTTACCAACTTTTTCTCTTCCCTATAATTTTCTACTCCTTATAAAAACTCCATTGGGAATATATGTACAACTAACCGGTGCTCCAAGATCGACCGAGTTTTCAATAAATCTTCTACGACTTAATCACTTCGTTCAGTTACCCCATCGAACCATGGGGAAAAGGGTGTGTTTGTGAGTGTGTGGGAGCGGGTGTATTTGTGTATGTGTATTTGTGTAGGGGTATGTATTGAAGTAGTTTGTGTGGGTGAGGGTGTATTTGTGTGTATGTGTGTGCGTGTGGAGAGGGAGGGGGGGGCGGAGGGGAAGAAGAGATGTAGGGATATTTAGTGTGTTCTTTCTAACGTGTTGTATAACAATTATCGTGGTGTCTTTAGCGCCGCGTTCTTGTTGCCATTATTCTATCTTTTGCGTGGTACTTGCCATGCTCTAAGCTCAATATTTGTCTTCATAAGTATTCTCCAATGGATTGAAGGCCATTTTTTTTAAGCTAAAGGAGATACAGGTGATTGACAGCCAACCGATCACTTCTTCTTGTTCTTGTTCTTTTTCTTTATCTTCCTGTCACCCAACTATAAATTCCAGCGGACAATTCTAGCTGTTCGTCCACCTTTAGACTTTGGTCTTGTTTCAGAACCTGAGTTTTACGTGCACATCCGTTTTAAAGAGTTAGCTTACTTGTATGCAGACTGTAAGTCCCACGACTCTCAGACAGAGCACTCCTACTTGGAAAGAAACCCACATAATCAGTCGCCTCCTGCGACATACATGTCAAGGGGCAACGGGTCTAACCCCTTCCTCCCTCCTTCACTCTTTATAGTGGGCTTCAGAACCCACACATTGGTGGTCTATTCAGAGAATGCAGAGTAAAATCTTAAGCTCAAGTTAAAGTTTTTCTACGATGTCCCAAATGCGAGATATTGCACAGGTAATGTCTTCTTAAAGTCCATGTCGCGTGGCGTTGGTAGTCATGTCTGCTCACAACCTTCTGTCTCGTGTACTTTCAATCGGCTCTGACACTGATGATCTCCCATGCCATGATGTCAAACTGTCCAGCATCTGTTCTCTCGGTCTCCCTCTGCCTCTCCTCCCCTGCAACTTTCCCACTGTCACGATGTATCCCAATTTTCTCCTTCTTTTCACATGACCACAGAATGTAGATTGTCTCTTTCTGATGTTGGCAATCAGTTGTCTTCGTGATTCAGTTTCTTTTAATACGTCTACATCAACCTTTTTTAAAAGATATTCTCATCATTCGTCTATAAAACGACATCTCCGCAGCTTCCAAATAAGAATCCCCGAATTCATCAAATGTCCACAGGCAACAGAAAGGAAGGTATTAACTTCAGAGTCCGTACAATGTACGTACAACATATGCCTGATGAAACAATTGGCGAAACAAAAAAATGAAATAGAAAAAAGTTGACATTAAAAAGCACAAGAACTCCATTGTCAGCGAGTCTTATGAAGAGATATGACTGCCCACGGTAGTTACAAGGCACGATTAGCTGCGGATCCTTTACAGGACATTGCAGAACCAGCCCGAGCATTTGTTTAAC
>CAJHNH020008312.1:47500-82500 GCA_905116865.2 Candidula unifasciata | reverse complement strand
GGCAAAAAAATTGCGTGCATGCGTGAAAGCAATACTGTAGAGCTTTGATTATCCGGCTCATGATTATCAGAGTTCCGTATTATCCGGCTTAGCTAAAAAAAAATCTCTGTATTGAAATTACGAATTGTAAAATATTTTAAAAATTTTTTAAAGTGGTTGCACGCATGCGTCACACAATTTTACTTTCCTGCAGTTACTTTACACATTTTGTCTTCAAATGTGAACACTAATTTTTACTTTCAGATTTCTTTCTTCTGCAATAAATGTTTAAAACGTAAAGTACAATACACAAGAAACGTGTATAGAGCAGGTGTTTGCACAAAGAGATCAGAACATATAATTAATAGCGAGTTTTGTTTGTGAAAAATGTGTTTTTAATGGTGGGTGTGGGGTTGTAAATCATTATTTATAGAAGTCTTGCGCATCCGGCATTTTGAAATCCGCCATATTGGGCCAGATATTGAGGATTTTAATTACTTCCTTTATAAAGTTACAAATTACAAGTGCACTTCGGGGAATCTGACCTAGCGACCATCTTGTCATCTTTTCCAGCTTTTTGTTGTCTATAAAAATGTGTGTGTGTGTCTGTCTGCGCGTGCGTCTGTGCGCGCGTGTGTGTGTGGTTTATGAAAAGTTGTGGTCGCATCCAAGCTTCTTTTAAAATATTTAGATTAATAATCATCACTACGTCAGGAAATATGCGCATTCTTTGCAGAAATCATTTCTTGAGCAGGTAACTGTGAAGAATATTTCCAAAAATGGATAATGAAAAGGCGAGTGGCCTAAAAACTACAAAGGAAATAAAGGAAACGGAAATGAAAAAAAAAAAAAAAAAATTGAGCAGTGATTGCCAAACTGTGCGCCGCGGCGCCCCGGGAAGCAGCGACCTCTTCACAGGGGCGCCGTGAAATATTGTAAATGCTTCATAATTAATTTAACCAAGACAGAAATAGTGATACTTTTACTTATGTTAGGGTGCAGTGGAAAATTTTTTTAATTAAAATAAAAAAAAAATAAAAAGGCGCCGCGACCAAGACAAGTTTCGGAAACACTGCTATAGAGTGATGAAAACGGGGTAAAAAGACTACGAGGGTGTTATGTTTAAGAGCAAATAAAAACATATGGTGTAATGACAAAGGGCATGACAATAAAAAAAAAATTAATAAATAATAAATAAAAATGCAACAGAGTAATGACAAGAGGCATTTAAGAACAAAAACGAATGTGATAGGATTAGTGAGAAGTTGGGAAACTTCACGCCCACGCCGATGGCTAAACAACCTAACACAGTGTGGTATCGGCATTTTCGGCTTCTTTTAGAATCTTATTTTTTTTTGCCACGAGAATTACAGAGCGGAAATTCCAAGAGACCGAAAGATCAAGGGTTCAAATAGAAAAAATAAATCATTCTTGCATTAATATGTAACTGATACGCTTGGTCGGGATTGTGACGGGAGAAATGTATTTTATCTCTCCTCTATGTCATCTTTGTCTTCACCGCTGCCGTATGTTTAGTCATTGCCTTGGAGTTCACCTGAGGCTTCTTCTTTTTCTTCTTCTTCTTCTTCTTCTTCCACTTCTAACCCCCAATGAAGCAGAGGCTCTTACCAACTCATGTCAAGTGGAACTATCCTTCGTTATCGCATCCAACTCTTCTAGTGTTCTCCATCAGGCTCTTATCGCCCTACAAATATGTGAAGCCACAAGCCTATTCACGGCGGTAGAACCCACTATGTGCAGAACTAGTCTAGAAGACTCCAACCAACTCAACCCTTCCACCGGGGCCGTGACTCTGGGTTTTAATTCAGATAATTGACTCCCAAGACGAAGACGAAGAAGAAGAAGAAGAAGAAGAAGAAGAAGAAGAAGAAGAAGAAGAAGAAGAAGAAGAAGAAGAAGAAGAAGAAGAAGAAGAAGAAGAAGAAGAAGAAGAAGAAGAAGAAGAAGAAGAAGAAGAAGAAGAAGAAGAAGAAGAAGAAAGAAGAAGAAGAAGAAGAAGAAGAAGAAGAAGAAGAAGAAGAAGAAGAAGAAGAAGAAGAAGAAGAAGAAGAAGAAGAAGAAGAAGAAGAAGAAGAAGAAGAAGAAGAAGAAGAAGAAGAAGAAGAAGAAGAAGAAGAAGAAGAAGAAGAAAACGAAGAAGAAGAAGAAGAAAACGAAGAAGAAGAAGAAGAAGAAGAAGAAGAAGAAGAAGAAGAAGAAGAAGAAGAAGAAGAAGAAGAAGAAGAAGAAGAGGAGGAGGAAAAATAGAGGGTAAAAAAGAAGGGAAAGATGGCCAAAAAGAATGAAGTGAAACAACAACAAAAATACAAAGCGAACAACTATCTAACAATTCGTTTCCCTAGTTCACGATACCCTCCCCCATTACGTAAAAGAAAGAAAAACACGATACATGACGCTTGAAGAACACCTAAACAACGAAATTTACTCCTGTGCTCTGATTAAACGTTTCTTTTTACAATCAATGAAGCAGAATAATACGTTTATTTCACGCTGGATCATTCTATTCGTCAAGCATTGTAATGTACTTACTGCATCCTTACTTCTCGCAATGTCGTTGGAAATCCTAAGTTATTTTTCTCTCTGTGCTGTCCCTGAAGGCGTCCATTGTGGCGTAGCAGGCTAGACACTCGCTGTCTGTCTTGAGGTCAAAGGTTTACGTCTGCATCCCCCCCACCCCCGCTCACTTTTCCGAAATCGTGGCCTCTAGGCCAACTCTGCCTAGACTGGGTTAAAAGTAAAGGTCCCTTTTCCCCGCCTTCAGGCGTATAGGGCATATAGGGCTAAACCTATATTTTGAAAGACTAATCGGCACACGCCGGCCGCCTGTACCTCCCTTGACTGCACTCGGTACCCATTTAAGACTGGGTCGGCCTGGGAGTCAAGGTAATTTTTTTTTTTTAAAGTCCGGCTCCGCCAGGGAGCGAACCCACGACTTCCGATCCGCACGCAAGCGTCTATCCGCTATACCACGGCGACTCCCCCTGGGTACCAGACAATATCTTGGAAAGCAAAAACGACCAAATCAATGTTTTTTTTTTTTTCATTTTTTCCCTCCCACCCCTGTCCTAATATGCATCCGTAGTAAATTCGGTCTGGAGGTCAAGGATACACATCAGCATACAAATCCACCCCCCCCCCATGGTTTGTCTTTTTCTTTACCATATATAAAGTTAGTTGCGTATCCTTTACAGGACGTTGCAGAACCAACTTTAACAGCCCCTGGCTGTTGTGTGGTTTTTCTAGGCAATTTACATCCAGTAGTTTGCCATTGCTTCCTGGACGGTCGGCTTTCTTGATACCACTGTCGAAACCAACGCAAGGAGCATTGTCCGCAGCTGGGATCGAACCTGGCATCCCGGCATTACGAGGCGAAGCGTTCGCATCGACTTAGCCCCAGAGCCGACCTTTACCATTTAGCAATCGCAATAAGCCATGTAGAGCGAATAAGTGGCCATTATATTCCATAATACGCAGAATGGCTCGTAAAATCTTCAAGACTTTCCACACACCCAATATGCCTAGAATAGTGGAATCATACGCTTTACTCCCTTCCCCAGACCTTCAAATTATTCATCGAATACCCCAAGAGCTTGGGGAAAAAAAGGGCATAAATGTATAACCAGTGATGCGCAACGGTAAGCAAACGAATAAAGTGGCGTAGGAGTCATACAATATAGATTACCCTGGGCAGCGGAAAGTCTTTACTTGAGGTCAGAACATTGTGTATTGAAATCAATGTCCCTTGAGAATCGACAAATGTAGCGTTTGCAGAGCTAATGAAGTCTGTCTGCAAGGGCTATCGAACACAGCCCAAACAAAACCCCTAGAAAAAGCCGCTAAAGCTAGCGAGGCTGTTTTTGGTTGACTGACGAACAAGATAAGAGGGATCAAAGAAATAGTCTGGTTACGTACATCAGGTAACGCAGACAAAAGGTAATACAGTTAGCACTAATTTAAAAACTCGTTCGTTATGACGGACAGCAAGGAAAAAAAGCGTGGTTCAGAAATCAAATTACGCAATATATGTAGTGTCCCTGAGTAAACTAAGTTCAAAAGTTACGTAATACACGTATTTCCAAATGCCGATGATACAGTATTGCTATCCACATCACAGACTGGTATATAAAACCATAACCTCAACCCAAAGAAAAAGTGTAAATAACAACTTATATCTTAACATAAAAAGTATTTTTTTTTTTTTAAAGTAAAGATCCCTTTTCACGCCTTAGGCGCATCGGGCAAATGGGAAGAGCATCCCATATTTTTACAGACCAATCGGCATTAGATGGGTAATTTGGTCAGCATTACGCCGGCGGTCTTGACTTCCCCAGGACAGCCAACCTGGTAGCCATTTTAGGCTGGGTCGACCTGCGACGCCCCATACCATCATAAAAATCCACGCAGCCAGCAGTGGGTTTCGATTGTGGCAGGTTGGAATTACGAGTCGTACTCGGGTCATTGATTTTAAACAATGGTGACACAATGAAAGAAATTAAAGGACGACTATCAGTTGCTCTTCAAAGACTAAAACAATTGAATAAATTATGGAGTGGGACAGACAGAACTATACAAATTTGATTTCTAAGAGCATATATCTTTCTCATTGCAACATACGCCTTCGAGACCTGGATGGACACTTACAAAACAAGCTGAACGGGACATAAATGCCTTTGAATGCGAATGTTATAGACGGGTTCTAAGAATATCATAGGCGAAGAAAATAAACTTCAAGAACTGAATTCTGAAGAAGGTTAGCTGCGTATCCTTTACAGGACGTTGCAGAACCAACTCCAACAGCCCCCTGGCTGTTGTGTGGTTTTTCTAGGCAAATTTGTGTCCAGTAGTTTGCCATTGCGTTCTGGACAGTCGGCTTTCTTGATAGCACCGTCGAAACCAACGCAAGGTCCATGGCCAGCAGCTGGGAATACTGAAGAAGACTGGCTATTGAAAACGATAAAACACTGAAAATTAACAAATATTTGTCACTTGAAACCTCACGAAAGTTTAGAGAGAACAATAATGGAGGAGTATATGCCTGGAAAGATAGGAAGTGGAAAACCAAAGAGACGATGGAGGCAGGATGTGGCGGATGATATTCAGATAGGTGTATCGGACGCAGGACATCTTGCTTGCGATCGATAAGTTTTCCGGAGGGTTGATTTGGGAGCAAGGTTCTGCAAAAGACATGTTACCGACTGACTGACTAAATACATGTATCTTCTTCTTCTTCCTCTTCTTTTTCTTCTTCAGCATTCCGAGCCCTTAAGGTTCACTAATATCACCCGCATCCACTCATCTCTCTGGTCGGCCATCTTTTTCCAGCTGGTTACACCAAGTGTTTCTAGTTCTGTCTGGATATTATCTCCCCATCGTCTTCTTGGTCTGCCTCGTGGTCTACAACCATTCAATTCCCTCAGAACTTAGATCAGGTAACTGACGAGAAAGAAGAGGAGGAGGTAAGAAGAAGAAGAAGAAGAAGAAGAAGAAGAAGAGGAAGAAGAAGAAGAAACCACTTTTCGAAATGCACGACAATGATATTTGGTCATGACACCTGGTAAAATGCCAGCGATTGTTCGCCTGACAAAAGCCTCAGACACAGAACCGTTAGAACGTAATGCTGTAGCCTCTGCCACGATTCTCAGTAATTTCTACGAAATTAGCACATGCAAACAGAAGAACGCCGCTAAACAGAAGAACGCCGCTAAACAGAAGAACGTCGCTAAACAGAAGAATGCCGCTAAACAGAAGAACGACGCTAAACAGAAGAACGCCGCTAATAGAAGAACGCCGCTGAACAGAAGGACGCAGTCGGAAATCTAAACCACGACATTAGAGCAGGGGACATATGGCTCAAATAACCGCCACAAATACCTTTCATAGCTACATTTTGTGTTTTTAAATTGAGGAGGTCAGAAATAAATGCTCACTTAGCAAGGAAGTGTTGACAACTGACTACGCAATAGTCACATCGGCTTAACTAGCTCCGGAAAACAACACTTATCTGATAGTTTAGGGCCCAGAGTGCTATCGATTAGCGAAAATAGTTGACTAGCTTGTTATTAAATCGTCGACGTCAAAATACGTGAAAAGTACATTATCTGCGGCTAGTGATCTCTTGCGACAAATAAGTAACTCCTCTCTCTCTCTCACTCACTCACTCACTCAACCTCTTCTCGTTCGTGTCCCTCAGTGTCTATCTGTCACTCACATTCTTTGTTCGTTTCACTCTACTGCATGTTTCTTTCTTTCCCTCTCTTTCTCCGTCTATCTCGCTTTCTCATCTGTCGTCAACTCTCGCTATCTCATCTGTCGTCAACTGTCGCTATCTCATCTGTCGTCAACTCTCGCTATCTCATCTGTCGTCAACTCTCGCTATTTCATCTGTCGTCAACTCTCGCTCCCATACCCCCCCCCCCCCGGCCACCCCACCCCCTGAGTATTTTCAATGTTATTAACTTGGAACATTAAAAGAAGACTGTTTTTCTTACCGAAGCTCTGCTGTTTTTCTTACCGAAGCTCTGCTGTTTTTCTTACCGAAGCTCTGCTGTTTTTCTTACCGACGCTCTGCTGTTTTTCTTACCGAAGCTCTGCTGTTTTTCTTACCAACGCTCGGCAGTTTTTCTTACCAACGCTCTGCTATCAATGTCAAACATGGACACTGTCTTCAGAAGACAGAAGAAAAACAAAATGTTTACGTACTAGGGTAGGTGAAACGAGGAAAGATCGACTTAGGAACTATGATATCAGAAGGAGAGTCGGCACAGAACCAATACTGAACTTTATAGGTAGAAAACAAATCAAACGCTTTGGCCATGTAACAAGACTGGCATCAGACAGGGCACCACAGAGTTGTACAGATACAGCGGTAACAGACCTAGAGGTCGACCACGCAGACTACGGACTGCAGAATATGAGACACTGAAAAGTACTTTACACGAAGCTAACAGAAGAGCCCGTTCTAGAGATCTTTTCATTTCCTGACGCCGTGAGGCATTGCAGGAGTAGAGAAAAGCAGAAGAAAAAAAAAATAAGAAGAAGAAGCAGAAGCAGAAGCAGAAGAAGAAAAAGAAAAGAAGAAGGAGAAAAAGAAGAAGCAGAAGAAGATCAACTTTGGACAACAGTTCTTTATGTATAAACACGACACATAAACCATGGCTCCGTTTTCTCTACCTTGCGGCTTGTCGGTATTGGGACGAAGAACCAGAACTATACGCTGGAGTTTACAGTCCGTTAATGCCATTGAGGAAGAGGAAGAAGTCAATACTGGATAATGTAATAACACACCGACTGTCAGAAGTATAGGGCGCCTCAAACTACCACTGTGCCTATTTGCCAGCACAGGGTCGAAGTGTGTGTGCTCTCTGCGGATTCATGGTTAAAACAAACATTTGGTTGCGAATCCTTTACACGACATTGCAGAACCAAATCCAAAAGAATTACCTTGGCTTCAGGTGGACCCATTCTTACTCTAAATCAGGGAAAGTTCTGGAAAGTAAAGGCGGCTGGCGTGATAGATCAAGATCATTTTTAGAAAGCAAAAACGTCCCGTTGAGTCGAATAAGAAGCTGCGACAGTGGGATCAGCAGGCGACCCTTTAGGATATTACCTCAGCTATTTTACAAGGCACAGGGCCCTTTCCATGCGTACTGGGCATGTAGGGCTAGTCCTATATTTATAGACCGCTCGGCTTTTGGTGGGTGATGTGATTAGCATCACAGCGGTCGCCTTTACTTCCCATGACTACATCTGGTACCCACCGAATGCTGTGTCGATCTGGAGGCCGGGATCATGTGTTCTTTGGGGGGGGGGGGGGAACGTTCAGCACCTTCAAGATCCGAACTCACGATCTTCCGATCCGCAAGCGAGCGTCTAGCCACTACACCACCCACCTATTTTAGACCTAGACTTTATTATTTGAGACAATACATCCACGAGAAAGAAGGAGTTAAAGAGAACGCTTACTTAGGAAGACAACGGACCATGACTGAAGACCATTTGAGACCTCAGATACCCCCATTATAGGCCAGTTTGGCTGATCTTTTTGTTAGAGAATAAATATTGAAACCCAAACTGACAAAATAAGCACTTTAATGCAAAGATAGCAACAAGCTAAAAAAAACACACACACAATAACACGAAAGAACCGTGTCCATGAATTGGATGAAACTATAAAAGTACACACTCAATACTTGTACCATTGCCACAGACAGATAATTTGTTATTTGATATTTTGTTATTTTTATGCTAAAGCTGCAGAGACAATGTGCCGGAGGCGAATGTTGCTATCAACACAAACAGAACAGAGAAAACGTGATGTATTCAATTATGTTTGTTTTAAGCGAGCTGCTTTTCATCGCTGCTTTTCATCTAGTTTTGACAAGGGGGGAATTATTGGTTTGTTTGTGACGTATCATGTTCTGTGTCGACGGACGTATGTGGACAAAATGTATAATGGATACAGATATGTGTGTGTGGAGATACCTGGATAATGGATACAGGTGTATGTGGAGAGACGTGGATAATGGATACATGAGTGTGTGGAGATACCTGGATAATGGATACAGGTGTATGTGGAGAGACGTGGATAATGGATACATGAGTGTGTGGAGATACCTGGATAATGGATACTCGTGTGTGTAGATATCCCTGTATAATGGATACTGGTGTCTGAGTGTGTGGAGATACCTGGATAATGGATACTGGTGTGTGTGAAGAGACCTGGATAATTGATACAGGTGTGTTTGGAGCTACCTTGATAATGGACACGTGTGTGGATGGAAATATTGGGATATGGTCACCATGTCTCAGGAAGAAAGGGTCCATCTAGGATGCAGGGTAGTAGTAGTATTAACAGAAAAAACAGTAGGATAAGTAGTATTAGTAGTAGTAGTAGTAGTAGCGGCATAAGTTGTAGTAGTAGTAGTAGTAGTAGTAGTAGTAGTAGTAGTAGTAGTAGTAGTAGTAGTAGTAGTAGTAGTAGTAGTAGTAGTAGTAGTAGTAGTAGTAGTAGTAGTAGTAGTAGTAGTAGTAGTAGTAGTAGTGGTAGTAGTAGTAGTAGCAGCATAAGTTGTAGTGGTAGTGGTAGTAGTAATAGTAGCAGTAGTAGTAGGAATTATAGTAGTAGTAGTAGCAGCATGAGTTGCAGTAGTGGTAGTAGTAGCAGTAGATGTCGTAATAGTAGTAATAGCAGCATCAATTGTAGTAGTAGTAGTCGTTGTAGTAGTATCAGCACCAGCATCAGTAGTAGTAGTAGTCGTAGTAGTAACAGTAGTAGCAGCAGTATTAGCGGCAGCATTAGCAGTGGTAGTAGTAGTAGCAGCATTAATAGCTGTAGTAGTAGTAACAGCAGTATCTGTAGCAGCAGAAGAAGCAGAAGCATATCAGTTATAGTAGCAGTAGTAGTATTAGCAGCAGCAGCACAAGTAATAGTAGTAGTAGTAGTAGTAGTAGTAGTAGTAGTAGTAGTAGCAGCAGCAGCAGCAGCAGCAGCATATCAGTTATAGTAGCAGTAGTAATATTAGCAGCAGCAGCACAAGTAATAGTAGTAGTAGTAGTAGTAGTAGTAGTAGTAGTAGTAGTAGTAGTAGTAGTAGTAGTAGTAGTAGTAGTAGTAGCAGCAGCAGCACAAGTAGTAGCAGCAGCAGCAGCACAAGTAGTAGTAGCAGCAGCAGCAGCACAAGTAGTAGTAGCAGCAGCAGCACAAGTAGTAGTAGCAGCAGCACAAGTAGTAGTAGCAGCAGCAGCAGCACAAGTAGTAGTAGTAGCAGCAGCAGCACAAGTAGTAGCAGCAGCACAAGTAGTAGTAGCAGCAGCAGCAGCATAAGTAGTAGTAGCAGCTGTAGTAGCAAACATGAGGTTTGAGCTGCATTATCTTCACAGCACTCCGTACAAATTAATAGCTGCTCAGACTCCACTCTCAACATATATCAAATTTCAACATATTAATCAGAGTCGTGTGGTTAATAGTGCCTGTCCTATGCTGGTTAACAAAACTTCTTGTCCGTGCGATTTGATTCTTATCCTTGTCTATGGCGGCCTTGCACCAAATTATTGATTTCTTAGCAGTGATGTGGAGACGTTGCTTTCAAAATTTTCGGAACGCCCTATCTCTCAAAGGGCATTAACGATGTCAGCGTGATCTATAAGCCGGCCATCTGCAACTAATGCAGAAACTGCCAGTCTATCGCCTCTTTCATTACAAACGACACCTGAATTACCTGTGACAAATATGAATGATACCGCGCAGAAGAGTTTTTGCAATAACTCAATACAGAAGAAGAAAAAGAAGAAGAAAAGAATAAAAAGAAGAAGAGGAGGACTAGAAAGAAGAAGAAGAAGAACAAGAAGAACAAAAAGAACAAGAAACAAAAAGAAGAACAAGAAACAAAAAGAAGAACAAAAAACAAAAAGAAGAACAAGAAACAAAAAGAAGAAGAAGAAGAAGAAGAAGAAGAAGAAGAAGAACTTGAGTTAGAAACATTTGAACACTTACGGGTTATAACGGTGTGCCTAGATGCTGATACGTTCAAAACCTCAAATACTTGTATTTTTATAACCAATTCGTAGCGGATGGATGACACAGTCACGTGACACCGACAGACTATACTTCAATTGCCATTATATGTTATCTGTCGGACAAAGTAAATTTTTAGGGGAACCCAATACTAATAATAATCGGCTCCAATGCGGCTTCGAACCCCGACCCCCAGACCAGCGGTTTGAAACTTTTTCTCAGGTCGCTCCAACCTTGCGTATATGGCAAGAGCCCCACGCAACCACTGAGTATCTGACAAGGCCTTCACGCCCCCTTGATGTGTGGCAAGATCCCCCCCCCCCCCGCCCCAACATAACAATAGGTGATTAACATAGGATGGCGGTAAAACTAACATTAGTCTCCCCATGGACCGACCATATACACACTGGCTCACTTCTGATTGGTGGTTCCTGAGCCACGTGTTCTTCGCACAAGGTTACGGGGTGTTCCGCAATGCCGTTGATATCGCGTATTGTATATTTCAGCACGCCAGCGCTTTTGCTATCCCAAAAACATAAAGAAACTGGGTCTAACACAAAACTCCTAGAGAGAGTTGCAACGTATGTCACAGGCATTCTCTTTCTCGGAATAAAAACGTAACTACAAGACATCACAGAAACCAAACAACAGAGCGGTACACAAACGTAGCCTTCAGGAAAGTTGACCAGCCCAAAAAACTTGTGAATGAAAAGTGACCTACTCTGTTTGGGAAGACTAACGTGAAGCTAACGAGGATGGCAATACATTCCGCAACAAAGAAAACAGCAAGTGTGGCGCTATACTATACGTGTTAGTCAAAATGTGTTCTTAATCAATAATTAAATGCGTGTACATGCGTGTCTGTCCTAGGGAAGTAAAGTCGGCCGGCGTAATGCTGACCATATTACCCACCGAGTGCCCATTGGTCTGTAAAAATATGGGTGCTGTTCCCATATGCCCGATGCGCCCAAGGGCGTGTAAAGGGATTTTTACCTTCCTTTTTTTTTTTTACTTGTACATGCATGTTTTCATAGAAACTAGACTTTATAACAACAGGAGCACATGCTGCTACTGAAAATGAAAATATCCTTTGTCGTTTTGCTTAACAAAAAGTTTCAAAAGTGTGTATTTAGATGTTAATCAGTCGGGGTTTCAACATTACCACAACCGGGTTTCCCCATACTTGCTCCGTTCCTGTGCGAATCAAATGAAATGTCCCTCACTGTTGTAAACGAAAAACTTGTGAATAAACATTTAGTTCCGGAACAATCCAGAAATATGTGCACGCAGTAAATGTATTTAGAATTAAACTAAAACAAAATGTAAGTATACATAACTTTTTCAAGTACAAATGAACTTGCCTTCAAAATTACTTCACCCCACCCCCTCCCCGCACCCCTTTTCCACCGCCAACCAGGTTGGGGACAACTCTCCTAGAAGATGAGGTAGCCTGGACTCCACATAAACAATAACGTGACACTGACTAGAAATAAAACAACCTGAAACATAAAACCGTAAAAGATGCCCGAGATATAAAAAAAAAAAAAAAATAGGAATAAACTCACAGGGAGCAAGTACAGCAGGGATCTACCAGTCATCAGTAGAAATTATCCTCGTCGACACGCGTTTCGGCCCACGATTCCTAGACGCATTCGGAGGTGGGCCCTCCTGAGTTCATGAAGCTCAGGGCTGGTTCCCTGCTGCACGAAATTACCTGATGGTGTTTTACTTTCGGCCAGAGACAAGACGACTTGGTGGTTTCGCAGAAGGTACTGTGAGATAAGAAATCGCCGCGGCAGCCTAATTAAAGCAGTCAGCATGCCTGGACGACCGAGCGACAAGCTTACGTTTGGTTTACCGGACACATGTTGGACTTTTATTAGCAGGTGGCAGAGGAACACTGGCAGTCAATTCGGACACGATGGACTTTCAAGGGGTGAGAAACCCTTTTCCACTAGACACCCGGACCAGCTCACCGAGGCCCGTCCCCTACGTTGTTGCATTGCGTCCAAAGCCAGCTAGAGGCCCTTTCGGCTACCTCTCCCAGTTTTTTGATGGTTCGTTTCCGTTCATTACCGCGCAATCCTAGTTCTTTTACCACATTGTAGAGCGAAGTGGAAACGAGGCCTCTCGCTCCCACTTCGACGGCAAAGACCCGTAATGTGTACGACTCGTTTCTCCTCAGACCGGCTGCTAAATCACTGTACTTCTCGAGCTTGTACAAGTGATTCTCCTCCATACGCGACTCAAACGGGACGGTCAACTCAATCAGGATGAGCTGCCGTTTTTGCGCAGAGTGTAGAACTATGTCCGGTCGCAGGCCGGTTTTACGGATCAACTCGGGGTACCGTTCATGGCCTGGCAGATCAACCGCCAGTAACCAGTCCCTCGCAGAGTCTAGCACAGATGGAGCGAATGCGTTTTGGTTGACCTTACCTTTTGGAACCTGCCCAGCCTTGAGGAAACGAATGGGGACGATGCTAGAACTGGCTCTGGCGTTAGCCCTCATTCTAGCCTGGTCGACAACGGCTGCTAACTCTTTTAGCACCTTGTTGTGTCGCCAGGTATATCGGCCTTGACCGTGCCCGGCTCTCTAGCGAAGTTGGTTAAACCTGACTTTCGCGGCGGCCGGGTGACGAACTCCTAGTGGTCCGGGTTCACTCCCGGGGGTAGGCAGAAAAGCCACATTTCTCCCAGATTAACGGTACCTATAATGGAATCAAGGCCGAAGGGTTGCGATATCCATAGTACCGAGCCAAAGGGTTTACAACTCATGGTTTCTGGATACGTTAAAAAAAAAAAAAAAAAATCGGCCTTGACCTAGGGCTTTCCTGCACGCGGACAGGACGTGCTCAAGAGTTTGCTTCGATTTGCACAACGGGCAAGTCGGATCGTTGGTCGCAGACCAATTAGCCATGTTAACACCGGACGGTAATACATCGTTCGCCGAACGAACGATAAAGCTCAGTCGCAGCGGGGTCATCCGCCAGATCTCACCCCATGTGAGTATTCTTGGCAATGCTCTCTCCAGGCTGACCCAATGGCCCTGCTGCGACTTCTGGGCTGCTTTGTGGACCCGAACCTCGTTTTCGTTGTCCCTCACCGTTTGTATTACCATGTCTCGGCGCTCTTTGGCTGAGGCCTTTGACCACCAATTGACCTTCCCGTGCCCTAGGCCTCGACGGTCGGTTTGAGTGTATCCCATTATCTCTCTCAATTTTAGTGCATTCTGGGCAGATTCTATCGCATCGAGGATACTCCACTTCCGGCCAGTCTTTAGAGCGGGCTGGACAGCGATGACAATTGGGTCTGAAGACTCGCGTAAGAGCATGGCGAGTCTTACCTTGCCGACTTTAAACTCTTCGGTTATTGATTTGAACGGAAGTACCAGCTTAGCCTGCTTACAATACACAGCCACGTCGGTCAGACAAGGCGGTGCACCAATCCACTTTCTCAAGGCTGTGTTGATTTTCTTCTCCATGGTTTCCACTGCAGTCATCGTCACCTCATAGACTAGTAGTGGCCATAGGAGCGTCGGAATCAACATGAATTGGAGACACCATACCTTGAATTTCCCGACCAGCCTGCATCGCTCGATCGCGAGCAGGCCTGTAGCCAGTGACTCGTGTATTCGCCGGACTTCCGCTCTGTCAGATAACTTCGAATCGTAAACGCGACCGAGGCTCTTCACCGGTTCCTCCAGAACCGTGGGGATCTTGTTCCTTGCCACCGTAAAACTGGTTGCCGACACCTTGCCCTTAAGGATTGACAGATTCCTCGACTTCTGCGGTTTGAACTGCATACCGCTCCATTGGACCACCGCGTCCAATCTTTCCAGGATCGTGCGGGCAGACTCCTCGCTGCCAGTTATAATAGTCGTGTCATCCATAAAGGCACGTAATGGTGGCATCCAGTGGTCCCCAATTTGAAGGCCCTGTCCGTAGCCGGCCGCCCCGTCTAACATGATCTGCATTGCCATAACAAACAGTGTGGGTGAGATCGTACAGCGCTATCCCAATCTGCAACTCAGTCCACCTCGTGATAAACGTCGAGGTAGAGAAGCGCAAATCGAACTTAGAGAAATATTGCTCGATCATTTGATTGATCTGTGCGGGTACGTGAAACATGCGAAGGGCTCGCCACAGTAGCTTATGGGGGACTGCCCCGTAGGCGTTGGCTAAGTCCAACCATATTACGTGCAATTGTGTTCTCTCATGCTTGGCTCTCTGGATAGCCTCCCAAATCATGGTCGCGTGTTCAAGGCACCCAGGAACGCCTGGAATACCACCCTTCTGAACACTTGTATCTATGTACTTGTTAGTCATCAGATACTGTGTGAGCCGGCGAGCCATGACTGAGAAGAATATCTTACCCTCGACATTCAACAGCGAGATGGGCCTGAATTGGGAAAGACTCTTCGATTCCTGCTCTTTGGGAATGTAGACCCCATTTGCCTTTGACCACTCTGGACATATGTGATTACGGATCCACGCTTGTCTCAACAAGACGTGAAGCATTTTTAGGATTTTCGGGCAGCGCTTGTAAAAAACGTACGGGACACCGTTCGGACCTGGGGCAGACTTGCCGCTGGCCTTTTTCACAACTTCCTCAACCTCAGACCAAAGGGGAGGTACCATTTTAAATGGTACCTTCGGCACCGAAGGCTGCTTGAGACCGCTAAGGATCTCTGGATTGTCATCGAGAGGCTCTCTCCTCTTTTTGTTAGAGTACATCTTGCGTAGATGTAGCTCAAGTTCTTCCTGACTGACAACCAGAGTCCCAGACTTCGGTTGCTCGAATAGACCTCGGGCAAACTGATACGGGTCCCTAAAGAATTTATCTCGCTCCCTTTTGGTTCTACGTCTATTGTTACAGAAACGTTCGGCGCGACAGAGGGCACTGTGTTTGTTCTTTAAATGCAACCAAACTTCGTACAGCCCCTCCCGTTCGCTACCTGTAGCGGCTTTGAACCGTTTTCAAAGGGCATTCTTGTCTGCCCGACACTTCAGAATGTCCCTCTGCCTCCTGCTAGTATTCTGCTTGGCACCCGGCTGTGCCTTTACTACTGTCCCGAACTCGCGGGAGCAGTGTTCATATATTACATCACAAAATTTTGTAAGCTTGTCGCCTAGCGACTTCTTGTTTAAATCATGTTTAAGTACCTCACATAATGTAGCCTCCAACTTACACCACACCAACCTCTCGCTCGCAGGTGGAAACCTGATTCTGGAACGCACTTCTTCAGAAATCATCAAACGTGCTCCTCCGCAGTCGACGTCATGGGCCTCTCCGGGCGAGTGGGGTTCACCCTGCCCGTCGTTCCCTGACGACTCAGAAACTACCACAAGAGTAGTAGTTTTGCGACGGCGTTTACTGCGTGGAGCACCCTCGCATTTCATTCTTCCGGCATGCGTTCTCAGACCATGCAACCCCGTGAAGCTTTTCCCACATGTACAGAGCCAGCCCGGACGTTGGGCGAGTATCTAAGTCCGGGGGCTAGCATAGTCGTCACCGAGAGTATCAATTGGATTGGGCCCTTCATTCTCCCCCCCCCCTTTTCGGAGGGCCCTGGGGGCATATTTCTTTGTGGTTGTACGAAATCGGACCCAAAAAAACTAAGAAGCCGACGAGATGTAATGTCGTTAAACTAGTTAAGGACGCGCTGTCGCAACCTGAAACCTGGAGCTAACACTGGATATAGTGCACAGGATTCAGGGGCACGGGAGAACTGACAGAAAATGTACAAGGAAGAAACTGGGCCCGGCCAGACTAAAAAAAAAACAAAAAAACCACTAATCATATATTATATAAACTAAAGGACACTGATACGTGCACACACACACACACACACACACACACACACACACACACACATATATATATATATATATATATATATATATATATATATATATAAAAACACCTCTTAATCAATGGCTTTTATTCAAGACGTATTACATGATTACTGTACACACACACATACACAGGGACTAATAATAATGTATCATATAAGTTGAACACATTAAATTACGGGCAGTCGCAGATAGTATTGGCGAATGTAGTAGTGGTTTGTGTAGCAGTGGGTGTAGTAATAGTAGTGGTAGTAGTAGTGGTAGCAGTAGTAGTAGTGGTAGTAGTAGTAGTAGTAAGTAGTAGTAAGTAGTAGTACTAGTAGTGTTAGTAGTAGTAGTAGTAGTAGTGGTGGTGGTAGTAGTAGTAGTGTTGATGGTGCTGGTAGAGGCAGTAGTGGTGGTTGAGGTAGTTGTGGTAGTAGTAGTGGTGGTGGTGGCAATAGTGGTGGTTGTGGTGGTGGTGATAGTAGTAGAAAAAAGTAGAAGAAAAAGAAGAAGAATACAATGTAGCAGTAGTAGTGATGTAATTAAAAAAAACATTGTAACAGCTACAATCGCTCCAGTAGTAAATGTAGATGTAGTATTAGCAGTAGTAGAATTAGTAGAAATTGTAGTAGTAGCACCAGTAGCAACATTAATAGAAGTAGTAGAAGCAGTAGTAGTACTAGCAGTAAATGTAGAACTAATAGTAATGGTGTAGTAAAAACAGAAACAACAGAAATAGTCCCAATAATAGTAGACAAAAATGTTTTAGGCGTAGAAGACGTTGTAATAATCATAGAAATGGTAGTATTACGAGTAGAAAACGTTGTAATAATAGCAGAAATTGTAGTATCAAGGGTAAACATCGTTGTAGTGACAGTATACAATGGCTGAAGTAGCAGCATCAGCAAATAAGTTGAATAATTAGGTGGGAAGAAGTCCATTTTCATAACATCTAAATCAATCGAATGATTAATGACCTCTCAGTGGACATCGACAAATCCAGCAACACAAGGCGAGAAACAATCAAACACAGCTATTCTTCCGGAAAGTCTCTTCCTTCAAAGGGACTTGTAAAAGTGTTTAAGACTCGCCAAATCTCGAAAAATGATGGACGATTTCTCCGGAAGCTAGGTCCTCCAGGACCTAACCTAAGCGCTAGTTTGGCGACAATACGGTGACAAAACAACAAACAAGGTACTTTCTTAATAGCCTATTACAAACAGGGGAAATTCACAGGTCACGGGACAGTATAATATTTCACGGGGTAGTAGATTAAGCGTATAGTTTTGGTTGACTTAGAAGGAGACTTAACAGACTGCAATAATTGGAGGGGAATTACTCTACTCTCAGTACCAAGCAAAATATTTTGTAAAATCATCATAATGCGGCTTGAAAAAGGAGTAGATAAAAGCCTACGAGTGGAACACGCAGGATTCAGAAAGGGCAGAGGAACAACTGAACACATCTTCGCCATACGTAACATTTTAGAACAATGCAATGAATGGCAGAGAAGTATATATATTAATTTTGTGGACTTTGAGAAAGCTTTTGACAGCGTCCATAGAGACGGTCTCTGGAAAATGTTACGACATTATGGAATTCCAGAAAAAATAGTCACCATAATTGCTCTCTTCTATAAAGACTTTTCCTGCAGTATAAAAAATTACAATACATCTTTCCCAGTAAAGACGGGTGTAAGACAGGGATGTGTTATGTCATCTCTCCTCTTCAACCTTGTGATTGATTGGATACTAAAGAACACAGTACACAGGACATTAAGAGGCATACAATGGACTCCATTCACCATGCTTGAGGACCTTAATTTTGCAGATGATATAGCACTCCTATCACATAAACACGAACATATACAAGAGAAAAGTAACAGACTACACTGCACAGCAGAAACGGTGGGACTGAGAATAAATACAAAGAAAACTAAGATCATGACAAACAGTCCAAACCAACAACCAGTGACCATAAGCAACCCATCACTTGAAAATGTAGAACATTTCACATATCTTGGCAGTGTGGTGTCCCTACTGGGAGGGACAGAGAAAGACATACAGTCACGCCTGAACTAGAGCTGCTTTTGGAAGGATGAGGCAAATCTGGTAATCCAACAATTACTGCAGAGGAACAAAACTCCGACTCTACAAGAGCATCATTCTGCCAGTTCTTCTTTATGGAGCGGAATGCTGGAGAATGACCAAAAAGGATGCACACAAGCTGTCCACCTGCCACCATACATGTCTACGTAGAATTATCAAAATTTTCTGGCCAGATACAATCTCAAACACTAAACTACTTCAAGCCACAAACCAAGAAACTTTAGACAGTATGATTACCAAGAGAAGATGAAAATGGCTTGACCACGTTATGAGAATGACTTCTGATATACCTGCCAACACAGCTCTCACATGGACAACAGGAAGTAACGAGTTTTAGCTATAGGCAAACTGTTCCATGCAGACTAGGATACAAATACCTTTACTTAATAACTCTCCTTCGTTGCTGTCTGAGATAAAAGTAACGAGTTTTAGCTATTGGCAAACTGTTCCATGCAGACTATGATACACCTGCCTTTACTTAATGATTTCCCCTCGTTGCTGTCTGAGATAGACGTAACGAGTTTTAGCTATCGGCAAACTTTTCCATGCATACTATGATACAAATGCCCTTACTTAATGACTTCCCCTCGTAGCTGTCTGAGATAGAAGTATAGAGTATTTGCTGTCTGAGACAGAAGTTATTGTTAGACATAAACTGTAAATGAAATAAGAGTTAGAATGAATGAAAGCAGTCAAGACATCATCATCATGCATATTATCCATCTCCGTGTGGAGTTCCGCTCCACATCCCATTTCATCATCAAGTGCCTTGCCGACTGGCGTCGGCGATCATGCCTCTCCACAATCAGCTACTGCTTGTATCATTTTGTGTGTTGACACACCTTCCTTCAAAGTCAGGGTGCATGTGATTGACAGGCTAGAAACCAACAGTCTGCATGTAAAACGGACGGGCAGCAAAAAACTCATGTTCTGAAACCAGCCCAAATTCCACGAGTAGACGAATACCCAGAACTTTCCCCAAAGTCTACAGCCGCTCACACCGAAAACCGAGCCCTTGTTTTCTAGACACAGCCCCTGGTGTTTTTCTCTAGCGAATGCGGCCTAACTCTAACCCAGACAGACATATATTCAAACATACATACATATACACATACATACATACATACATACATACATACATACATACATACATACATACATACATACATACAGGCAGACAAACAGACCTGCAGGCAGGCAGTCATATACATATATAGATAGATGAATAGATAAATACACAGATAGACAGACAGACAGACAGACAGACGGACGGACGGACGGACAGACAGACAGAAAGACAGACAGACAGTTAGACAGACACACAGACAGACAGACAGGCAGACAGACAGACAGACAGACAGACAGACAGACAGACAGACAGACAGACAGACAGACAGACAGACAGACAGACAGACAGACAGATAGATAGATAGATAGATAGATAGATAGATAGATAGATAGATAGATAGATAGATAGATAGATAGATAGATAGATAGATAGATAGATAGATAGATAGATAGATAGATAGATAGATAGATAGATAGACACACAGACAGATACATAGATAGAACGACATATAGACAGACAGACAGACAGTTAAATAAAAGCAGGTGGTGTGGTAAGCATTTTGGTTCGGTGATAAATAGCTGTGTCATATTTAGACGATTACAACATCCACATCAAACGACAGCAAAGAAACACCTCATCCAGTCAGCATCTTTGTCATTACAAAAAGTGGATCGCAATGCATTCGCAGATAGGGACAATCCTTTTAAAAATATACTTTAAAAAAAAAAAAAAAAAGTCCCTTCTCTCTCTGTTAAGCCTTCCTCCCCCCCCCCCCCCCCCCCCCTTTTCGCCTTCGTCTCGTTACAAGACCTTATAAAATATGTCGGTTGTCTTCAGTTTTTACCACTGGAGAGTTTCTAGGGATTTCGTGGCTTCCAGATGAATGATCTTTGTCTAGGATTTGGTTTCTTTGTAACTGATGACAGTGTCATATTGGCAGTATTTGAGTTGTCTGCTAGTTTTAGTTTGGCTAGCACAATATTTCTTGGAGACATCTGAGATAAATAATCTCTTTCTGTGAGACTCTTTTATAGTCTTTCTCTGACCTGCTCTCTCCATCTTTCGGATTCTCTCTCATTTTAGCTGATTGATACATATTCTCTCTTGCTCTCTGACTTTCTTTCTTTCGGATCATCTCTCCTATCTTATCGAAGTCGTTTTCATATTAAAACCCACTCTGGCTTGTAGTAGTAGTAGTAGATCTTTACCCCACTAGGGCATCACACAAGCGATAAACACCCGATGACACAAAGTGCCACCATGCGGATAAGAATCACCCGTGGAGAGGTCCCAGAAACCGCGTTCAGCCATTAGACCATATTTATGGTCGGGCTTTATTTTACTGTGACACTATCTTTCTGTCTATCTCTCTGTGTCTATCCGTCAAATATTAACTCTCTCGCACATCTGTCATTCTTTCTGTGTATGTATGTATGTATGTATGTATGTATGTATGTATGTATGTATGTATGTATGTATGTATGTATGTATGTATGTATGTATGTATGTATGTATGTATGTATGTATGTATGTATGTATGTATGTATGTATGTATGTATGTATGTATGTGTGTGTGTGTGTGTGTGTGTGTATGTATGTATGTATGTATGTATGTATGTATGTATGTATGTATGTATGTATGTATGTATGTATGTATGTATGTATGCATGCATGTATGTATGTGTGTATGTATGAGTGTATGTATGTGTGTATGTATGTCTATCTATTTACGAACCCACCCACCTACCTATATATCCATCAACAATATTCTAGAAAGAATTTGGTATCCGTTTTTACGAGCCGGAAAAAGGGGCCGGACTTTTTTCAAAAAGGACCTTGGCTCCCAGGTCGACCCAGCCGTGAATGGGTACCTAGTACAGCCCTAGGAAGTGAAGGCGGCCCAGGCGTGATGCTGACCACATCACCCATCAAGTGCCGTTGGTCTATGACATATAGATCTAGCCCTATATACCCAATACGTCTGAGAGGTTGGAATAAGGTCCTTTACTTTACTTTTTACCATAAACCTAATGAATCACAGAAAGGAACCTGATCCCACACATAAAGATCTCGCTTTCCATTACCGACGTAAGATTTAAACCGTTATCTGTCAGGCGAGTAGGATAATCCCTGATCAATTACACAAAATACTTGAATTTTCAGTTGTTTATTAGTTCGCTTGGTGCAAATATTCGTTACATAGCAGCTAAAGCTGCTTTATGGGCTGTCGACGCAGTTTCGCAATCCTGGTACACCGTAAATTACGGAGTAGAAGTGAACCTCATCAAATGGGCTCAACATTCTGAGCTTGAACTGTATCTAATTATCGCTTTTAGTACCCGTCATATAAGTCGACTCTAGTGTTAGAACAATTTTAAGGCTAGAAAGTAGCGGTACGTGGGCTAGAAGTCAGCTGCGTGTGATTTGGTAGAACACTGCTTTGCGAGGAGGATGGTGGGGGGGGGGGGTGGGAGGCGAGGGAAAGATAGAGGGAGGGGGACAGAGGGACAGATAGACAGAGGATAGAGAGAGAGAGAGGGCAGTGGAGAGAGAGGGGATAGAGGGGAGATAGAAAGAGGATAGAGGGAGAGAGAGCAGAGGGAGGCAGAGAGAAAGAGGATAGATGGCAGAGAGAGGATAGAGAGAGGAGATATAGAAACAGATGTAGGGAGAGAGATAGAGAGAGAGAGAGAAAGAGAGAGAGAGAGAGAGAGAGAGAGAGAAAGAGAAGAGAGAGAGAGAGAGAGAGAGAGAGAGAGAGAGAGAGAGAGAGAACCTGAACGAACTTTACTTTCAAAGGGTTGAGAATTGGGCACGCAGGCCCGTCCAATATTTTGCCCTTCTGGCCTCACTATATACATACATTCCTCCATTCATACAACAGTCAGCTTCAAAATAACATAAACAATCCACATCTAATTCGTACTCGCAACTGCTGGATGAGGAGCGTGACAGACAGACAGACAGACAGACAGACAGACAGACAGACAGACAGACAGACAGACAGACAGACAGACAGACAGACAGACAGACAGACAGACAGACAGACAGAGATAATAGACAGACAGACAGACAGACGGACGGACAGACGGACGGACGGACGAACAGACATAATACATACAGAGAGAAATAAATAGATAGATATACAGATAAACAGACAGACAGACAGACAGACGGGCGGACGACGGACAGACATAATATATACAGAGAGAGAAAAATAGATAGATATATAGACAGACAGACAGACAGATAGATAGATAGATAGACAGTCAGTCAGACGGATGGATGGACGGGCGGAGGAAGAGAGGGACAGAAGACAGACAGACAGACAGACAGAGAGGTATATGTTTAAAAAAAAAAGGACAGTTTGATTTAGAAAGTAACATTAGTTGCATGTCGCTCAGGGAAAAGGAGGGGGGTGGGGGGGGGGGGGGGGGGGGGGGGGGGGGGGGGAAGTCGTCGGAAACAAGACACAGTGTTTATGTTTGGTGGTTTTTTCTAGGAAGTTTTACGTAACATCCAAACACGTCTTTACTCCTAGGAAAATGTTACATGCACATGAACCTCACTGGTCTACTTACATTCTAATGCTTTAAGGTTGGGTCGACCTAGAAGCCAAGGTCATTGTGAAAAAAAGTCCAGCTCCATTAGGGTCTGAACCCACGACCTTCCGATTCGCAGGCGAGCGTCTAGCCGCTAAACCATGACGGCTGCCATACAGCTATATCATAGTTATATTTGGGCACCACAAAACGGCCAGGAAGCATCCTTTAATCGAGTGAGGGTGGATGTCTAAGATGAGGAGGCTCTTTTAATAGAAGAACAAGGGCGCTGTGAAAGCAGACAAGAAAACACAAGCAAAAGGGAACTAGAGGGTGGGGTTACAAACACGAGCAGAAGGGAACTAGAGGGTGGGGTTACAAACACGAGCGGAAGGGAACTAGAGGGTGGGGTTACAAACACAAGCATAAGGGAACTAGAGGGTAAGGTTACAAACACGAGCAGAAGGGAACTAGAGGGTGGGGTTACAAACACGAGCGGAAGGGAACTAGAGGGTGAGGTTACAAACACAAGCATAAGTGAATTAGAGGGTGGGGTTATAAACACAAGCATAAGTGAATTAGAGGGTGGGGTTACAAACACGAGCGGAAGGGAACTAGAGGGTGAGGCTACAAACACAAGCAAAAGGGAACTAGAGGGTGGGGTTACAAACACGAGCAGAAGGGAACTAGAGGGTGAGGTTACAAACACAAGCATACGTGAATTAGAAGGTGGGGATACAAACACAAGCATAAGTGAATTAGAGGGTGGGGTTACAAACACAAGCATAAGTGAACTAGAGGGTGAGGTTACAAACACGAGCGGAAGGGAACTAGAGGGTGAGGTTACAAACACAAGCATAAGTGAATTAGAGGGTGAGGTTACAAACACAAGCATAAGTGAATTAGAGGGTAAGGTTACAAACACGAGCAGAAGGGAACTAGAGGGTGAGGTTACAAACACAAGTATAAGTGAATTAGAGGGTAAGGTTACAAACACGAGCAGAAGGGAACTAGAGGGTGAGGTTACAAACACAAGCATAAGTGAATTAGAGGGTGGGGTTACAAACACGAGCGGAAGGGAACTAGAGGGTGAGGTTACAAACACAAGCAAAAGAGAACTAGAGGGTGAGGTTACAAACACAAGCAAAAGGGAACTAGAGGGTAAGGTTACAAACACGAGCAGAAGGGAACTAGAGGGTGGGGTTACAAACACAAGCATAAGTGAACTAGAGGGTGAGGTTACAAACACAAGCATAAGTGAATTAGAGGGTGAGGTTACAAACACGAGCAGAAGTGAATTAGAGGGTGAGGTTACAAACACGAGCGGAAGGGAACTAGAGGGTGGGGTTACAAACACGAGCGGAAGGGAACTAGAGGGTGGGGTTACAAACACGAGCGGAAGGGAACTTGAGGGTGGGGTTACAAACACGAGCGGAAGGGAACTAGGGGGTGGGGTTACAAACACGAGCGGAAGGGAACTAGAGGGTGGGGTTACAAACACGAGCGGAAGGGAACTAGATGGCGAGGTTACAAACACGAGCGGAAGGGAACTAGAGGGTGGGGTACAAACACGAGCAGAAGGGAACTAGAGGGTGGGGTTACAAACACGAGCGGAAGGGAACTTGAGGGTGAGGTACAAACACGAGCAGAAGGGAACTAGAGGGTGAGGTACAAACACGAGCGGAAGGGAACTAGATGGCGAGGTTACAAACACGAGCAGAAGGGAACTAGATGGTGAGTTTACAAACACGAGCGGAAGGGAACTAGATGGCGAGGTTACAAACACGAGCAGAAGGGAACTAGATGGTGAGGTTACAAACACAAACAGGAAATAGTGTGAGCTTATGTAATAGCAAAGGGTAGAAAGGTTGAGAGCCTATGCTCCACTAGAGGATTTGCCAGAAAAAGAAGAATGCGCCTTTGTTTATAATGCGCCTGTTTCCGACCTACATACGACCTCAACGATATTGATCATCCAGCTTGGCAGTATAAAGAAATGTTGACAAAAACACAAAAACAAAAAAACAATTATAACATAAAGTATATTTACCCCATCAAGATTACAGAAAAGCAATTAACTGCCCGTCTCGACTGTCAGAGTATTGTCAATCCTGCCCTGCCTATCCGCGATATTCGTCGAATTATTGGCTTTTAGCTAGAATTTACAACCGGTCTACGCCTGTGAAGGCTGAAGCACAGTCTATTATTCTCATTATACAGGGTCATATTAGCAATACTGAACGAGGGCTAGAGAACAGACTTATTACCACTCAACAGCATGTCGTAAAAGGCGACTAATTAAGGTCTCACTGATATGGGGTGTGCTTGGCCTGACAGCTTTGCTATACCCGCAAATATTTAAAGAGAATATAATTTGGCAACAGCCCTTTGGAGGGCGAAAGGGGAAAAGGAAAAAGACGATAACGCCGAAGACGGAGAAAAAAGGGATAATAATAATAATAAAATAATAATAATAATAATAAGAAGAAGAAGAAGAAGAAGAAGAAGAAGAAGAAGAAGAAGAAGAAGAAGAAGAAGAAGAGAAGAAGAAGAAGAAGAAGAAGAAGAAAGAAGAAGAAGAAGAAGAAGAAGAAGAAGAAGAAGAAGAAGAAGAATAAGAAAGAAGAAGAAGAAGAAGAAGAAGAAGAAGAAGAAGAAGAAGAAGAAGAAGAAGAAGAAGAAGAAGAAGAAGAAGAAGAAGAAGAAGAAGAAGAAGAAGAAGAAGAAGAAGAAGAAGAAGAAGAAGAAGAAGAAGAAGAAAGAAGAAGAAGAAGAAGAATATATTCTTTATTTGTGTGCTTAACTCGCTCACCATAGTGTATAATTATTTCGTATCAAGGACAGCAAAAAGCACTTTTTAATTACTACAGGAGAAAATCGCTCTTTTTGAACTTCAATCCCATAGACAAATTTTTAGATAACCGTGGATCGCAATTAAGTAAAATATTTATATTCTACAAGACACTGAACATAAAAGAAATTCGGATCGTCAACAGTATCGATCTTGAAAACGGAAATGTAAGGTTTCAATTCTGTCGAATCAAAAGTAAAGGGTTATTGAAGTCGGCAGTGTTGGTCGCAGATATCGCAGTCTAGTCGGAAGCCACAAAACAAGGTGAACAAGGGTGAACGTAGAAGACGCACAAGTTGAGCAGTGAAAGAATGAAGAGGACAAATAAGAAGAAGAAGAAGAAGAAGAAGAAGAAGAAGAAGAAGAAGAAGAAGAAGAAGAAGAAGAAGAAGAAGAAGAAGAAGAAGAAGAAGAAGAAGAAGAAGAAGAAGAAGAAGAGGAAAAAAGAAGAAAAAGAAGAAAAATAGAAGAAGAAAAAGAAGAAAAAAGAAGAAGAAGAAGAAAGAAAAAGAAGAAGAAGAAGAAAGAGAAGAAGAAGAAGAAGAAGAAGAAGAAGAAAAAGAAAGAAGAAGAAGAAGAAGAATAAGAAGAAGAAGAAGAGAGAAGAAGAAGAAGAAGAAGAAGAAGAAGAAGAAAAGAAGAAGAAGAAGAAGAAGAAGAAGAAGAAGAAGAAGAAGAAGAAGAAGAAGAAGAAGAAGAAGAAGAAGAAGAAGAAGAGGAAAAAAGAAGAAAAGAGAGGAGAAGAAATAGAAGAAGAAGAAGAAGAAGAAGAAGAAGAAGAAGAAGAAGAAGAAAGAAGAAGAAGAAAGAAAAAGAGAAGAAACGAAGAAGAAGAAGAACAATAAGAAGAGCAAGAACAAGGAATGAAGACGAAGACGAAGAAGAAGAAGAAAAGAAGAAGAAGAAGAAGAAGAAGAAGAAGAAGAAGAAGAAGAAGAAGAAGAAGAAGAAGAAGAAGAAGAAGAAGAAGAAGAAGAAGAAGAAGAAGAAGAAGAAGAAGAAGAAAAAGAAAAAGAAGAAGAAGAACAAGAACAAGAACAGGAAGAAAAACAAGAGGAAAGTAATAACGGTTAAGAAAGAATCCTAACCTATGAAGAAGTTTGAAGGTTACCAGGGATTCATTGACTGCTGTGATGGGCGACATAATATTCAAAATGTCTAACGAAATAAACAAAACAATCCGGAGATCGTTCCGGGTTAATTTAAAGGGTGGTTCAAAATGAATCTGAAACAGAATATATCTTGTGAACTTCACAAATATTAGGATACTGAACACTCAGTATTCATCGCCAGATGACAGACAAAACAAATACAAGGTTGCCGTAAGTGTGGAAAGTAGAAGCGAGGCTATTTAGTTAAATGTGACGGCGCACTTGAAAACTAGACTATGGAAGCAGTATCATCACCTGGGTGTGGAGAAAATACAAAACTGTATGTGGACAAATAAAACGATACTATCAATCAATGAATAAGTTAATCAGTCAATAAAAAAAAAAAAAAAAAGTCTATTAACCAATCAGCATGTCCTCTACAGAACATCGCACTCTTTTTTATGGCGAGTTTGAAATTCTCTTTATTTGTATCTAGTTCTCTAGCCCCATGTGCTTTTCTAGCCAATGAATATTCATTGTCTTGTATCCACGGTTCGCGAAGGTCGGCCTCTACTTCGTTTTCTGGAACCTGCGTCCTCCATCACTGTTCCGTCCAGACTCCCATCGTTTTCCGGAAACTGCGTCCTCCAGCATTGTTTCTGTCCACATTACCATGACGACTGGCATGTCCAAAACACCTCTAATACTATAAGTAAAGTAAAGTAAAGATCCCTTTTCACGCCTTTAGGCTCATCGGGCATACAGGAAGAGCACCCATATGTTTACAGACCAATCGCGTGTTTTGAGAAACAGGAAGGCTCGATAACAGCTTACCAAAAAATTCGAAAGAGACAGCGAACACTTTTTGGTCACGTTTTGAAAAAGAAGGAAATTAGAACATTATGCGACAAGTGGCGAAGATCTGTTAGGGGAGTGGGTGTTCAGAGGAAGACCACGCGCAACGATTCTAGACAGCCTTTTTTCATGTCAACGTACCAACTGATACTGTCAAAGATCACAGATTGTGGAGAGCTCAGTCAGCAAGGTACTTCGGTTAGGTTTACGTTAGTCTCCCCAAATAGAGTAGGTCACTTTTCATTCACAAGTCTGTTGGGCTGGTCGAATTTCTTAAAGGATCGCGGATGTGTTAAGCTCTGTTTTTTGCTTTCTTTGATGTTTTGCATTTACGTTTACATTCCGAGAAAGAGAAGTGCCTGTTACATAGGTTGCATCACTCTCTATGATGGTTGTGTTAGGACCAGTTGTTCATTGTTTTTGTTATTTGTTCCCTTCCGTAAACCGACAAAAGTAGGAAATACAGACGTGGGATCTATAGTCAACTCTGGAAGGGACACAAGAAAAATCCGACTGAATGAGGATGTCCCAGACTTTCGCAGAAGAGTGTCTAGCCGTTACACCTTCGCGGCTCCCCGATTGAAAAGTCAAAAGGGCGGACACCAGTGTAACAAAGACAAATGGAGTTTGCACCCAAGTCAAACCAGCCTCCTCCATTTCATCACGGTTTGTTGATAATATCGATGCGTGGCCGGCTTTTGCGGTACATAAAAGATGTCATTCAATTAAAATATCGTTTAGCACAGGTATCGTTATGGCTTGTAATCTCACCCGCCAATGGCACGTCGCTGATGCATGATGGCATCGATGGCAAGTCGGTAATCGATTTGTCATTGCAGGTTATTATTAAACATTTCTAATTATAGCACCATCACTACTACTGCGGCTACAAGAACTACCACTACATTCACAAACAACCAGGAGCTACCGCCACCACCAGTATCACTACTACTGCCGCTACAAGAACTACCACCACCTTCACCAACAACAGGAGCTACCGCCACCACCAGTATCACTACTACTGCCGCTACAAGAACTACCACTACCTTCACCAACAACAGGAGCTACCGCCACCACCAGTATCACTACTACTGCCGCTACAAGAACTACCACCACCTTCACCAACAACAGGAGCTACCGCCACCACCAGTATCACTACTACTGCCGCTACAAGAACTACCAACTACCTTCACCAACAACAGGAGCTACCGCCACCACCAGTATCACTACTACTGCCGCTACAAGAACTACCAACTACCTTCACAAACAACAGGAGCTACCGCCACCACCAGTATCACTACTACTGCCGCTACAAGAACTACCACTACCTTCACAAACAACAGGAGCTACCGCCACCACCAGTATCACTACTACTGCCGCTACAAGAACTACCACTACCTTCACAAACAACAGGAGCTACCGCCACCACCAGTATCACTACTACTGCCGCTACAAGAACTACCACTACCTTCACCAACAACAGGAGCTACCGCCACCACCAGTATCACTACTACTGCCGCTACAAGAACTACCACCACCTTCACCAACAACAGGAGCTACCGCCACCACTAGTATCATTACTACTGCCGCTACAAGAACTACCACTACCTTCACAAACAACAGGAGCTACCGCCACCACCAGTATCACTACTACTGCCGCTACAAGAACTACCACTACCTTCACAAACAACAGGAGCTACCGCCACCACCAGTAACACTACTACTGCCGCTACAAGAACTACCACTACCTTCACCAACAACAGGAGCTACCGCCACCACCAGTATCACTACTACTGCCGTTACAAGAACTACCACTACCTTCACCAACAACAGGAGCTACCGCCACCACCAGTATCACTATTACTGCCGCTACAAGAACTACCACTACCTTCACAAACAACAGGAGCTACCGCCACCACCAGTATCACTACTACTGCCGCTACAAGAACTACCACTACCTTCACAAACAACAGGAGCTACCGCCACCACCAGTATCACTACTACTGCCGCTACAAGAACTACCACTACCTTCACCAACAACAGGAGCTACCGCCACCACCAGTATCACTACTACTGCCGCTACAAGAACTACCACTACCTTCACCAACAACAGGAGCTACCGCCAACACCAGTATCAATACTACTGCCGCTACAAGAACTACCACTACCTTCACAAACAACAGGAGCTACCGCCACCACCAGTATCACTACTACTGCCGCTACAAGAACTACCACTACCTTCACCAACAACAGGAGCTACCGCCAACACCAGTATCAATACTACTGCCGCTACAAGAACTACCACTACCTTCACAAACAACAGGAGCTACCGCCACCACCAGTATCACTACTACTGCCGCTACAAGAACTACCACCAACTTTACCAACAACAGGAGCTACCGCCACCACCAGTATCACTACTACTGCCGCTACAAGAACTACCACCACCTTCACCAACAACAGGAGCTACCGCCACCACCAGTATCACTACTACTGCCGCTACAAGAACTACCACCACCTTCACCAACAACAGGAGCTACCGCCACCACCAGTATCACTACTACTGCCGCTACAAGAACTACCACTACCTTCACCAACAACAGGAGCTACCGCCACCACCAGTATCACTACTACTGCCGCTACAAGAACTACCACCACCTTCAACCAACAACAGGAGCTACCGCCACCACCAGTATCACTACTACTGCCGCTACAAGAACTACCACCACCTTCACCAACAACAGGAGCTACCGCCACCACCAGTATCACTACTACTGCCGCTACAAGAACTACCACCACCTTCACCAACAACAGGAGCTACGCCACCACCAGTATCACTACTACTGCCGCTACAAGAAACTACCACTACCTTCACCCAACAACAGGAGCTACCGCCACCACCAGTATCACTACTACTGCCGCTACAAGAACTACCACCACCTTCACCAACAACAGGAGCTACCGCCACCACCAGTATCATTACTACTGCCGCTACAAGAACTACCACCACCTTCACCAACAACAGGAGCTACCGCCACCACCAGTATCATTACTACTGCCGCTACAAGAACTACCACTACCTTCACAAACAACAGGAGCTACCGCCACCACCAGTATCACTACTACTGCCGCTACAAGAACTACCACTACCTTCACAAACAACAGGAGCTACCGCCACCACCAGTAACACTACTACTGCCGCTACAAGAACTACCACTACCTTCACCAACAACAGGAGCTACCGCCACCACCAGTATCACTACTACTGCCGTTACAAGAACACCACCACTACTTCACCAACAACAGGAGCTACCGCACCACCAGTATCACTACTACTGCCGCTACAAGAAACTACCACTACCTTCACAAACAACAGGAGCTACCGCCACCACCAGTATCACTACTACTGCCGCTACAAGAACTACCACTACCTTCACAAACAACAGGAGCTACCGCCACCACCAGTATCACTACTACTGCCGCTACAAGAACTACCACTACCTTCACAAACAACAGGAGCTACCGCCACCACCAGTATCACTACTACTGCCGCTACAAGAACTACCACTACTTCACCAACACACAGGAGCTACCGCCAACACCAGTATCAATACTACTGCCGCTACAAGAACTACCACTACCTTCACAAACAACAGGAGCTACCGCCACCACCAGTATCACTACTACTGCCGCTACAAGAACTACCACTACCTTCACCAACAACAGGAGCTACCGCCAACACCAGTATCAATACTACTGCCGCTACAAGAACTACCACTACCTTCACAAACAACAGGAGCTACCGCCACCACCAGTATCACTACTACTGCCGCTACAAGAACTACCACCACCTTCACCAACAACAGGAGCTACCGCCACCACCAGTATCACTACTACTGCCGCTACAAGAACTACCACCACCTTCACCAACAACAGGAGCTACCGCCACCACCAGTATCACTACTACTGCCGCTACAAGAACTACCACCACCTTCACCAACAACAGGAGCTACCGCCACCACCAGTATCACTACTACTGCCGCTACAAGAAACTACCACTACCTTCACCAACAACAGGAGCTACCGCCACCACCAGTATCACTACTACTGCCGCTACAAGAACTACCACCACCTTCACCAACAACAGGAGCTACCGCCACCACCAGTATCATTACTACTGCCGCTACAAGAACTACCCACCACCTTCACCAACAACAGGAGCTACCGCCACCACCAGTATCACTACTACTGCCGCTACAAGAACTACCACCACCTTCACCAACAACAGGAGCTACCGCCACCACCAGTATCACTACTACTGCCGCTACAAGAACTACCACTACCTTCACCAACAACAGGAGCTACCGCCACCACCAGTATCACTACTACTGCCGCTACAAGAACTACCACTACCTTCACCAACAACAGGAGCTACCGCCACCACCAGTATCACTACTACTGCCGCTACAAGAACTACCACTACCTTCGCCAACAACAGGAGCTACCGCCACCACCAGTATCACTACTACTGCCGCTACAAGAACTACCACTACCTTCACAAAGAAAAGAGAAACGGATGTCGTACGAAGCAGACTGACTTGCATCACTTGATGAGACTCAAGACTGTTGAGGAGCAGTTCGTCTTATGCCCTCCCCCTACCCCCCAAAAAAAGCACTGGAACCTACATGGAGACAACTGAACCACCCTAACCCTAACCCTAACAAGCCCCACACACAAAAACTAGCATGTATTATCACGCAATCGACATTTTCAGCAACAAGCTAATGGTCTGCGTTTGGTGCAGGACGTGCCTAGCAAATAATAGAACAACACTCAGCTTACGAATGAAGGTAGAGGCGGTCACTGCAGCTTTTCACTGGTTAGAGAACACATACACACACGCGCGCGCCCACAAACACACACACACACACACACACACACACACACACACACACACCGTGATTGGAACTGACTCGAAAAGCATGCTGAGGAAGGTCGGGACAAGCATACTTTGTGCTGAGTGGCCGGGGGTCATGCCGGTGTGTTGGAAAATGAACAGCCCGACAGACTAGCTGGCTCTACACAAACTGGTGAAATACTGATGCATGATAAGGCAGGCGTCGTTAGAGATTGTGGGGAACAGAGATATTAAAATACGAAAACAGAAGGCAAGAGGAGTTTTCAAAGCACTCAGAAATTTGTGGAGGTCAAAATATTTTAAAACATAAGTATGTAAGTGAAGTAAAGATCCCTTTTTACGATTTTAGGCGCATCAGGTATATAGGAAAAGCACCCATTTGTACTGACCAATGGCACTAGGTGGGTAATGTGGCCAGCATTACGCCGGCCGTCTTGACCTCCCCAGGACATACATCCTGGTACAGATTTTAGGCTAGGTCGATCTGCGACGCCCCATACCATGATAAAAATCCACGCAGCCAGCAGTAGGTTTCGATCGCGGTATGTTGGAATTACGAGTCGGACTCCTAAGCCACGGACGCTGCCCAGTTAAAACATGCTAAACTTAAAATGTGTAATTCTAATATCAAATTATTACTGGGAGCGGAAACGTGGGGAGAACTAAGGCAATTAATAATAAACTACATACTTCAATGGACTGCTGCCTCGCCCAGAATTTACTGATTTGATAGAATCATTTATGCTAAACTTCAAGGAAGAGCTCAGCAAATTCCAGTGAGCAAAGAGGTAAAGAAAAGACGCTGGCGCTGGAGAGGAAACGCGTTAAAATAACCTTTCCAAGGTATACTAGAGTGTTTTTGCACTGGAACACAAAGGGGCACAGAAATAAAAGCAGTCTCACACACTCATTTAGATGGGAGCTAGAGAGTTAAGCAGACGAGGGGGTGGGGGGGGGGGGCGCATAGAGTGAGCTGCATGCAACTGCAAATGAAAGGAAGACAGTGTGAGCTGGCTTAGGGCCTATACTCCATTGGTGAATCGAAGGCAGAAAAAGGAACATAAGTATGTCCTACATAGTTAACTTGAAACATATCAGAACAGCATTATGAAAAACAAATGAAATCTACATATCAAACTTGAAGCATATCAAAACAGCATTAGGGAAATAAAATGAAATCTATATATAAAACTTGAAACATATCAAAACAGCACTATGGACACAAAATGAAATCTACTTCTAAACTTCAAGCACATCACAACAGCATTATGGATACAAAATAAAATCTACATAATAAACCGGAAATATATCAGAACAGCATTATGAGAAACCAAATGAAATCTACATATATACCTGAAACATATCAGAACAGCATTAAGAAAATACAACGAAATCTACATACTAAACCGGAAACATCAGAGCAGCACTATGGGTGACAAAACGAAATCTACATACTAAATTTGCAACAAATCAGGAAAGGCATTATGGAAACAAAATAAAATCTACACACTAAACTGAAAGATATCAGAACAGCATTATGGAAAACATTACAAAATCTACATACTAAACCGGAAACATATCAGAACAGCATTATAGGAAGCAAAACGGAATCTACATCAAAACTGGAAACATATCAGAACAGCTTTATGGGGGGGGGAATTTACATATCAAACAGAAAACATATCAAAACAGCATTACGAGGGGGGGGGGGGGGGAAGGGGGGGGGGTGAAAATTAAACGGCAGCCTTACAGAAATTAAGACATATTTACAATGTGTGCTAGAAACGTACTAGAAAGAGGTCCGCGTTTGTGGCGTAGGCGTTGCGAACGAGCTTCGTAGTCCCGGGGCGCCGGGTTCGATCCCATCTGCAGGTCTCGCGCCTTGCATTGGCTAAGACAGTGGTATCCTGAAGCCGACTGTCCAGAAAGCAATGGCAAACTACTAGACGTAAAATTGCCTAGAAATACCACACCACCCCCTGGAAAAAAAATATGGAAAGAGTACAGAAGACATTATTATCCTCTCCGCCCCTTAAAAAAAAAAAAAAAATACAATGAAATTGGTTTCTACACACAAACACATAATACAATTCTTAAAAGTACATAGGCCATTTAAAGTACCCTTAAAAAATAAACTCAATCGGGCAAGCGAAACAAAGTCAGAAAACTGCGCGCGAATGGATCTGGTTTTTATCCAATAAAATAATTGATTGGC
>CAJHNH020008312.1:32500-45000 GCA_905116865.2 Candidula unifasciata | reverse complement strand
TGTACTATTGGTATTGAGGATAGAATCCAGTCCGTATAAACGTTTGTTGGATACCCCCCCCCCCCTCTTGCCCCCCTTACGCCCCCCCCCTGTACGTCCGTGTTTCTTGAACCCATTTGTTTCATATTTTAGTACCTGTGTGGTGATTCTCTGCTCCTTTTTTCCAACGACCTGCCCACTATTTGTTGTTGTTGTTGTTGTTGTTGCTAATACCAGTGGTTGCACAGATTTTCTCATATTCTTTCGCTATTCTGGTGTCATCCCATTTGATGTTCATCAATTTTCTCAGGCATTTGTTATTCATCAGGCAAATGTCACAGATGCAATTTGTGCAACACACACCATCTGATTTAGTTAGTTAGTTTTGCCAGAAAAGCTTATTCTCGCGAGGGTTTCTGTAGCAAAGAGTTTACACTTTGTGAAACACATACCATTTGATCAGTTAGTTCGCCGTAATATCTTTTTCTCCTGCAAGTTTCCGTAGCTAAGGTTTTACACTTTGTAAAACACACACCATTTGATTAGCTTGTCGTAATATCTTTTTCTCCTGGAAGTTTCCGTAGCTAAGGTTTTACACTTTGTGAAACACATACCATTTGATTGGCTTGTCGTAATATCTTTTTCTCCTGGAAGTTTCCGTAGCTAAGGTTTTACACTTTGTAAAACACATACCATTTGGTCAGTTAGTTTGCCGTAATATCTCATTCTCCTGCAAGTTTCCGTAGCTAAGATTTTACACTTTGTGAAACACATACCATTTGATTGGCTTGTCGTAATTTCTTTTTCTCCTGCAAGTTTCTGTAGCTAAGGTTTTACACCTTGTGAAACACATACCATTTGATCAATTAGTTTGCCGTAATATTTTATTCTCCTGCAAGTTTCCGTAGCTAAGGTTTTACACTTTGTGAAACACATACCATTTGATTGGCTTGTCGTAATATCTTTTTCTCCTGGAAGTTTCCGTAGCTAAGGTTTTACACTTTGTGAAACACATACCATTTGATTGGCTTGTCGTAATATCTTTTTTTCCTGGAAGTTTCCGTAGCTAAGGTTTTACACTTTGTGAAACACATACCATTTGATTGGCTTGTCGTAATATCTTTTTCTCCTGGAAGTTTCCGTAGCTAAGGTTTTACACTTTGTGAAACACATACCATTTGATTGGCTTGTCGTAATATCTTTTTCTCCTGGAAGTTTCCGTAGCTAAGGTTTTACACTTTGTGAAACACACCATTTGATTAGTTAGTTTGCCGTAATATCTTATTCTCCTGCACGTTTCCGTAGCTAAGGTTTTACACTTTGTAAAACACATACCATTTGATTAGTTAGTTTGCCGTATTATTTGATTCTCCCGCGAGTTTCTGTAGCAAAGGTTTTACACATTGTGAAACACACACCAATGATTAGTTAGTTTGCCGTAAAATCTTCTTTTTTTCCCCTGAGAGTTTCCGTTTTTTGAAACACATACTATTTGATTAGTTTGCCGTAATATTTTATTCTCCCTCGAGTTTTTGTAGCAAAGGTTTTACAGGGATGAGGAGTGGGAAAAGAAGTGGTGCAACGTCATACCCTACTCCTTTCTTCTCCGGCCCTGGGATCGACATGGTAATTGAGAACACACTGCACGACTGTGCAGAGCTTGCCCCTGTTTAAGTTCAGACAGGTTTTATTAGGACTTCATACGGTTACGTAATAATATGATATTTAATTGAAGTTCGTACGTAGGTATTCAGTAAGACGGTTTAGACGACGGATCAACATCACGGCACAAGAGGTTACCCATAAGTAATCTGTGCACGAAATCAGTAGCTCCAGCGAGGTTATTAAAATACATTGGGCAGATTTTTAACTATGAATTTTACCAGGGCAGCGCCATTAGGCTACTCTTTTCGATTTCGAACTACCAAGGGATATTTTAACGTACGCAACAATACACACGGGCGTCCGATCTTACTACCCAAAGACCAGGAGAAATTACAAGAAGTCCCCGTGAAAAAATCTCACTCTTTACCGTGGTCTGAACCTGGGACCTCCAGCACTCGAGGCGGACGCCATTTCAGTAAGAATACTCAGGGAAAGAGTTATCAATGAAACAGAGTCCAACTGCTTATAAGAAATAATCAGAACACTAAATAATATTAACGCAGGTACGAAACAAAAAATTGAGATGCACTTTTGAGCTGGAACTAAGCAGACAAAAGAACCAAGTAATGCTCATCTCCACAAACAGTGATGGAAAATATCACAGGAATACCTGAAATGTCCCCTTGGAATTGATGTCTTAATGTCCTCTTGAAAGTATTCTCGAACATCATTTACAAATAACACCAAAGTGACTTTTTGTTCTCAGCGACCCCTTTCTGGTGAATGTACAGCTGTTGAGACATCAACATGTGATTTTGAAACTGTGACAGTATTCAAAGTACTTCAATAGTTGGGACAGGTCTAGAATGGCTCTGTCAAAGTTTACAAGACAAGAAGTCAGGGGACTGTACTGGATCACGTCGCACATGTTTAGAAGCTTGAGAATAGTTGGCGAGGGAAGGAGCGGGTGAATGTGTTCAAGCAACAATCAGTTTTGTGAAGGGTTCTGATCACATCAGGGGTCCTGTTCACGTTTGCCAGACCATGTATGCACTACTTGACCTTTCATTTCATACTTTCTCAGACTCTTCTACGTCGAAGGGGTGTCCCGTTGTCTTCTCTCCAATTACATCAGCGCCGATGTCGCGTGTTCTATACTACACGACGACACAGCTTTCAACGACCCCAGAATTAAAAAAAAAAAACCGGCCACAACCAGCTCCCATCACGGCGGTCTTAGAAGAATGTGTAGCGAGAAGTGACCAGGTGATCTGTTCGACTCTCAAAACTCAGCCGAGTGGCCAGACGGACACACAGTCAAACTGGTTACATTGGAACTGGAACTCTGCGCTTGTTGCTGAATGTGGAGACGGCGCGCTTATGGGAATTTCCAGAGTGCCATGATGTCGACTCTTAACTGATAACTCATAGCGTCGGACACTGTTGCCGATGTTCGCATTCTCCTTGAACCTGTATTTATAAATTAGTCGTCGTCCAGCCTCTTTGCGTCATCCCAATTCTTCTTCATCTTTAGCTGTTAATTACTCTTTCTACTCTTGTCTTTATATTTGTCTCATCCTCTTCGCCCTCTTTAAAACCCCAAGTTGTCAAGATCAAAGACCACCCAGCATTTGAGTTTCAAAGCATGAAAGTTGCATCTACATCAAGCCTGAACAACATTCAGAGGAGAGCACTTGAGTTCGGAAATCTGGAGATCCATTACTTACATATACCAGAGCCTATCCACCAACCCACACATGCAGAACCGGGCTGAACTTCGATCAATAACGTCTAGAATCACTGTGAGACCTCACCGACAGTTTTATACACATCTGTATGACATGTCTAACCTGCTCTCATTACAGGAAGACAACTGTCAACCCACTATGGCCACACGCGAAATATTTGAACAATCTCCGATCTATTTAAACGTCGAAACTGTTTTCAGTAATTTTCGACGAAGTTAAAAAACTGACGTTATAAATAACTAGCTCGGATTACGCCTAGCCAAACTAGAACAGAGGCCTATTCACCAAGAAAATGGTTCTTCGCTGTTTTTTTTCAGCACATTACGCCGGCTTCGAGAATTGGTAGGGATATACTCATACCGTCCCATAGCATAGGGGGTTTACAGTTATGCTTAGTGGTAGTCGCTAATCATTTAACACTAGCCCTATCGTTAACACCCCTCCCCTCCCTATTATGGGACGATCTGGGGATTTTTCTACCAAATCTCGAAGTCGGCGTGATATGTTGAAATAACACCTTGAAAACACCTGGAAGATAAGGGCAGGAGAAACACACTGACATACATAATAGGAAGGAGCGGTCTGTTTTTTAGGGCAGGGACATTCAGTCAGAGAGCTGACGCACATACCAGAACCTTAGCCATGAAAATGGCGCAAAAAAGCTAGACCACAAATATAACCGGATACTGTTGGCAGCTTCGGTGAGCTAACAGCAGGGTGAACGTGGTTGAGTTGGGAGAATCAATGAGGAACTCCCAGAAACGTTAAACTGATCTTGACAATCAGCTAACCTGCGCATCAGCGCCAGAAGGGAAACCCAGAAACAGGCAGAGAGAGGGGAGGAGTTAAGTAGGAGAAGCAGGAGAAGGAAAAGAAGATTATAACAAAGCCAAAAACTACTCTAAAAGCAATCAACACACACTTCTAAAACACGAAACAGCAAAGTTGCGCAATATAAAGGCCAAATAATGGAACCATTGGGACAAGCGGTAATGGATTATCGCCTTGGGAGGAAACATTCGAGACAATGGTAATGATTTGTACTTGGGGCCGCGTGTCGATACAGAAGCAGCCCGGCTGAATCTGAATGACGAAGTCAGGACAACTGTACCACAGACAATAATGAAATGTGTACTGAATAAAACAAGGGAGATGACTTCAAAGGGTAGACAACTTCCATTTGAATATTGCGGATAGGTAGTCGATCGATGTTTGTTAGTCCTGCAAGTTATTTGTTTCTGGCAAAAGTTGGCTGTAATATTTATTCCTATATGCAGACCTAAAGTGAAGAGAGAGAGAGAGAGAGAGAGAGAGAGAGAGAGAGAGAGAGAGAGAGAGAGAGAGAGAGAGAGAGCGCGAGAGAGAGAGAGAGAGAGAGAAAGAGAGAGAATAAAATGGACACCACAAGAACAGCGAGGAAGAGGCAGGCCCAGAGGCATTTGGAGGCGAACCTATGAGTCCGAACTCAAGTCTACGCGAAATACAAAATTAGAGACTGGGATGATAGCTCAGAAGCGAAATATAGTGGCGATAGTTTGTCTCTGCCTTATGTGCCTCTGGGCGCGATGAGGATTGATTGATTGCAGACCTAGAGTATAAAAATCGTAGCTGAAAGAATACTGAGTGCATGAAACGACAACGTGAGCTGAGAATGTCACACAGAGACCTTCTGTCGGTGGCACAGGAACGGATAATTTATGGGTCTTCTTCTTCTTCTTCTTCTTCTTCTTCTGCTCTTTCATCATTTACCTCAACGAGGTGTTGGGGAAAGATGTAACGATCGTCCGTGCGCTTTTTCTAATACTTTGTACAAGTTGCTGTTCATTTCTGTTAGGTTGCTCCTGATAATGTCGCTCCATATCTTGCGTGGTCACTATATTTCTTCAAGAAATAAGCGAAAGATCGTAACAACAGTCAGGTGTCAGGAGAGCTCCCGGTGTGACAAAAAGAGATAAAATCAGAAATAAAGAAATTAGAAGAAGACTAAGACCGAAACCAGTCATAACGTTCATTTAAGAACAAAAAAATTAGATGGTTTGGCCACCTGACGAGAATGCTCTGGTACCAACTGCCACAGAGAGCCATGCTGAAACTGCGACTAACTAAATAACGGTAGAAGTGGTTTATGACGATGACGTCACTACATTTTGTCCATTTCGGCTCATTCTAACTTGATTCAACTCAAGTTCCCTCAAAAACCGACGCTGGGATATTCATTTTCTTGTTCGTATTCACCGGCTGTAAACTCTGGCGGAAAGTTCTGGTTGTTCGTCCACATCTGGACATTAGTCTTGTTCCATTACTTGAGTGTTGCGTGCACATCCATTTTACAGATCTGACTTAATTGTATGCAAACTGTTGGTTTCTCGCCACTCTGGCAGATACACTTCGACTTCCAGGGAACTTGGACACTGACTGCATCAATGTTCTCTAACTACTGGTTGCGAAAACACCCAGATGGATCATCAAGTATTTCTTCATAATCATGAAAACAGAGTAGGGAAAGGTAGTTCTTCTCTTTCGCGACTGCTTTTCGTAAGATTACCACCTCAAGGAAGAGAATCAAACCAGGTACAACTCCCGGAAACCCCGTTAAACCAATTTAACAGTAAAAAGTATGGCATTTGACGTTACCTAGCCCGTAGTTCGGTCGGGGCTAGGAATAAGGACACTAAATCATCAAGCAACTGTGTGATGCCTGCCAAGCCAGTGTGGTGTCGTACGCGTCAGATGTGCGTCGTGTTTTATTACCTGTCAAGTGGGCCTTAATTCGCAGGACCACCAAGGTGTCCACGATATGGAAATGACAGCCATCAAATCTAGCCACTCCAGCGACAGAGTCCGCAAGTCTCTCGAAAATCGCTTTATTTTCACTTTGGGCACTTTAACAGCTAGAGGACGGAACTGCCAACATAGTTTTATCTAACTTCCTAGGGGATTGAACTGCCCACGCAGTTTTATCTGAACCCTACAGTTACGACTCCTGGCATTCCCTGGCGGTATTTATTCTACTGTCCCACGTGCTTCACCAGTCTACTGACAAGACATCGACCAGGCTGCTTCGAACGAACGAACGAACAAACTTTATTTTCAAAGGGTTACAAATTGGGCACGCAGGCCTGTCTGACATTCGGCCCTTCTAAGCACTCATTTTTCAGAGTACCAATGCCTGTTATCTAAAATGCATGTTATGTATATAATAAAGAAATATTCATTATAGAATAACGCATACACACATCATGTGTACACATTCTTACACACTCACGTATATCTGCTCTTACATTTTCATATATGCACACTCATTTACTGACATACTTAATACATACATACATACATCTACATACATACACAAACAGAACATACATACATACATGCATCTACATACATACCCATACAGAAAAGACACACACATACATATATGAACATAAATCGAGATACTAAGTTAAGTTATTTTGTATATTTGTGTGGTATTGTTTTATTTAATTATGCGATGATGAAGGCTCTATAGCCACAACGTTCACGTTTTGTTTGTGTTCGTTATACTGTGAAGCTTGCTGATATCCTTTCTGTTCGGTTTTATATCTTTTCCTAATTTGGTGGGTCGTAGATGTAGAAATGTTGAGGAACACTGGACTTCATCATCCACTGAGAGCAGTTTGGTCTAAAAATAAATGTCTAACACGAAATCACTAGTCACCGTGGCAGAGCGGCTAGATGCGCGCCGCGGATCGGAAGGTCGTGGGTTCGCTTCCTGGCGAAGCCGGACTTTTCTTCAAAAATGACTTTGTCTCCCAGGTCGACCCAGCCTTGAGTGGGGACCGGGTGCAGTCCCGGGGAGTAGAGGCGGCCAGCGTGAATGATGACCATATCACCCATCTTGTGCCGTTGGTGTATAAAATATAGTTCTAGCCCTATATGCCTAAAGGCGTGGAAAGGGGTCCTTTACTTTTCTTGTTTTTACTTACCAAATCACTTTTACCACCCACTATTAAATGACGTCCTCTACTTTAATCACACATCTCCTGCAAAATAAGCTTCCCAGCCTTAATCTTCTTTTAACGACTGAGAGAAAGGGTAAATATTCGTATTTTCTAGCCATGCAAAAAAAAAAAAAAAATGAAGATAAAGTCTGTTACGGTAAAGTCGGGAAATGTGAGCTAGCGTCATTGCACACAGTTATAACCCTACTCAACTCTGTAGCTACAGCGACGACCCTCCATTTATCCCAGCGAGTTAACTCTGGTACCCATTTCCCAGAGGCTGGGTGAACACCAGAAACCGCCCGGTTTCGAACACCAGCCGTGGGATGCAGCGAGTCGCAAATGGATTTGAAAGCGAGTCTTCTATCGACTGCGCTAACGCGGTCACAAAGTCTGTATTCAACACGTAAAAGTAAAGTACCCTTTTCCCAGGCCTTCAGGCTCCTATTGGGAGCATAGGGCTAGACCTATATTTCATAGATCATCTAGTGAGTAATGTGGTCAGCATCATGTTGGCCGCCTTTACTTCCCATGACTGCACCTGGTACCCACTCAAGGCTGGGGCGACCTGGGAGCCACATACAAAGTATCCCTTTTTTACAGCACAGGGCTGTTCCTCCCTCCCCCCCCACCCCCCCCCCCCCCCATTCCTGGTGACCTCGATCATGCCACAAGGCCGAGGTGGTCAAACCTTCAGGAAGCAGCTCAGAGAAGACAAACGCACAGGTATAAAGACATAACACATCAAGAAGATGTCACTCAGAATTTAAAAAAAAAAAGGTATGTTTACCTAATCAGATAGATATTTGGAATCCCAATGAAACACAAGGAAATAATTTATGATATGCACAGGCAATGCAACGGTAGCTTTCACAAGCCCGAACGAATTATGCAACTCCAAACTATATTTAAAAAAAAAAAAACATAAAAAAAAAAAAATTACAATCATTAATGTCATTTTATTCTTCTTTACGTTCTCTTTTACTGCTTTGGGTGTCGAGGAAAATATAATGTCCTACTTCGTTCTCTTTTGGTGGCTTCGACAGACAGATCGTGATCTGATGTTATCCTTCCATATTTTTCTTGGACTACCTCTTGCTCTAGGTCCTTCTCCTCTTTTGGAAATGCCTTGTATGGTATTGCATCAGAAGATATTACCTCCAAGTGGGCAAACCATTTGATTTGTTAATAATTAATGTTATTGTATACTCATTTAATCTGCTGACGAAGGCTTTCTAGCCGCAACGTTCTGCTATCGTTTGCGTATATGATAATTTAAAGCTGAATGGTTCTACTTTTCGTTTAGTTTCGTATCTTTTCGTGATGTTAGTTTAATTGTAACAAACCTAAACACCACTAAAGACACGGAACAAAAGTTAAATGCATTCGAAAACATACGCCCCGTGCGAAAGTGGTGAAATTGAAACGGACGAATTTAAAAAAAAAAAAAAAAGGCAATCATATAAGAGCAATGGGCTAACAACCGTTTGTATCAACAAGTATCAGAACACCAGGGAACCAGACCTCCAGGACGACCCAGGGTGCGCTGGGAAGACAACATCCGACAGTCCCTAACTGACAGAGGAATGGAATGGAACAAAGCCAGAAAGAAAACTGCTAATAGAGACGTCTGGCGATCTCTCTGGCAAACCTCTACACCCCAAGGTAGAAGAGGAGCGACTAAGTAAAGTAAAGTAAAGTATCAGAACAAGAAGATGATAATATACTGGACACATCATAAGAAGACGCAGATACAGAATCATATTCCATTCATTTTCCCAGCTTGTCTAATCTTGTTTTCCTCATAAGGGGAGCTGCGTGGTCTTGCGGCATGGTGTCCGCCACGAGTACTAGAGGTTCTGGGTTCAATCCCCGGTAAGGGCTGGGATTTTTTCAAATGGAAAAGAGTAGCCTAACGGCGATGCCTGGGAAAACAATTTGGTGTGAAGAATTTACCCAAAGTATTTCAGGATCCTCAATAGTGTTACAGAGCCTGTGCCTGTGCACGGTGATGAGCTTTTTCGGACTCAGCCTTGTGTGAGAAGAAGAACGGAGCTCTGGTGGGCTACTAACCGTGTGCCATGATGTTGATTCGTTGTTCAAACCTCAAACTTCATCATAATGGGGTCCCGGAACCCACACGGGCAAAGGAGGAGAATCAAAACAGATCCCCCCCCCCAAGAAAAATTGATCACGTTCAACCTACTGCGAGCAGTATCGTTTATAACTATGGTATGGTTCCTTTGTGCCAATTATGTTGGCTAAGAAATGTTAACTGCACCAACACCAGTGACTTTTTTTTAGATCCAGAAGCCATGAGTTGTTAACCCTTAGGCGCGGTACTATGAATATCGCAACACTTCGGCCTTGATTCCATAATAAATATCCTAAATCTGGGAGAAATGTGGCTTTTCTGCCTACCCCCAGGCGTGAGCCCGAACCACAAGGAGTTCGTCACCCGGTCACCGCGCAGTCCGGTTTAGCCAACTACGCTAGAGAGCCGGGCACACCAATGACAAGGACCGGTAGTAGATAGTGAGGGTTGTTAGGAAGGGGGCTGATATGCACTATACACAATCACACACACATATATCGCTAAAAAGGCAATGAAATCGGTAATACATGGACCTGGGGAACAAGTACGACCACGAAAAACCCTAAGGTGAACATTGATAACTTCAGATAACTATACTGCAAGCTTCACTGGAAAGGTCACGGGTAGTGAGCATACTTTGGATCTTTTCTCCAGGCTATGCCGGTGTAGTGGGTAATGAACAAGCAGACAGATTGGCTGGATCTGCACCAATGTGTGGTGAATTGATACATGACAAGGCAGGTGTGGTCAAGGTCCTTTGGGAACAAGCTACGGAATCAGTAGAGAAACAAGATTATTATTGGCCTGGAGAGAATGAGGCATCTGGGTGTAACTAGAGGGTTTGGCTGGCTCACTACACTCAGAGGAAAGGCAAGACGGGCATATAAACAGATTGTGACCGGTACCATCAGTACTGGAACTCTGTCCTGGCTGCTGAAGATGAGGACAGAGTACACATGGGAATGCTCCGAGTGCTGTGATGTCAATTCTTGACTCAACTCAACTGTTAAGAGATAGCATCCATCCACGAAATCACAAGGATTGCACAAGACAGAACAAAAGTGAGGATTAAAAAGCGAGCCTAGTTTGACGTATAACGGCACATGATAGTGTTAATACTAGAGAGGTAACTACGCAACAAGCAGCATAATCAACAAATCACCCACTTACAAAAATGTAAACAAATTAATATTCTTTAAATGGCATCCCCCAAGCGCATATTTTCAAACACAAACACATAAATAAATAAAAATAAATAAATTCCCTTGCCACTCACCTCTTCCGTTTTCTCCCCCCTTTCAATCCATGTTTTCTACAACTTGTCTGATATTTCTGCACATTTTTGCTGGTTTCCCGCGAGCTCCAGTTTCCACACTTCTTCAAATTTCGTGTCTGACTACATCGTTAAATATTCTAAAACCTGATTCGTTCGCCTAATTTCTATATTTCATCGCCGTCTCTAGTTATAATTTTTGCTCGGGTATTAAAAAAAACAAAAAAAACAACAACAACAATTACTTGACGACATCATTATCTACAATAAGTTTCAAAATTAAGAAAGTGTTTTATTACGCAAGCTAGACTGTGAAGAAAACACACTAAATTATGCAGTTTATTTCATTATCATGTTTCATATACAGAACTATATTTCATTTTCATATTTTTATCATTATCGACCCAAACAAGACCGTGAAGAAAACACACTAAATTATGCAATTTATTTCATTATCATGTCTCATATACTTAACTATATTTCATTTTCATATTTTTATCATTATCGAAGATGTTGGGATGTTGTTATTATTACTGTTAGGGAGCAGCTGTGGTTTAGTGGCTAGATGCTCAGCTGTCGGTCCGAAGGTCGTAGGTTCAGGTCCTGAAGGAGCCTTGTCTCCCAGGTCGACTCAGTCTCAAATAGGTATCAGGTAAAGTCCTGGAAAGTAAAGACAGCCCGTGGACAGACCTAACAAAACAGTATTTCCCGTAGACTTGTTCAGCCTTACTACTGGAGCTGGCCGTGTTTCAGACTTGTCGGTGTAGCGTGGCACCCGAAAATTCTGAACACGCGCTGTCAACTGTATGATGACAACAGAGACACAATCTGAACTCTTCCAACCACAATGCAGAAAAAGCTGTATAATGCATGACAAGATATGGACTACATGATAGCTTTCATTAAAGCTAACGGCCTCTTTATGTTTTTTGACAGAATAAGAAAAAGAAGAAGAAGAAGAAGAAGAAGAAGAAGAAGAAGAAGAAGAAGAAGAAGAAGAAGAAGAAGAAGAAGAAGAAGAAGAAGAAGAAGAAGAAGAAGAAACGCCAGAGACGTGGAGTGGGTGCTTTACTTAAGTAGAAAGGGACTGACCAAGAAGGCAACTAATTAGGCAAAAGTCCCCAATACTGAGAGACGAAAATGTGTCAGCAGAAAGCAAACTAGAACTCTTTGACACAATCTTCTTGCCAACCCTGTGCTATCAATGCCAGGCCTGACCTTCAGGCGAATTAGGCATGTAGGGCTAGACCTATATTTTATAGACCAATCAGCACGTGATGTGGTAAACATCATGCAGGGCGCGTTTACTTCCCAGGACTATACCTGATGTGCACTCAAGGCTGGGTCCAGCTTGCCGCGAAGGTCATCGGGAAAAAGTCCGGCTGTTAGACTTATATGATGTAGACCAGTCAGTGGACGATGCGGTCAACATCACGCCGGGCGCGTTTACTTCCCAGGACTATTCCTAGTACTCACTCAAAGCAGGGGTGGCTTGGGATATACTCGGCTCCATGTCAATTTGAACCCACGACTACGAGCTTACTGCCACTACACCACGACGACTCCCATAAACATGTACATCTTGCAACGATAACCAAATCTTGTATAAGATAGTTGACCGCGATCAAACAACGAAGCAAGCAAGAAAGTTTAACCGCTAGCCATCCCGCAAAACATTTTTTCATGCTACACATTCCAGATCGGTAAGTGAAAAATAGTTGAGGAATTCTGAATTGTAGGATATATTCATAGTTCAGAACATATCATCATCATCATCATCATCATCAGGTGTTTTGCCAACTAGCGTGGGCGATCATACT
>CAJHNH020008312.1:22500-27500 GCA_905116865.2 Candidula unifasciata | reverse complement strand
CCTTAGACCCTCAAACCAAAAGGCTAGCATCTAGACACTACGCTACCACGGCTCCCCGTATTGTGGTGCATCGCAGATCTATTTCTGGCATATCTCGGGGCTGATCTGGTTATCTTCCAATCTCGCTCAATGTACAAAAACACGAATTCACTGGTGTTTTCCAGCGTTGGGCTGGCAACAGCATGGGCCGGTCTTTCTTGTTTACAGCTTTACGGACACTATGCTTATTATCACTGATTATTATTTGATGAAAGATCTGTAATTGGCCCATTACACATACATACAACTGGTCTGTTCTACCCCCTGCTAGCTGCTTCCAACAAATTACTTATCTTAGTCGCTTGGCTAGTAGAATACAATGAAGAAAGTACAGTTACTGTTTATCTAAATGGAAAGTGCCATGTCATGTCTGTTTCTAGAAGATATGTCGTTTACAACAGTGTTCCTCAACTTTTCAATACCCGCGGCCCCATAAGGCAGGTAACATTTTTCCCCCCGTAGACCGTCTGACAGCTAACCGAACACGGAATGAAAACAACTGTAGATATCAGTTTATTTGTTATATCGATGTCATGAAACTAGTTTCCAGCGAAGGTGACATCTGTTTGGATGATTACAAAATCGGATATGAAGAACTGGAGCGTCGTTTCTGATATATAAACCGCTGCAATAACTTTCCAAAATCTTTCTACAAGCGCAGCCCACCACAGAAGTGGACACTGTTTCGAGGCCCGTCTGACAATTCGATTTCTCTGTAGCCAGTAAAACGGATGAACACGAAAAACTTAGGCCCTGGCCCAAAGCCGAAGTCTAGATGGACGAACAACCAGGACTTTCCGTCGGAGTTTACAGACAGTGAACAAAGAAGGACTCATGAAATGAGTGACTGAAGTGGGTTAAATGATTGTGTCATTGGAAACGTGTAAGTTACAGTCTTCAAATTTCGGAGACTTGGAACTGTTCGGACTATATGCCGGTAATTATTGACAGAATGAACTTTTGCTCGGTGGTTCTCAAACTTTATTTTTGCCGCGGCAACCTTGTCAGGCACATTTTTTTTTCGCGGCACACATACTCTTAAAGCTGTTGAATACTTAGGGAAAGAACAAAACACAAGTGCAAATTTTATATTTACTTGTCTTAAATACGATGAATGAAATTGTTTGGGTGCATTTTCCATTATTTCGTTTTCATTTTTAGAAATTCTCTCCATCATGGAAAGAACGGCGTTTGAAGATTTAAAAAAAAAACCTTCATGTACCAAATCAGATCGATTGCATTCCAGATGTTTCTGTAATTTAGACGGAACCAAGCAACTGTTAGCAACACATGGCAAAAAAAATTTGTGAAAACAGAAAACAAGCCAAACAAAGAAAGGTGGCGGATTTGAAGATTTTTTTAGTGAAAACTGAGGCAGACCAACTTTATGGCTTACTGGCAGGTCAGACAATCGATTGCTTACAGACTGTTTGCAGGTAGTAACCCTTCACACCTTGAGATAAATACAAGGACAATTCTTAGAGTAACGGTTGTCATTTTATGCAGTATTACACCCGGCTGAGTGTGAAACAAACAAACTCTTTTCGACGGCGGGTAGGAAGAACAACTTATATTTTAACTCTTAAGTATCTGCATGCCTTCTTTAATAATTTCACAATGTTTGGCCGACTTTTCTTGATCACTGTCGAGGCTTCCCTGGCATACCACTCGCGGCGCCCAAGGGTGCCACGGTACCCAGTTTGAGAACCTCTGAATTAGCTGAATAAGAGCGATCGAGAGACTACTCCTTCATCTTATTTCACCAATTCATCGTAGTCATATGTTTATCCATAATAAATAAGACTGACTGCACTAGTAACGCACACTATTCCACCGACAAGACATCATCGTGGCTGCTTATACGTCAGTTAAGTGATTTTTGTGCGTTTGAGATACTTTTGCTTGATTTGGAGAGGGCTGCGTGGTCTCGAAGCATGGTGTCCGCCTTGAATGCTAGAGAGGTCACGGGTTCAGGCCCCGATAAAGGCTGGAATCTTTTCAAGTGGACTTCTAGTAATGACCCCCGGTCTCTGGGTCGGGAGATCGAACAGCGGCGTGTATTGTTGAGCGCGTTAAAAAAATCCCTTGGCAATTGGAAATAGAAAAAAGTAGCTAAACGGCGCTGCCCGGGCTAAACTTGGAGTTACAAATCTACCTAAAGTATTTCAAGATCCTCGCCGGTGCTACGCAGCTCGTGCACTGCGCTGAGCTACTTCGGACTCAAACTTGAGTTGTAAGTAATACGGAGTACTTTTGGATTACTTGTGTGCCATAAAGTTCATCCGTTGTTTAAACTTCAAACTGTTTGATTTTGCCGCTAGCTCACGTTTCGTTTGTGTTTGTTATTTTGTGAAGCTCGCTGATCTACTTTTCGTTCGGTTTCATATCTTTCCATAACACAAACTAGAAGTGTCTTGTGAGATGTCTTAGGCAGTGTCCCGTGTTTCAATAGACTTAACTAGTGCAAGACACAGAAAAGAATCGCCGCAGTTAAGGGTCACTACACGGCATTTTCTTTACGAATTATAACGAAAATATCACTTTTTCGATGTGTTCGTTTTTTTTGTAAAGTTCGGAATTCATAGAATAAATTACACACAAAATTTATGTCATTTGTAAACAATTTAGCATTGAAAAGTGAATACTAAAGACATCACCCCATGCACTTGTTTTAAGTTATAAAAAAGTTTAAAAGTCAGTTTTCTCCCAAATCTATACATCTGTTTGTTTTGTGTGTGAAATCGTAAAATCTCATCTAATATAAAGACTAGAAACACTAAATCGGGTGTGGATACTCAGTAAACAATATTATAGGGACGTTTCTATTTAAAAGTAGATTTTATAAAGTTTTTTTTTTCTTTTTTTTTTCTGGGATTTGATTATTATCTATATTATGCTACATTTTGTGTGTGTGACTTTTTCAACAAACCTACAGTTTAAAATTCTACGAAAAATATTTAGAAACATCTTTAAAGTGAATCAACTACACCTGAACCTCGACGTAGGAATAAAGTTCATGAATCCATCATCTATTTCTCAAAATCTTTGTTCCACTTTGACATTTTAAGATTCTAAGTACATGTTTTTTTCCCCACCCAAGTTGGCGGCTATTGCCAGGGCAGCCATGATTTTTTTTTTAAACTTATAGTATGCAAATGTATTAACATACATCCCTACAAATGACTATTATAAAATAATCGGCCTAACACTGTAAATAAAATAATTTTAAAAAAATGTTTCTGTAGTGACCACTAACATAAACCCTAAACACTCGACAGTGAGTGAATCTGATTATACGGCGCCCCTTAGCCGCAGACTTCCGAGATGACGTGTACAGTAAAACCCGACTTTTATGTCCGCTCCCTTTTTTGCTAACGTAAATTCCGCTTAATGTTTAATTAGCAACCAAAGTCACAGCACTCGGGATATTTCCATAAGCGATTCGTCACCATCGTCAGCAGCAAACGCAGAGTTCCAACTCCGATGGTACCAGTAACAGTCTGATTGAATTTCCGTCTGGCCTTTTCCTGGTCACTGGTTACATCATTCTCCTCAGACCGTGATGATCTGCCTGTTAATTCACACTGTTCGCTCGCCTGAAAAGATGGGAAGTCTGTATAAGAAGAAAGAAGAAGTAGAAGATGAAGACGACGACAACGACTTCAAAGAAGAAGAAAAAGAAGAAGAAGAAGTAGAAGAAGAGAAATGAAATGACTAATAAGAGAATATCTTAATAATAAGTTAAAAAAAAAAAAGTAAAGATCCCTTTTCACGCCTTAGGCGCATCCAGGCATATAGGCAGAGCGTCCCATAGTTTTATAGATTATTCGGCACTGTGTGGGTAATATGGTCAGCATTAGGTCGGCTGTCTTTACTTCCCCAGGACAGCCATTTTGGTACCCATTTTAGGCTGGGTCGACCTTCGACGCCCCACACTATGACAAATATCCATGCAGCCAGTAGTATCTCAATTATAGTCATTAGGAAATAGATATAAATGTGAATTATTTTTAATCCTAACGGATATGCGAATTAAATAACGTATGTGAACACTGAGGTCATCGAGCAAAATGTAAGACGGGCATACGTGCCCAATTCGTAACACTTTGAGAATAAAGTTTCTTCTATCTGCGTCTGTCTGTACATGCATCCATCTATCCAACTATCCATCCATGTATCTGTCTGTCTACCTGTCTGTCTGTTTGTCTACCTCTCTCTGTTCATCCGTCTGCCCATCCATTCCGTCAGTCTGTCTGCCTGTCTGTCTGTCCGTTCGTCCGCCCATTCATCTGTCTATCCTTCTATATCACTAATGCTAATAACGTATGTCCGTCCGCCTATTCATCCGTCTGGCTGTCTGTCCTTAAGTCTGTCCGTCTATGTCACAAATGCAAATAACGTCATACACCGTGCCAAAAGACACTATATGACACCTCCGCATCCAGACATTTCCTCCTTATTGCATCACCGAACCCATCCCAGCGCACCAAGGATAATCAGGTCCACTCACGGGATTCCATGACACAGTCATGAACCAGGAACAGGATAACTATGACTGTGACAGGATAATAGCCATACAAATATAGGCAGACCAAAAATTATTTTCAGTCTTGACTTAGACGTCTATGAAACCGCGTGGATGGAGTCCTATTTTATGAGCTATTCTACAGATTCCTGACATCCTCCCCCCCCCCTCCCCATTTTCCGGGTGGGTTCCGGGCTCCATTTTTTAAAACAAACAAAGAAGAGATCTACTGCCACCACCCCGTCAATGCATGTCGTATAAAGCCACTAATTAGGGATGTTCTTTAAAGTCAGAGTGCATCTTCTTGACAGCTAAATAAAAGCCAGTCTGCATACAAATGAGCTATATCTGTAAAACATATGTGCACACAAACGGTGACTAATTAGCGGTTTACTAAAATCAAACATGCTAGGCTGCAAATATCGAGGGGGAGCAG
>CAJHNH020008312.1:0-17500 GCA_905116865.2 Candidula unifasciata | reverse complement strand
ATGTATGTATGTATGTATGTATGTATGTATGTATGTGGTGTATGTATGTATGTATGTATGTCATGTATGTGTGTGTATGTGTGTGTGTGTGTATGTATGTATGTGTCTGTATGTATGTATGTATGTATGTATGTATGTATGTATGTATGTATGTATGTATGTATGTATGTATGTATGTATGTATGTATGTATGTATGTATGTATGTATGTATGTATGTATGTATGTATGCATGTATGTATGCATGTATGTATGCATGTATGTTTGTATGTATAAACTATCCATTAGTCTGTCCATCTGTATGTCTAATATACCCATTTGTCTGTTTAATCTATCCATTTGTCTATCTAATCTATCCATTTGTCTGTCTATATGTTTATTCATTTGACAATATAATTGTAAATTTTTCACTTAAAAAAATGTTCACTTTGGAGGCGTGCGTGCTGCCAATTAATAATGTTATCAGTAGCAGTGTGCAAACAAAAATGAAAAAATAAAAAGGAGGAGGAGGAGGTAAGGATGAGTGGGAAGAGGAGAAGATGAAGAAGAAGAATAAGAAGAAGAAGAAGAAGAAGAAGAAGAAGAAGAAGAAGAAGAAGAAGAAGAAGAAGAAGAAGAAGAAGAAGAAGAAGAAGAAGAAGAAGAAGAAGAAGAAGAAGAAGAAAGAAGAAGAAGAAGAAGAAGAAGAAGAAGAAGAAGAAGAAGAAGAAGAAGAAGAAGAAGAAGAAGAAGAAGAAGAAGAAGAAGAAGAAGAAGAAGAAGAAGAAGAAGAAGAAGAAGAAGAAGAAGAAGAAGAAGAAGAAGAAGAAGAAGAAGAAGAAGAAGAAGAAGAAGAAGAAGAAGAAGAAGAAGAAGAAGAAGAAGAAGAAGAAGAAGAAGAAGAAGAAAAAAAAGAAGAAGAAGAAGAAGAAGAAGAAGAAGAAGAAGAAGAAGAAGAAGAAGAAGAAGAAAAAGAAGAAGAAGAAGAAGAAGAAGAAGAAGAAGAAGAAGAAGAAGAAGAAGAAGAAGAAGAAGAAGAAGAAGAAGAAGAAACAAAACTTCGTAATAAAGGTGACACAGATATAGGTCTTCGGCATCTGCGACTGAACTGATATCACTGGAGTGTAACATGGCTTTGATTGTTAGAGGATTTAACTGCTTTGGGATTTAGCCGTTTGATGAAAAGATACAGGGCCATTAAATTGATGCAATGCCTGTGCATGAAGCTTGTTGCAATAACGTACATGGTTAATCATCCATGGTTGAATGAAAACATCTGTACTGTTAGGCATGAATGAGTGTGGACATCGCTACGGTGAACTCTGTATGCATGTTGAATACGTTGTCATCATCATCATCATGTAGCAGGTCCTTTGCAGAACGTCGCTCTCATCACAGTCTGCCTGAAAGAAACTCGGTCTCTCGCCAGTTCTCCCGCCTCATGTACTTTCATACTCAAGGAGTCACATATATCCTGTGCCCATCTTCGTGTCAGTCGGCCCCTGCCCCTCCTTCCTGGTACCATGCCTTCTGCTATACTTTTTTTTTCAGTCTGTCGTGGCGCTTGATATGACCAAAATATTTCAGCTTCCGAGACAGGTTGCTGTTTATTAGCCAATCTTCCTTGATGTTCAGATCTTTTAAGATGTCACTATTTCTCCTCTTCTTTGTCCAAGATATTCCGAGTATCTTTCTATAGCATTTCAGCTTAACGTTGTCACTTAAGTAAAATATACTATAGATCTTGCCGCTTTACTTACACACGGCCATCAACATATTCGCACACGAGCACAGAAGTGGTGTTCTTCACCTCACGGACCACCAAAAATGTCTGTCTACACATTTAACGTGATATGGTGGCTAGTTTCCATCTTAAAAAAAAAAAAAAAGTGCAGTCTCCAGGATTACCACCCCAAGGATGAGAATCAAAACGTGATATTCAACACAAGTCAATATCCAAAGACGTTGGCTGAAAACTTTGATTATTATGAAAAATAAAAACTTATGAAGTTGTCTCTGGCGTCTTTTTTTGTTGTTTTTGTTTGTACAAAGATAACTTGGAATCACTGTCTAAGCTTTAGTTAGCACTTGAAAAAGAAAAAAAAAATCTATTAGTTACAGAGTTATCAGATTATTGGTCGTTCCGCCTCCCACTTTTTTCCCAATCCGACTTTCCATTCGTGTGACAAGACTCACCTTCATCACCTTGCGGTGTTCACAGTTTAATTTACCGGGGAAAAAAGGCGTTTATCGGTTTGTCGGACATTTCACTGATAAAACCGAAACAGAGAAACGGAATGGCTTACTGCTAGGCTTCGTCTCCCAGAGTTAACGCTCCTGCCACTTATTTAGTGCTGCAAATTGCCATTCTGTGACACCGGATTTCACAACTAAACTGACAACGATGTGTTTGTTTAAGGACAGTGAAACACTCAGCCCCATTGTTAGGGCCCACGGGCGTTAAAAGGTTGAGAAACACTGGGCTAAAATACATTTATTCCTAGAGCGAAGCACTGCCGTCATTACGCGGAGACAGGTTTCATTTCCAGTGCGGTAAGTGAAACTTTCCATTTGTATGTTATCTAGCGTACTTTCCTGACTACATCTTTCTGTGATTGTCAGTCACCAATATTGGTTTGTTGTTTATAGTGTTTCCACGGCCTCAATGGTGCCCTGTCTGTCTGTTGTTTATACTGTTTTCACGGCCTCAAGGGTGCTCTGTGTGTCTGTTGTTTATACTGTTTTCGCGGCCACCAGGGTGCCCTATTTGTTTGTTGTTTATACTGTTTTCACGGTCTCAAGGGTGCCCTATCTGTTTGTTGTTTATACTGTTTCCACTGCCTCAATGGTGCCCTGTCTGTTTATTGTTTATACGTTTTCACGGTCTCAAGGGTACCCTGTGTTTGTTGTTTATACTGTTTCCACAGCCTCAAGAGTGCCCTGTCTGTCGGTTGTTTATACTGTTTTCACGGCCTCAAGGGTGCCCTGTCTGTTTGTTGTTTATACTGTTTTCACGGTCTCAAGGGTGCCCTGTCTATCTAATGTTTATTCTGTTTTCACTAGGGCTGTACCGAATAGTGACTTTTACTATTCGGCCGAATACGAATAGCTGGACGAACAGTGAATCATCATCATCATCATCAGGTGCTTTGCCAACTGGAATGGGCGATTATGCCTCGCCACAATCTGCTATCTTCTGCAGCATGTATTAGTTCGTGTGCTGACACACCTCCATGCTATGCAACAAGACTGTCAAGAATCTTCTCTCGTTGTCTTCCTCTATCCCTCCTTCCACAGATCTTTCCAGTGGTCACAACATGTTCTATTTTCCCTCATCCTATAACATGGCCGAAACATGATGACTGTCTCCTTCTCATGTCTGTGATAAGTTGTCTTCGGGTTCCCACCTCATTCAAAACCTCCTGTTTGTTTTTTTTTTTTTTTGCTGTCCAAGGTATTTTAAGCATTGTTCTGTAAAACCACATCTCTGAGGCCTCAAGAAATTGTATGGCCTGCCTACCGATTGTCCAGGACTTACAGCCACATGTTAAAACTGGATGTATTTAGTAAGAAAGAATTCTTTTTCTAACCTTCAATGACAAAGATATATTGCATAAGATGTTCTTCATTTTATAAAATGCAGTTTTTGCCTGTCCTATTCTGTTTCTTTTTTCAGTAATGCATCTTCCATCTGATGTTGTTATCCATGTGCCCAGATACTTAAATGTCTGTACTTGTCCCAAAATAAAACCACTGACTTTTATTACACATTTAGGAATAATTATTTTCTTTCATACCACCATTACTTCTGTCTTCCCACTATTCAGACTGAGGTCCATTCTTCCACTTTTGTGTATAAAACAGATCTAAAAAAAAAAAAAAACGTCCATAATGTCAAATGTACGCTGAAATTTTACTTCACAAAATGTAGGTCAGAATAGTAAACATTTAAAAACATTTCATGTTTTGCATCCTTCAGTCAGTCAGTCTGTGATAACTAATACCTAGGAATGAAAGTATTCTTAGTTTTATAACAAGTAACTAAACTTGTAAATTGTCACTGACAGCTTAGTTAATTAATGAAAGCGGCATTAGCTTTAAAAAAAAAAAAATCGTTCCATGTTGTCAGCATTAAAGGCAGCTTCTTGTCTCACTGAAGGTATTTCCAGCTGTACTAAACAGACGTTCACTTGGTACGCTCGTAGGTGGTGCTCAAAGATAACGCCCAACAGTAGGAACCAAGATGGGAAATCTTGATATGTTTATTTGCCACCAGTCCAGAAACGGGCGTAGGGTAACCACTATTCGTATTCGGCCCGACCGCAACTATTCGGCCGAATACCGAATAGTTATTAGGTCCACTATTCGGCCCTGAAGCGAATACGAAGCGAATATTCGGTACAGCCCTAGTTTTCATGGCCTCGAGGGTTCACACTATGTTTGTTGTTTATACTGCTTTCACAGCCTCAAGTGTGCCCTGTCTGTTTATTGTTTATACTGTTTTCACGGTATCAGGGGTGCCCTGTCTGTCTGTTGTTTATACGGAGCCGAACTTTTTCCCCTCTAAAAATAATCTTGGCCCTCAGCTCGACCCAGCCTTGAGTTGGTACCGGTACAGTCCAGAGAAGTAAAAGCGGCCGGTGTGATGCTAGTCCCATCACCAACCGAGTGCCGATTGTTTTTTAAAATATATGTCTAGCCCTATATGCCCAAATACACACCAGGGCGTCGAAAAAAGGGAACGTTTTTACCTTTTGTTATGCCAAGTTGAATAACGGTGTCCCCGTGTGGGTTCCGGGGTCCTCTTCTAGGAAAAAAAAGAATAGATCCACCGTCTACCCAAAAGCATGTCGTAAGAGTCGACTAAGTGGGAGCTTCTTTCAAAGTCATAGTGCACCTACCTGAGAGGCTAGAAACCAGCCGTCTGCACACTAATGAGTGCGATATGTAAAACATAGGCACACGCAACACCGAGGTTCTGGAACAGGACTGCTGTCCAGAAGTGGATGAACAACCAGAACTTTCCGCCAAAGTTTACAGCTGGTGAACGCAAAGAAGAATAACGGTATTTCATAAACTGCGGTTTCCACAGCTAAACAAATCCACTCCTTTATATACCACTTGTAGGCCAGAAGGGGGGCGAGGGGGGGGGGGCGGTTGACTTTGAGCCCATAAATCCATAAAAGCAACAATTCTGGAGTGGGTTTGCAATGTCCCCTAAAGAAGGCATACTAAACCTTTATACATTAAAAATATTTACAACACTCAGCCATCCTCCCTCTTAGACTAAACTAATTTATTTTATTACCCACAATCCCAACTTCCCCCTTAGACTCTCTGGTGTTCTATGCCAAGTTGCATAATGGTAATTCATAAACTGCCGTTTCCCTAGCTCATTTACTTCTAAATCCGCCGATAATGTGACGTCACTTTATGAGAATCACGTTTCAGATCTTTACAGAAACACGTTAATTAACATTCTCCTATTGCGGCCTTCTGCTTTCGAATCATCTTCGTTAGTTTCTAACCCTCGACTGGAATTAACTTAGAAGGAAAACATACAGGTGCTGTAAGCATAACTGCGCTTCAGGTTAATATGTTTCTGCAATTGTCTGGCATGTCTGTTTGTGTGTTCAAATGCTGGCTCAAGGTTTGAATCTTTTAGCGGGAGTTGTAGAATGTGTGGAAAATACTGCTGTATGTGTCAAGTCAAATATACAGGTCGACAGGCAGGCAGACAGACGGGCTGATGGATGAAAAGGGAGTGATAGAGAGACGGAGACAGGCAGATATAGATGCAGAAAGAAAGAAAGAAAGAAAGGAAAGAAAGAAAGAAAGAAAGAAAGAAAGAAAGAAAGAAAGAAAGAAAGAAAGAAAGAAAGAAAGAAAGAAAGAAAGAAAGAAAGAAAGAAAGAAAGAAAGAAGACAATGATGATGAAGAAGAAGATAATGAAGATGATGATGATGATGATGAAGAAGAAGAAGAAGAAGAAGAAGAAAAAGAAGAAGATGAATAAGAAGAAGAACAAGCGTAGCTTGTGTAAATGTTATACTGCGTTTCTGTAGTCTCTTTTTTTTATTCCGTCCACCCATTATAGTCGGCTCTGTGGCTAAGTCGATGCGAACGCTTCGTAAGGCTGGGATGCCGGGTTCGATCCCAGCTGCGGGCTATGTGCCTTGCGTTGGTTTCGACAGTGGTATCAAGAAAGCCGACCCTCAAGAAATCAATGACAAACTACTGGACGTAAGTTTGCCTAGAAAAATCACACATCAGCCATGGGCTGTTGGGGTTGGTTTTGCAACCTCCTGTAAAGGATACGCAACTAACCTTGTCCTTTTCCACCCATTACTTTCTTGGTCGGCCTCTTGACTTACAGCCTGCTGTTTTCATGTAGTGCGCTCTAGCTGCTGGTTGAATTTCTTGTATTCTGACCAGGTGACCAAACCATTTGATTCTTTGATGTTCTGTGAAATCACTGACCGATACTGTGCCTACTACTGATGTTAGTTCTTCACTGGTGACTTGTCTTTTCTCGTTTTTTTCCTTCAGCATTTCTCACAAATCTCACCTCACATGTTGTTATTTTGCATGCATGAGTTCTTAGGACTTTCCATGCCTGGCCATGATAGCACAAAGGTGGTACGAACACTGCACTTATCAGCGACCATTTTACTCACTCAACCAACTTCACGAAACGGGCCTGCCAAACACACGCGCTTTAAGCCAAAGAAGAAATCAAGACAGCAAGCATCCAAACAACTGGTTCAACCTCCCACCCCCCCCCCCACCCCGCCTCTAGGGGCTAAAAAAAGGTAAAGGACCCTTTTCCACGCCTTTAGGCGTACAGTGCACATAGGGCTAGACCTATAATTTATAGACCGATCGGCATAAGATGGGTGATGTGGTCAACATCACACCGGCCGCCTTCACTTCCCGGGACTGCACTCGGTACCCACTCAAGGCTGGGTCGACCTGGGAGCCAAAGTCATTTTTGAAAAAAGTCCGGCTCCGCCAGGGAGCGAACCCACGACCTTCCGATCCGCGGCGAGCGTCTAGCCGCTCCGCCACGGCGACTCCCTCTAGAGGCTAGGTAGGGGATGAAAGCAGGTTTAAAAGGGGGGAAAGGGGTGAGGGGGTATTGGGGTGGGGGGGGGGGGGTTGATTTACACAGACAAGCTCGTACGACAAACTTGACTGTTTTTAGGAGTTTCATTTTAATTTGTAATATATATATATATATCTGTGTGTGTGTGTGCGCGCAGGGGTTGCGTTGTACTGTGGTTTTTTATCCGCCTTCTGGCCCAGTATTTCCGACTTCAGGATCTCTTGAAAGGGAGAGTGGGCTGATTCCTTCACCTTTGCCTTTTTTTTTTGGGTCCCGTCTAGTTTTCTACTGGCGGTTGAGCTCCGACCTTCCAATGGATTGCCGGGAAAAACAGGATCCCCCGCGCGAAGGTGAGGTAGGCTCGAGCTTTATGTTGCGCATCACTACTCCATTCAGGACCCTATTAATCATCAGTAATACTGACATTTGTTTTCAAGTTATTATAAATTTAATATTTTAGCACTGTTTATCTGATGATTAATGGGGTCCTAATGGAGCAGTGATGCAAAGCTCAAGCATACATTACCTTCACGTGTGACTGATACACTAATCCAGTTTCGTCCTTTTTAGGATGTCATTTTTCGTTATTTGAAGCCCCACCTGTCTTTTGCCAGGGGCCGCAAAAAAGGGCAGGCCATAAATATGGCCAATTGTCTGAATGCGGTTTCTGGGACCTCTCCACGGCGATCCTCATCCGCATGGTGGCACTTTGTGTCATTGGGTGTTTCTCGCTTGTGTAATGTCCTAGTGGGGTGGAAAGTCAGTCACTTTCACGTACGGGACCCTGTTCTACATTTAAAACCAAAGCTTTTTTTTGTTTGTACGTCCACAGTTTAAAAAAATCGAGTTAATAGGATAACATGTCTATATCTGGACATTTACTGGTTGCTAGTAAATGTGTATTTTTCTTATGTGACAAATGGATTTATGTTTTTGTTAATAGTGCTTAGGATTTTTTTTTCTTTCTACATTTTTCATCATAGTTATACTCAACATTTTAAGCACATTTAACAATCTTTTCCTCACACAAAATCATATATTTGTATTACTAATGATCCACGAAAGAGGGCAGGGACCGACCAGCACAAAGATGGGCACAGGATACAAGTAAAAAAGTGCACGATGCAGGAGAGCTGGCAAAAGACAGTTTTTTTTTTTAAATTTTAAAAGCGGACTCTGAAGAGTGGGGCGTTCTAAAACGGATCTGCCACAGGACTATAGTGATGATCACCCACGATGCCGTATCCATGTCAAAACATTAAGTTCTTTAGTGATCAGGGGCTTCAAATTGGATTTGTAATTCTAGGATACCCGATTCGGTTCCAGCTGTAGACGATCTGGCAGCAGGCCGCTTTGCGCTGATCTCAACAAAAGTATAAAGCGACGACCGTTCTGAGACAATGGCAAACTAATGAACGTAAAAAAATAAAAAAAAACTGCTTAGTAAAACCAGAAACAGGAAACCAATGATTTTATATTAATTTTACTCATTTAGTTCTTTTAACTCATTTATAACATGCCGCCATTCTCCCTCTCAGCCAGAACCAATTTATTTTATTACCCACAATCATAACTCCCCGCCTAGACTCTCTCTTTCTCTATGCCAAGTTGCATAATAGTAATTCATAAACTGCCGTGTCCATAGCTCATTTACTTCTAAATGCGTCGATTACGTGAGGTCACATAACAAGAATTATGTTTCAGATCTTTACAGAAACACGTTAATTAACATTCCCCTATTGTGGCTTCTTCCAATGGAATCATCACCGTTATTTTCTAACCCTCGACTGGAATCAACTCTGAAAGAAAATGAGAAGATATCCTGGTGTTTTACTGGCCTCTGAGGTCAACATGTTTTTTCAGAGATTCTTTAAATAAATCGCCGGAAAAAAGGAGTGTCAATATAATGTAACGGTAATGTAATAATGCAATTATCTAGTTTCCCTAATTTATCAGGTTCATATAGTCATGCAATTATTTAGTTTCTTGGTTTATATGTTGCAGTTTCAGCTCTAGAATCTTTTAGCGGGGGTAGTAGAACGTCTAGAAGATAATGTTTCATCTGTTTACTCAACACCTCAGGAAGGCTGAGAATAAAGATAGATAGATGGATGGATGGATGAAAGTGCAAGAATATAAACCGACCAACACAGATGGGGATAGGGAAGGTTAGGGAGGGCGATACTGAGAGACAAAAGAAGCGAGACAGAGAGAGAGATAGGCTACAGTATGCTTTTAATGCGTGTGTATGCTAACGCATATGCTGAGACAGTAGTCTGTCAATCTTTCCACAAGGGACTGTGATAAACATTTTGTGTGTTTTTTGTTGGCACTGGAGCGGAGCAACTATAGGGTGACCCGTTGGCTATGAAGCTGAAACTAAGATTACCAAATTACCAGAGCGGGAGAGAGAGGGAGAAGGATAGAGTGACAGATGCAGGGAGATAGTGAGAGGGAGAAATAGAGAATGAGGCAGAGAGAGTAAGAAAGGCACAGAAAAAGACATAGAGGGGATATATGCAAAGACACAGACATGCAGAGAACGAAAAAGTGAAAAAAACTTTATTTTTGAAGGGTTACAAACTGGGTACCAATACCCGTCTTACATTCGGCCTTTCGCAGCACTTATCTTTTAGCCCACAATTGCCTGTTACCAATAATGCATGTTATATTATATAAAACCTTTACATAATGAAATAATGCATACACACATCATTCACATACAGTCATACACGCTCCGAATATACAGGTAAACATACAATCTTATATGCCCATACGTACATAGACACAAGCGCACTTGTACATACATATACATAAACACACACATTCATACATACACCCTCATTCAAATATTTACATGTACTCATGCTCATGCGCACACATACAAGCACCCATACTCATGCGCACACATACCATCACACATACTCATAAGCCCACATACCATCACCCATACTCACGAGCCCACATACCATCACCCATACTCATGAGCACACATACCATCACCCATACTGTCACGAAACGATCTCAGTGGTTCCAGAAGTTAGTACTTGTAATAAGTTCTTCTGGTTCTAAAGAGAGAGGATTATATTTACTCTGCCCTTTACCCTAATATTACTGTAAACCGTATTGATTTAAATGTTTCCAGTCCTTAGTCCAGACAAAGCGACTGAGGGGGGGGGGGGGTCTTGGGTAATGTTTACGGCCAATTACACCGGGGCTAGAGATTTCCTTTTACATGCCCATGTCATAAATGTTATCTCACATGACCACACTGTAGAGGCCAGCGAACGGGGAACTTAGCAATCACACCTGAGCTGGACGTAGGTCATAAAGATTACCTAACACGAATTGAGCGGACCTCTAGAACATAGAGGCGACGAGAAGTTTAAGTTTAACCACTGGTCCGTGTAATTCTGGGGAGTTCAGGTGTTTGGCAAGTTAGGAATGTTTTATCTTGGTCAAGGTCGTACTGTAGGCCGTTTACTGTGAGTGACCAGGTCACTGGTTAGCCAAGTTGATCTGATAGTTACCTCAGAGGCGGGGCTTAAGTCATCATCTTGAGGGTTGGGTAAAACCCAGTAAAGGGAGGAGTTTAATTTGGACAATAGAATGATACTTATACTGCGAACATCGTAGATTTACCTCATAGTGCCGCCAGCAGGCCACAGACTCAGACCTACCTTGGAAAAGGATTTTCTCCCTGGTTGAGTCGTGTTCGGCATGTGCTGGAAAGTTCCCAGCGCCCATGTGACGATCAGTCCATGAAGTAGACTACATTGTGTTAGACTTGGCCAGCTGGGAACGAGGTGGGGGCGAGTAGGAGAAACAAGTAGGTATGAAGCTTGAAGAGGAGGAATAGCTTGACAGTGTTCACGGCTGTCAGAGGTTCTATGAAACATAAGTTATGTTCATAACTTGTTCATACTTTATCACCTTCATCACACCACTCTAATCCCAGGTGCTGTTCTCGCACTGAAACAACCCATTACTATCATAACTTTAGCTAGTCACTGTTGGTGTAAACACAACAAACTGGGAATATCATTGTTAGTAAATAAAGCTGTATGTCAAGTTTTATACTACATCGTTTGTTAAATTCCAAGTGTATTCAATCTTACCTGTTTTCTAAACTGATAGATAGAAGTACATTTGGTGGGGGCTCAATTAATATGATAATAATTCTTCAATTATTCATAATAACACCGGGAGAAGGTAGATGACAGAGGAATCATTTGCCCTGTCTAATAATTCATTAAGTATAATGCTATAGACATCTACAATTCCTTGCCTTCTCTTGTGGGTACCAAGTTCAGCTAATGTTAAAGTACTTAACGAGCCAATATGGCTGTTTTCTTGGGTATCCAGGACTTTATCTGAGAGCAACATAGCTCAGATTTTAGTTCGGTTAATCTGGTGGAAGGAATGTGTTGAGAGGAACATCCCTACTCAACATAATAAACATTAAATCCCACCCGTCACGTCGCACATACTCATGAGCACACATACCATCACCCATACTCACGAGCCCACATACCATCACCCATACTCATGAGCACACATACCATCACCCATACTCATGAGCACACATACCATCACCCATACTCACGAGCACACATACCATCACCCATACTCATGAGCACACATACCATCACCCATACTCATGAGCACACATACCATCACCCATACTCATGAGCACACATACCATCACCCATACTCATGCGCACGCTCAAAATCATACATAAACACACACACTTGCAAAATCACCTTTATGCACACATGCACTTATACATACACAAGCCCAAATCCATACATATACGTGCATCCACACACACGCACACACATACATGCACTCTCATGCATGCATACACAGATATATATTAACACAAACACCCACACACTCATATATCCCCATACATACACGCAAACTTGCTAACACACCCAAAAATACCCACAGCAGAATACATATACATACTAGAGAAATACAATCAAAACGATACAGGTGAGTGAGATACAGTAAGATATGGGTGAGTGAGATACAATAAGATATGGGTGAGTGAGATACAGTAAGATATGGGTGAGTGACATACAGTAAGATATTGGTGAGTGAGATACAATAAGATATGGGTGAGTGAGATACAATAAGATATGGGTGAGTGAGATACAGTAAGATATGGGTGAGTGACATACAGTAAGATATTGGTGAGTGAGATACAATAAGATATGGGTGAGTGAGATACAGTAAGATATGGGTGAGTGAGATACAGTAAGATATGGGTGAGTGAGGTACCGTAAGATATGGGTGAGTGAGATACAGTAAGATATGGGTGAGTGAGATAAGTAAGATATGGGTGAGTGAGATACAGTAAGATATGGGTGAGTGAGATACAGTAAGATATGGGTGAGTGACATACAGTAAGATATGGGTGAGTGAGATACAGTAAGATATGGGTGAGTGAGATACAGTAAGATATGGGTGAGTGAGATACCGTAAGATATGGGTGAGTGAGGTACCGTAAGATATGGGTGAGTGAGATACAGTAAGATATGGGTGAGTGAGATACAGTAAGATATTGGTGAGTGAGATACAGTAAGATATGGGTGAGTGAGATACCGTAAGATATGGGTGAGTGAGGTACAGTAAGATATGGGTGAGTGAGATAAGTAAAGATAGAAGATATGGGTGAGTGAGTGAGATACAGTAAGATATGGGTGAGTGAGATACAGTAAGATATGGGTGAGTGAGATACAAGAATATGGGTGAAGATATAAGATGGGTGAGTGAGATACAGTAAGATATGGGTGAGTGAGATACAGTAAGATATGGGTGAGTGAGATACAATAAGATATGGGTGAGTGAGATACAGTAAGATATGGGTGAGTGAGATACAATAAGATATGGGTGAGTGAGATACAGTAAGATATTGGTGAGTGAGATACAGTAAGATATTGGTGAGTGAGATACAGTAAGATATTGGTGAGTGAGATACAGTAAGATATGGGTGAGTGAGATACAGTAAGATATTGGTGAGTGAGATACAGTAAGATATGGGTGAGTGAGATACAGTAAGATATTGGTGAGTGAGATACAGTAAGATATTGGTGAGTGAGATACAGTAAGATATTGGTGAGTGAGATACAGTAAGATATTGGTGAGTGAGATACAGTAAGATATTGGTGAGTGAGATACAGTAAGATATTGGTGAGTGAGATAGTAAGATATTGGTGAGTGAGATACAGTAAGATAGGGTGAGTGAGATACAGTAAGATATTGGTGAGTGAGATACAGTAAGATATTGGTGAGTGAGATACAATAAGATATGGGTGAGTGAGATACAGTAAGATATGGGTGAGTGAGATACAGTAAGATATTGGTGAGTGAGATACAATAAGATATGGGTGAGTGAGATACAGTAAGATATGGGTGAATGAGATACAGTAAGATATGGGTGAGTGAGATACAATAAGATATGGGTGAGTGAGATACAATAAGATATGGGTGAGTGAGATACAGTAAGATATTGGTGAGTGAGATACAGTAAGATATTGGTGAGTGAGATACAGTAAGATATTGGTGAGTGAGATACAGTAAGATATGGGTGAGTGAGATACAGTAAGATATTGGTGAGATATACAGTAAGATATGGGTGAGTGAGATACAGTAAGATATGGGTGAGTGAGATACAGTAAGATATTGGTGGTGAGTGAGATACAGTAAGATATTGGGTGAGTGAGATACAGTAAGATATGGGTGAGTGAGATACAGTAAGATATTGGTGAGTGAGATACAGTAAGATATGGGTGAGTGAGATACAGTAAGATATGGGTGAGTGAGATACAGTAAGATATTGGTGAGTGAGATACAGTAAGATATTGGTGAGTGAGATACAGTAAGATATTGGTGAGTGAGATACAGTAAGATATGGGTGAGTGAGATACAGTAAGATATGGGTGAGTGAGATACAGTAAGATATTGGTGAGTGAGATACAATAAGATATGGGTGAGTGAGATACAGTAAGATATGGGTGAGTGAGATACAGTAAGATATGGGTGAGTGAGATACAATAAGATATGGGTGAGTGAGATACAATAAGATATGGGTGAGTGAGATACAGTAAGATATTGGTGAGTGAGATACAGTAAGATATGGGTGAGTGAGATACAGTAAGATATGGGTGAGTGACATACAGTAAGATATGGGTGAGTGAGATATAGTAAGATATGGGTGAGTGAGATACAGTAAGATATGGGTGAGTGAGATACAGTAAGATATGGGTGAGTGAGATACAGTAAGATATGGGTGAGTGAGATACAGTAAGATATGGGTGAGTGAGATACAATAAGATATGGGTGAGTGAGATACAGTAAGATATGGGTGAGTGAGATACAGTAAGATATGGGTGAGTGAGATACAATAAGATATGGGTGAATGGGATACAGTAAGATATGGGTGAGTGAGATACAATAAGATATGGGTGAGTGACATACAGTAAGATATGGGTGAGTGAGATACAATAAGATATTGGTGAATGAGATACAGTAAGATATTGGTGAATGAGATACAGTAAGATATTGGTGAGTGAGATACAATAAGATATGGGTGAGTGAGATACAGTAAGATATTGGTGAGTGAGATACAGTAAGATATGGGTGAGTGAGATACAGTAAGATATGGGTGAGTGAGATATCGTAAGATATTGGTGAGTGAGATACAGTAAGATATGGATGAGTGAGATACAATAAGATATGGGTGAGTGAGATACAGTAAGATATGGGTGAGTGACATACAGTAAGATATGGGTGAGTGAGATACAATAAGATATGGGTGAATGAGATACAGTAAGATATGGGTGAGTGAGATACAATAGGATATGGGTGAGTGAGATACAGTAAGATATGGGTGAATGAGATACAGTAAGATATGGGTGAGTGAGATACAGTAAGATATGGGTGAATGAGATACAGTAAGATATGGGTGAGTGAGATACAATAAGATATGGGTGAGTGAGATACAATAAGATATGGGTGAGTGAGATACAGTAAGATATGGGTGAGTGAGATACAGTAAGATATGGGTGAATGAGATACAGTAAGATATGGGTGAGTGAGATACAATAAGATATGGGTGAATGAGATACAGTAAGATATGGAAGTGAGTGAGATACAATAAGATATGGGGTGAGTGAGATACACAGTAAGATATGGGTGACTGAGATACAGTAAGATATGGGTGAGTGAGATACAGTAAGATATGGGTGAGTGAGATACAGTAAGATATGGGTGAGTGGAGACAAGTACATATTGGTAGAGGAAGAGATATGGGTGAGTGAGATACAGTAAGATATGGGTGAGTGAGATACAGTACGATGGGTGAGTGAGATACACTAAGATATGGGTGAGTGAGATACAGTAAGATATGGGTGAGTGAGATACAATAAGATATGGGTGAGGTGAGATACAGTAAGATATGGGGGTGAGATACAGTAATGATATTTGTTAGTTGAGATACAGTAAGATATGGGTGAGTGGAGATACAGTAAGATTATGGGTGAGTGAGATACAGTAAGATAATGGGTGAGTGAGCTACAGTAAGATATGGTGTGAGTGAGATACAGTAAGATAAGGGTGAGTGAGATACAGTAAGATATGGCGTGAGTGAGATACAGTAAGATGGATTGGTGAGTGAGATACAGTAAGATATGGGTGAGTGAGATACAGTAAGATATGGGGTGAGTGAGATACAGTAAGATATGGGTGAGTGAGATACAGTAAGATATGTGGGTGAGTGAGATACAGTAAGATATGGGTGAGTGAGATACAGTAAGATATGGGCTGAGTGAGATACAGTAAAGATATGGGGTGAGTGAGATACAGTAAATATGGGTGAGTGACATACAGTAAAGATATGGGTGAGTGAGATACAGTAAGATATGGGTGAGTGAGATACAGTAAGATATGGGTGACGTGAGATACAGTAAGATATGGGGTGAGTGAGATACAGTAAGATATGGGTGAGTGAAGATACAATAAGATATGGGGTGAGTGAGATACAGTAAGATATGGTGAGTGAGATACAGTAAGATATGGGTGAGTGAGATATACAATAAGATATGGGTGAGTGAGATACAGTAAGATATTGGTGAGTGAGATACAATAAGATATGGGTGAGGTGAGATACAGTAAGATATGGGTGAGTGAGAATACAGTAAGATATGGGTGAGTGAGATACAGTAAGATATGGGTGAGTGAGATACATAAGATATGGGTGAGTGAGATACAATAAGATATGGGTGAGTGAGATACAAATAAGATATGGGTGAGTGAGATACAAATAAGATATGGGTGAGTGAGATACAGTGATAGGGGTGATTGAGATACAGTAAGAGTGAGATACGAGTAACATATGGGTGAGTGAGATACAGTAGATATGGGTGGGAAATACAGAAATATTGGGGGGGGGGGGGGGGGGGGGGGGGGGGGGGGGGGGGGGGGGGGGGGGGGGGGGGGGGGGGGGGGGGGGGGGGGGGGGGGGGGGGGGGGGGGGGGGGGGGGGGGGGGGGGGGGGGGGGGGGGGGGGGGGGGGGGGGGGGGGGGGGGGGGGGGGGGGGGGGGGGGGGGGGGGGGGGGGGGGGGGGGGGGGGGGGGGGGGGGGGGGGGGGGGGGGGGGGGGGGGGGGGGGGGGGGGGGGGGGGGGGGGGGGGGGGGGGGGGGGGGGGGGGGGGGGGGGGGGGGGGGGGGGGGGGGGGGGGGGGGGGGGGGGGGGGGGGGGGGGGGGGGGGGGGGGGGGGGGGGGGGGGGGGGGGGGGGGGGGGGGGGGTAGTAATACAGAAAATATTGGGGGTTTTAAAAAAAAAGGGGGGGGGAAAAAAAAGGGGAGTGAAACAGAAAGATTTGGTGATGAGATACAAAAAATTTGGTGAGTAATACATAAGATATTTTGATAGAAATAAATATGGGTGAGGGGAAAATAAGTTTTGGGGGAAAAAAATAAATAGGGGGAGATCAAAATGGGGGGTGATGGTTTACAAAGAAATGGGTGAGTGAAAAAAAATTGGGGGATGGGATAATAAGATATGGGTGAGTGAGATACATAAAAAGGGGGGGGGTTTTTAAAAATTTTGGTGAGTGAATAATAAGATTTTGGTAGTGAATACAGTAAATATGGGAGTGAGATACAAAAGTTGGGTAGTGAAAAGTAAATATGGGTGAGTGAGATCAGTAAGATAGGGTAGTGAGTACATAAAAGGGGTGATGAATACAGTAAATATGGGTGAGTGAGATACAGAAAAGATATGGTGAGTGAGATCATAAAAATTTGGGGATGAATACAGAAAGATTTTGGTGATGAGATACAGTAAGTTTGGGTGGGAAAATAAGATTGGGTGGTGAATACAGAAAAGATATTGGTAGTGGGAAATA
>CAJHNH020008301.1:369205-377378 GCA_905116865.2 Candidula unifasciata | reverse complement strand
ACAACCTAATGGCTAACTGAACTTGGGCGGTACGAACATTGGAGCGGCTATAAACTTGGGGAGTGCCAAACTAAAAACGGGAACGGCTAACTAAACTTTGGGAGTGCAAACTGAACTTGGGAGGGGCAAAGTAAACTTTGGGGAGTGCCAAACTGAAAACTGAAGCGCAAACTCACAGGGGACGGCAAAACTAAACTTTGGAGGCAAACTGCATTGGGAGTGCCAATGAAACGGGAAGCGCAAAACCTGAACATTAGGGGGAAAGTGAACTTGGGGAGGGGCAAACAAACGGGGGAGGGGTTAAATTAAACCGGGGAGCGACTTACTAAATGTTGGGTGCAAACTGAATATTGGATGCAAGGGGAATTTGTGAGTGGCAAACTCACTTTGTGGGGGAAAAAATGAATGCTGACCGGCGGACTGAATTTGGGGAGTGGATTTTAAACGCTGTGATACTAATAATATTGGGAGTGACTAACTAAATCCTTGAGTGGCTAACTCAGCGTTGTGGGTGGCAAAATAATGCTGACACTGGCTGACCTTAATGTTTGGCGTGGTAAAACTGCGGACTGGAATGTTGCATCTGGCAACATGGGAGTGTATTATGTGCAATTGACGTCGACTATGATAAAACAAAAGCATGGTCGTAAGGATGTCCACTGTGGGCTTCTTCGAAGTCAAAGTGCATCTGCCGAGAGGCAAGGAACCAATAGTCTGCATACGAGTAAGCCGGTTCGCTGTAAAACGGATGCGGAAGCGGCATTCAGGTTCTGGAACAAGACTAAGGTCTAGGAGGTTGGACGAACAACTTGAAACTTTCCCGCGGAGATTACAGACGGTGAACGCAAAGAAGAAGAAACTGTCTAAAATGGGTATCGAGGTAAAGTCCCATGGAAAGTAAAGGCAGCAGGTGGTGGGCTATCCAATAACGTCCACCTAATCCGATTAGTCAGTTAAAAAATATATAAGTCTTGCACAATATTTATTTGCGTATCCTTTACAGGACGTTGCAGAACCAGCTTAAGCATTATTTTGAACTTTTATGGTTTCTCTAGCACATTTTACGTTCAATAGTTTGCTATTTGCCCCTGAACTATCAGCTATCGGTACCATGTCGAAAGCCACGCAAGACAAATCATGACCCGGCTCCAGCTGACGGGCCGTGCTGCTGGACGTCACCCGCGTCCAGGCTAACGATTGCATTAACGCAGCGGTTTCTCAAAACAAGATAGAAACTATTTTCGACAGTGGCAAGGAAAGACAACTTAAATTTTTACTTTAAGTATCTACATGCCTTATTCATTATTTCCCATTTTTAGCGCCGACTTTTCTTTTATTACAGCGGCAGCCCTGGCATACGCTCAGGACACCCCAGGCTGCCTCAGCACCCAGTTTGAGAAATGCTGCGTTAACGCATCGTTAGCCCGACCCGGTGACGTCAGCAGCACGGCCCGTCAGCTGGAGCCGGTCGTGGTTTAACACTGATTTATCATTGCTGACAGCTGGCCAAGCTCTTACCATCAACGAAACCAACGCAAAGCGGTCTGCTGTCAAATCACCTGCTGTTGGACTGAACCTTCCCCGCGCGGATCCCTGGGCCTTATTGTAGGAAAAATCAAGAAAAGACCCACTGCCTTCCCAGCAAGCATGTCGTAGGAGTCGACTAACTAGGAACTTCCATCGAAGTCGGAGTGCATCTGCCCCAGCGACAAGGAACAACCAATTTCACACAAATAAGCCAATGAAACAGATGTACACGCAAAACTCAGGTCCTGGCACAAAGCCAAAGTTTAAATGGACGAACAGTCAAGACTTTCGACTTTCCGCCAGAGCTTACAGCCGGTGAATAAAGAAGAAGAAGAAGAAGAAGAAGAAAAAGAAGAAGAAAAGGAGGAAAAGAAGAAGATAAGAAGAAGAGAAGAAGAGAAGAAGAAGAAGAAGAAGAAGAAGAAGAAGAAGAAGAAGAAGAAGAAGAAGCAGAAGAAAAAAGAAGAAGAAGAGAGAAGAGAAGAAGAAGAAGAAGAAACGACGAAGAGCAGAAGGAATAAGCAGAAGAAGAGAAAAGAAGAAGAGAAGAAGACACTAAGAATAATATCAGAAGACGACATAAGACTCAGAAGAAGAGAAGAAGAACAACAACAACAACAGAAGAAAAGGAACGCATGACGACCCCAGAACAAGAAGAAGAACAAAGAAGTACAGAACATAGAAGATAAGAAGAAGAAGAAGAAGAAGAGAAGAAGAAGAAGAAGAGAAGAAGAAGAAGAAGAAGAAGACGAGAAGAAGAAGAAGAAGAATAAGATAAGAAGAAGAAGTAAGAATAAGAAGAATTAAGAAAGCAAGAAGAAGTAAGACATAAGAAGAGAATAAGAAAGAAGAAGAGAAGAAGAAGAAGAAGAAGAAGAAGAAGAAAGCAAGAAGAAGAAGAATTAGAAGAAGAGCCTCTCCTCCTCAGAAGAAAGGAAACGAGTATGTTGGAATCGTGACATTGTTTGTAAAACCTAAGCCATAGACGCTGAACGTAAGCCTGTATGCGGTTTATTTAATTTTTATATATTTTAAAAAAGATAAAGAAGTACAAGCTTTAAAACTTCGGGGTTACATTTGCATATGTAATGAGAAAAGGTTGGCATGCGTGAATGCAGCACGTGATGTGACTGCACTTTCAAAACGATTTGAATTTGAAAACCGCCCCTTTTATGTTACTCCTTCTTATCTAATCTTTTTGCTATGCCTTACTGCGAGATAGCCTAGCCTGTGGAAGCATGGATTGAATTGTGTGCAGTCAACCTTTAGAGATAAGGAACACAATTTAACTTTGTGACTAGAAGTTATTTTATTAAAAGTAAGCCAAGGACACGTTACCGCCTTAAGTGGCGTGCTGGTTAAAACAGAGGTTACCAACCTGTTTTAGCTGGCACCCCCTTTGAATATATATGGCAAGTCCTCCCCCGCCTCCCTTCCCATTTCCCCCTCCTCCCTCCCCCTTCCCAAACATAACAAAATGTGATTAAAGAGAAGACAAATAGAAAACTCCCAGGTATTGTTAACACGAAGTTACAGAAAAACACGCAGTTCATAGTGTCAAGTAATACGAGAAAGACCCATCAGCAACTAATAATTTAGTTTTCAAATATCAATGTAGCTGTGGACACTGTCTTATCTTAACTTCTTCTTCTTCGATCCTTCTGTCAGAAAACTTATACCAGGAGGCCGGTAGCCTTTATGAAAGCTATCGTGCAATCCATATCCTCTCGTGTACCATACAGTTTTGTCTTCAGTGTGGTTGGAACAGGCCAGATTGCGTCTCTGTTGTCAGCATCCAGTTGACAGTGTTGAAGCACATGCTCAGCATTTTCGGGTGCCACGCTGCAGGGTCTCCGTATTTCCTACACCGGAATGTGAACATATGTTCACGAAATCTATTGTGCCCGGTCCTTAGTCTGAATATAATACACTGTCCCTCTCTAGAGAGGCGATGAAGTGAGTCTTGGGGAGAAAATCTGGTGAGGGTATCCAGCCACCTTTCTTGGATACTAAGGTTAGTTGCGTATCCTTTACAGGACGTTGCAGAACCAACCCCAGCAACCCCTGGCTGTTGTGTGGTTTCTCTAGGCAAATTTACGTCCAGTAGTTTGCCATTTCTTTCTGACTGTGGGCTTTTTGATACCACTGTCGAAACCAACACAAGGCGCATGGCCCGCAGCTGGGATCAAACCCGGCACCCCGGCATTACGAAGTGTTCGCATCGACTTAGCCACATAGCCAACTCTTGGATACTAGATTGTATTAATATTTCGTCTCTTGATGGGTTAAGTCGCTATTTGGTCGTACCATGTCAGAAAGACCACTCTGCTATATTTGCTGTGCTGTTGTCCATTCAAGAAAGAACATGCCGCTAGAAATTCTTCTGCCTCTGCTCTGTAATTGGAGGTATATGAACCTGTTGGCACAGCCTGGTTGATTTTTAAACCATGTGGGCATTCTATGTATATTCCTTCTCCTCCGTCTCTTCGATATCTGCCATTTTTGGTCTGGTGTTGGACAACGTACATCAAGCCGACAGGGCTATGTTTTTTTTTTAAGACTGACAATACTGAAAATCGTGATCATTACAAGTAAAATACACTCAATTTCAAAATTGTTTGAAGCACACCCCCCCCCCCCCCTCTTTCCCCCAACCCCTTTTGTTTCTGAAACTTCCTCACGCCCCTTAGCAATCCCCCCCCCCCCCCCCCAATCGCCTTCCCGAAAACTCACACGTCCCTTAGCCTTCCATCTCCAACATTACCCCCCCCCTTTTCCTCCTTTTCAAACCCCTAGTTTAAACGAATGAAAATAAAAGACCCGGGTCCAAACTAGTAGTACACCCTAAACCGAAGTGAGGGGAGTGAAACCACCTTGACACACCATCGGAGCATCTAGCACACGGTGCTAGACCCATCTTTGTGAAGTCCAACGTGCACTCGATGGGTGACCTCGTCAACATCACCACGACTGCCTATATGCCGATCGACTTTACTTTCCATACCATTTATGGTGCCCACGGGGGCTGTGTGGTCTCGAGGCATGGTTTCAGATTCGAGTGCTAGAGGTTCCGGGTCCAAACCTAGGATAGCGAGGCTAGTATTTTTATTAATGCGTCGCTCCGCCTGAAGTCGTTGGCACAATGTTGAATGCCAAATTCCATATGAAGGCAGGAGCTTGAGTCATTACAGAAGTCCTCTGTGCGTGGTGTCACCATTATTTTCGCTCTGGGAGACAGGGACGTCGATGAAAATGAACTTAACAGAAATATTGGGTGGTGTAGTGAACCCATTTTCTCCTCGATAAATTATGTCTCAGGCGGAATGACGTCAGCTAATAAATGTGAATGAAATATTTACATGTAAGAAGGGCAGAGTCGTGAATCACAGAGGAAATGGTGGCCAAATGAAACTCATGCGAATCACTGAGAAAATGCTGGCCAAATGAAACTCATGCGAATCACGGAGAAAATAATGGCCGAATGGAACCCGTGTGAATCTGAGAACACGGAGAAGTCGTAATTGTAATGGGGAGTTAGAAGGTTATATAATGCCTTAGAAGGAGCATGTGGGCAGTCTCCTTTAGGCCCAGGAAATGTATACATGAAGTATGGAGGAGTGTCTGTTGGATCCAGAAAGTGTTTGTGTCTAATTTGTTTGCAGAGTTTCCCCAACGCCTACCTGGCCAAACAGCAACGACTGACGGAAGTCCCGCAGCCAGCTGATTGTGTGTCTTTATTCGGATGGAAAAATGTCGTTATCTTTCAATTGCTATGGTGATGGACACGTTTATTGTATAGTTAATACTTTCGGTGAGTTAGGATAGATATGAGTGACTGTGTTCTACCCTAATATGCACAGGCTGAAGTAACAGTGAGTGAACAAATAAAGAGCGACATAACTTTGTTTCGTTCGCCATCGTCCGTGTGTTGTCGGTCGGCGCATGAATGGGAGCGTGCAGTGACTAGAGCCAGGAGGATGATGAACAGAATCATTGCACGTGGATCCGCTATTACTACCGACGGCCAACCTATGGATGGTGCTGATATTATTAATGCCCTCCAAGAAATGGGAAGGAGTTTGGGGGTAGTGAATCCACAACACTCGCCAGAATGATAGACTTTGTAGTTGAGATTAGCACAGAAAAAAAAATTTGAGACGCACACCAGGCACATCAGAGGACTTGTTAATCAACATGGAACTGATACTATTAGTCATGGGACGCTGGGGTTCATACTGAGGGGAGGATCAGAACTCCCATCGACATATCCGAAGTACAGTGATGATAGCCCAACTAACTAACTAAGAACAGTTACTAAACTGTTAATAAGGTAGCTCAGTCACAGCTGACCGAAAGGCCTAAAACTATAATAAACAAACCGCACACCAATATTATGTTTTTGTCTTCCCCCCACCAAAGAAAAAAGAAGCCCATACTTTTAGGAATTAAACCAGTTTCTTCATTCTTTTTTTTTTCTTCTTCTTCTTCTTCTTCTTCTTCTTCTTCTTCTTCTTCTTCTTCTTCTTCTTCTTCTTCTTCTTCTTCTTCTTCTTCTTCTTCTTCTTCTTCTTCTTCTTCTTTTTATTTTTCGTCTTTTTATTTTTCTGTTCTTCCTCCCTGTACCCCACTGAAGTGTCGGGGGGAGATGTAACATTCGTTGATAAGCTCTGTCAAGAGCACTATTGAGATTGATGTTCATGTCTGTAAGGTTGTTCTTAATGCCATCATTCCATATTTTCCGCTCTTCCGCTCGTTCTATACCCGCTGTAACGTTTTAGTGTGGCTCGCTGTGGTAGATAGTATCAGGGCATTCTTGTTAGGTGTCCAAACCACTTCATTTGTTGTTTTATGATGAACTGTAACACTGGTTTTATTCCTGGCATTTGTTTGATTTCGTGACTTCGTATTTTGTCTTATCTTGAAACTCCTGCAGCTCTCCTAAGGCATTTCATCTCTGCTGTCACAATTCTACGTTTATTAGAGGATGTAAGTGTCCACGTTTGTCACTGGTAGATTAGTGTTGGCCAAAAATATTTCGGATAAGATTCACTTTAGTACTCCGGGGTATCTGCTTGTGTGTCAACAGGGGAAATTTCTTCACTACGTCAGAGAATAAAAAAATATTTATAAATCCCCTATTTTTTATTAAACTGGACACTAGACTGACCGGAAAGCCAAAGTCAGAAGAATAAAATCCCTAGCAAAATCCAGTCTTGTTATAATAAAAAAGAAAATTAGATAGAACATACCTTTAAGTCAGTACAAAATAGTTAGGAAAGTCTACCTAGAGCAGGTGCTGAAGCAGCGAATATTAACTCGGAAAAACCTACGAAATGTTAAAAATAAGGACTTAACGAGTGACACACGAATCAATAAAAAGCCCACAATCCTTCCCCTCCCCAATAAAATTTACTAAGAAAACAGTTGTCTTGGAGCTCCTCGGATTTCGTACACAGTACAAAACTTTCTTTCGAAAAAGGCTTCCAAACCATCAGAGGAACCATATATTTCTAGAGATACCACACAACAGAAACAAAAACAAAGTATACACCATCTTGCAACAGAGACTTTGACTTCACATAAACTTATTAAAACTGGTATCGTGATGAGTTAAGCTTTCACACCAGAACTATGGATTAGCGGACCTGTATGCTTTCTAGCGGCGGAAAAAAAGGTGGGGGGGGGGGATCTGTGGGAAGGTGGTCAAGCCGTTTGTCTTGCTCTCTCAAGGTCGTGGGGTCATTTTAGGACTGTTTAGTTCACGACTGCATTTTTTAACCGACGATCCTATGGGTCGTCGCTGGAGCTACGGTGTTCAGGCTTTGAGTGACGCTCTCAGCAGGCGACTAACCATTCTGCAGAAAAAGAGAGACTTAGCCACATGGGATAAAACCCGGTGCAATAAAGTCGATACTCTTGACTTTAACCTTTAATTATGTCTTCTGTGTTTTGTAGTTAAGACAGTTTAATTATGTTTCTAATAAAGACTAGTAGCTTCCAAATTAGTGTCCTAACAATTATCAGCGAACCCATGCGTCTGTGTGCCAGCGCCCGCTTGCATCAATTTGTATAGTAGCTGGGTTCAACAATGGCACGGTTTTGGCGCCTAGGCAGAGAGCAAAGAACGTCATCCATCATTTTCAGTTTGTGGGACAGTTTGTAAACTATCCACCATACTGAACACACATTAGTGAGGCATGGGGCATTTACAGAGATCCAGGTACTAACTGTATCTGACCAACGTCACGCTAACAGCTGGCTAGGAAATTTACCGAGACAGATGGTCAGTCAGTGATAGCCGCTCGCACTTCGAATAGCTAGCACGCCCGGATAAAGACAGCGGCTACCTGTGAAAATCTGCGAGGCAGAGGTCAACAATTGTTCTTCTTTTTTTATGTCCTGCTTAATAGGCCCCAGTATCTGAGATTCAAGTTCTTTCAACATCATCCAAAGTCCGAAGGCAAGCTTGAAAGAGGACTGGGTCAAACAGGTTAGAGAAGAAGAGTGGTTACTGAGATAAACGAAATGAGACCAAGTATGGATGCCTCGCTGTGTTTAGTTATTCTATTGGTAAAGCAAAGTTTGACGGAGACTTAGGCTCGAAATTATCAAAGCGTCATGGAAACAAAAAACAGTCCAATACAGA